>VWPW01003300.1:222020-331066 GCA_013389825.1 Crypturellus undulatus | reverse complement strand
CCTTCCTCTCTCTCTTCCTTCCTTCCTCTCCCTTCCTTCCTTCCTTCCTTCCTTCCCCCCCCTCCCCCTCTCCCCTTGCTCCCCTCTCCCCACCTCCTTCCCCTTGGAGAAGTGTAGAGTGTTTCCTTTACAATTTTGTTGCAGTCTATACTGCCTGTATGTCTGTTTTTGTGTTCTTTAAAAAAAAAAATGTTGATTGTGAAATTTCTGATATCCGAAGCATCTTCCTCTACAATTACTATATAATTACTTGAATTTTCCAGCAAGTGAAGCTTTGGCCCTGTGAATATCATAAATGAATTAACGTAGTGCTGTGTTTCTAGAGTTACGCTGCCCATGGAGAGAGCTGCATTTTTGGGGGTGTGAGGAGTCCCACACATGAACGTGCCAGTTTTCCCGGGAGGAGGCACTGAGCTGAGTTGCTCTTACAGCAGCACCTGTGGACACTGAACAGGAGTGTGGGGAGCTGTTCCAGTGGAGGATCCCCCGGGATTTGGGGTTCTGTGGCACAGAGGTAGTACCAGCACCGAAGTTTAATTTTCTTTCTAAAAATACCCTGATAATTTTAAAGACTATGTTTGTATATCCAGCCTCTTTAACAGGAAACGTTGGATTATAATGTCTGTGGGACAGGCACATATGGCCAAAATTAAAAGTCCTGAGGAAATCCCACTTATACCCTACACTGTCTCAGCATTGTAACTTGCACCTTGAGGCACTCAAAGGTGGGTAAGTTAAAGTAGCCCCACTTGGACTCCTGTCTAGAGAATGAAAACTGATTTAAGTTATGACATGTTTATATTACTTTGAAATGGGCCACTGCTGCTTTTTTTTCCTTTCTCAGCCTGCAAACCTTACATATATCTATAGCGCTACAGCAGCAGTAATCGTTAATGCTTTACTTCAATATTGTCACTACGCAGGCCCTCGCACTTCATAGCAGGGATTCTACAACCCAGTTTAATTACTTGCAAATGAAAGTTGTAAAAGATAATAGGGTTCAAGCCTTTTCATTTAAATCAGAAGGAAGCCCCAACCAAGTTTCTCTCTACTGATCCTTTCCAAACTCTGGAAAAATTTTAGTCCGTATCAGTCAGAGCTACTAGGTGCCCTTTGCTCTAGCTGCCCCGACTAATCCAGCAGGTTTGCCGTTTAAGATTATGTCCTACAGCTGTCTCCTTATGGAGGGGACACTGGTAGGATTTTAAAGAGGAATAAGTGAGGGTGTGAAATGTCCAGCTGCACTGTAGGGGACCCAGTTAAACTGAGTTATCAGTTAAAATATCAGTTGTTCCACAGTGTGCACCAACCTCCTGGCACCTGGGAAAATCTGCAATTGGGAAAGACACTGGAGAGAACAGCTCTGTGCTGGGAAGGGGACAGGCTGCAAGCTCTTACAAGTCTTTTCCATTTCTGCATATTTAATTTATAGGGTAGTGGACATTTAAATTGTAGAAAACTTTGGTCACTGTCCATAAGAGGCAGATTTGCTCTGGTGACCCCAAGGCAAAAGGTTCTTCACTGGCTTAGCATCGCCTTGCAGACGCAGCCCCTCGCTGAGCTTTTACACCAGTAACTCAATGCCACTAACCTTTGGAAGCTGCAGCATAACACTTTCAAGCACCTAAATCCCGGGTATTTCACAAGAAAATGGAAAATCAGGTTTGTTCTAGATGTAAAAAAATGGAAATGCTTTGATATTTCATGCCTAAGTGTTTAAGAAAAAAAATATTTTCAAAGACGGCAGGAAGGGAACAGGTTGGATGATGAGTCAAAGTGCCTAGGTGGTTCTAAAATGTGCTGCCCTAGCTGAGTGTATGAAGCCCTGCTCCTGCACTGCTTTTCCCACCGTATCCTGTGACTGACTGCTGGAGAAAATTCTTTTCCCACCCTTACTGACAACTTTACCTCTTTGACTATGCTACTCACTGGAATGTGTGTTGGAAACTCACCCTGTATCCAAAAGGCAAGGGAGTCTTCATCCTCATACAAGTGAAACCTGTAAGCAAGGTTAAAGTATTTCTACAGATGTTTTCTGTGCATGCACAAAAAAATTTACATGGGCTAAGGAAGATATAACGCTGTCTCCAACTAACATGAAAGGTAAAAATTTGGAAATAACCAAAAACAAGTTACATAAAATAGCAGTTGGAGGTCAGTATTTGTGCTGGAGGTGGTCTATTTCTTTTTATTTTTTCTTTTTCCTTTACCTACAAGCCAAACACCACGAAGCCAGAAACCACCAACCAATACAGTCTCACAGTAACAAGATATTAATAGCCCATGGAAAAATCAACATATAATTTTATATTATGCTACTTACTAGAATCCCTATATTTTTTACTTCTGACCTAACTGTAACTCTAGAAAAGTCAGAAGTGACATTTTAATTTGTAATATATTCAAAATATTATTGAAATTTCTCATGTAACTCGCATTCACCGGACCCTTGCTTCAACCCTGGTATTAGAGAAAACTAGGAATTTTACATATCCTCTATGTTGTTGTTGCTTTTTGCTTAAACAAACAGCTCATCCTTTAATACGCAGAAAAGTATCAACTAAGCCCAAGAGTATAAAAAGTGACTTTGAGATTCTGCCATATGCCGTACCACCTAAAGGGACCTTTTTGGGCTTGCTCTCCTCATCATTAACTATACAGGCTCCTTTCATACCCTTAGGATTTTTTTCTTTTTTTTTTTTTATACACAAATCTTAAGTAGATACTGAAATATGTTCATTAGATGGCAGAGAACATTTGTATTTCACTTGCATGGAACTTTGAGGAAGTCGTGCATATGCATGTAGGCATGTCCAAAACCAGTCTCTAAGCACATCAATGGTTTTACTTTAATTCTAAAATTACAATACAGATGCCTCTATACACAGAAATGATGAATGAGCAGAACAGGGTTCAAACGGGCCTAATGGCTAAGTCATTTCCATTTCTATGTCTACTCTATAATTTTCTACCACAGTTTTTACTATTGTCTCTTCTTTTTCAGATTCTTCTTTTACATTCCTTTCTAGAGACTTGGAATTTCCTACATATCCTGCTGCACTTTGATATCACGATCCTCACTGACAGACTGTGGAATTCTTTAAATGATTGATAATCAATCTTTTGATGTCCTTAAGTGCCAAATGCAGCAAATGCCAAATCAGTGGCAATTAGGAAATTTCCTGGTTACCAACTTGACAAGAATTCCCTCTGCCTGTGCGTGCTCCCTGTTTGAAGACCTAGCAAAGGTCTGCAACCAGATCAGCAAACCTCACTCCGTGTCTCGCAGCAATCAGTTCAGAAGTGCAAAGGCCCTTCTCAATATCAGGAGCGTCAAAACAGCAGCAAGAATATAGAGAAAAAAAGAGAGAACACAGATGTAGCTCCGGCAAAAATGACCCCCCTCTAAAAATAAAAAGCACACTGGAAAGAAAGAGCTGGTTCAGCAAGTGGCTTAGAGGATAACGTGTTAGAGCTGTAACACCTTTCTCGCAAGTAGCGGGCACAGCTCAAGCTTTAAGCAAGGGTAGAAATGTCAGATCTTGCCAAGAGGCGCGGACGCTCCCAGTTGTGCCCTGGAGCGGAGGGTGCCACTGCAGCGAGGCCAGGCTGCGTGGCCGGCTCGCTCTGAGGAGCCCGCGGGCCTTTGCGATGCTTTGCTGCTGTTTATATTCTGATGCTGAAGTGAGATTAGACACTTGGGAAAACACGGTTTTAATCTACTCCACAGTGATTCACCCTGGTCACCGGCTTGGAGTGAAGTCCTGCTGAAAAGCTTTAAAACGAGGCAACAATATTGGAAGTGGAGCCAAACCAGCAGTGTTGTTTCTAAGGCTCGGGGCTCTGTTCCAAAACTACTGTCTCCTCTTCTCAAGCAGCTTAATCG
This sequence comes from Crypturellus undulatus, assembly GCA_013389825.1. Classification (NCBI taxonomy): domain Eukaryota; kingdom Metazoa; phylum Chordata; class Aves; order Tinamiformes; family Tinamidae; genus Crypturellus; species Crypturellus undulatus. The sequence continues at coordinate 327,180 of VWPW01003300.1, read as the reverse complement.
TCAAAAGAGATCCATTTAATGCTAACAATTACCGTGATTCGGGGTCAGTAAATCTTTTATTTTTTTTCTTTAAGTGATAAACCACAAAGTGCCTCATCAATTGATCTACTTTATGTTGCCCTGGAGTTTGTCATCGTCTTTTTTTTTTCTACATACCCAAGTATTTCATTATGTTCTCTCCTCGAAACTTGGAGGATTTGGGTTTCTCCCTCTCCCAAGACAGTTATCGTTGGCCTGTGCATCAAACAACTTTTTCTAGTGAACTCCAGCCACAGAACAAACACACCACCTACCAAACCAAAGGCGCCCTGTTCAAATCACAGTCCCATTTGGCAGCCAGTGCTTCTCATACCATTATACCCGGAGCAACCCATTAATCTTTTGCCTTGGACACTACTCACTACCTCAAGTGCTTAAAACTAGTTATTATAACAATTTTAGTAAAATGATCAACTGCTAGAAGGGGATATTGTACTGTAGGTGTAACACATTTTGCAGAGTTAGCTTCATATAGACTTCGTTTTTTATTTCTCAAAATTCTTGAAGTGCTTCCTTCTAGCAGACTTGAAGCTTTTGCTTCTTTGGACCTGTTTCTGCTTTTTTCTTTTATTCCTTCACTGTCTTTTTTATTTTTTTCCTTCTTCCTCTCCTGTGTGGTCTCCTGCATTCTTTGTGAGTTCAAAACCATACCTACAATTTGTAGAAACCATCACCACACATAATTCAATGTAAAAAAGGACCTCGCCATTACTGCCTTAGGTGAAATATAAACTTGAAAATGCCAGATCAAATTCATATACATTGAGATCAAAATCTCATTGAACTATCATAGGACTTGGTGTAACCCACAGTGTTTTTTCACATCACCTTCAGAAGAATTCTCAATGTGATGGAAGGTATGGGAAAGAAATATCCCCTTAAAGCATTTCCACAGTATAACTGCCTGAATAACTAGGAATATATGGGTGTTTTGTTATTATTTTTTCCCCTCCATATTGAAAGTAAAATACTCTTCTACTCCCCTAGAACGTGTTCAGCTGAAAGCATGTTCTGAACAGCAGCTCAGATTAGTCCTCCTCTGTGATGTGCATCAGAATTTGGAGTTCAGTTTAATCTATTGGATGGTGGAACATCCACATCCCTTCAAAAGCAATATGAAAGCTCACAGTGTGCCTAAAACGAGTCCCTGCACGTGCAGTGTATACGCCAGCAGGCTGGTTTAGAGAGTCACACTTGCAGAGATGCTGCCTTCTCATCTTGCTCTGCTTTGGGACACTCCAGCTAACCCTCCTGCAGCTCAGGCTTAGCCACAAGCAGGGTGGAGAGCCTTTTCCCTTCAAAAGCCATCTTCAAAGGCAGGCCCAAGTACATTTTACTGACAAATTTAAGAAATGGTAAGAAATCAGTTGGGAAAGAAAGCTATTCCTGTAAATGTGCTCTCTAAATATAAGAGCACAGGATCTGTAGAGGAAATCAAAGTCTGAAAAACAGTTATACTTGCTTAGAGTAAATACAACAGTGTTTTAATAGACAAGCAAAACCTCTGGCTAGCACATTCTTTCTCAACCCTTTCCTTATTTTATGTTTAAAATCAGCTATATTTTCTCCTCAGATCCATACTGTGTAATAAGTTAACTTTTAGCCAAATAACAAATCCACAGAATAAAAGTGAATTTTGAATACATTGCTTGTGGTTGCAATTCAGGTAGTCTTGACTGCAGCCAGTGTTGGTCCTCAGGCCTTGGGGACACTTAAACTGCTCAGAAGGTCTCAGTTCTCACACATATCTGGTTAAGCTGATGGTCTCAAAGAGATAAGCATATCTCTTTTCATTTACAAATGACTAACTGACTTAGAACATAATTTTGCAGATATGGTGTTGTACGTATGCTGCTCTGTCACAGGGGCTGTGGACTTACATTAGTGTAACATGGAAGAATTTAGTTCTGAACAGGATAGAGTTTATCTGCAAAAAAATCATTCCTAAGCACTGAACAGAACTACAGGGAACAAAAAATAACTACAGTATAGCATAGACAGAATGAAGCTGATACTAATAAGTAAATGTATTTTTTTTTCAAAAGCAGGAAATCAGCAATTTAATTTGTATTTTCTGGGGGCATACAAGCTACAATTAAAAATGTCACAGAAATACCTTGCTTGCTATTCTAGAGCTATATAAACACTATGTTGTCTTCATACTGCATGCCTGGAAAAACTTGTGTGTTTCTCTTCCAACTTCAGAAAGCTTCTGTAAGGAAATCCCAAATTGCACTGGGATGGCAAGGAAGAGGGAGCAGGACTGATCCTGAGAGCCGCTGCAGCCAAGGGAAACATCCCCGTGGCCCCCGAGCAGAGGTTTGGCATCGTCGGCGAGGTTGGGCACCTCACTGATGATTATAGAGGGACCAGGAAAAGTGGAGAGCTCCTAAACGCTTAATGAAATTGCTTGTAAAACACTCCTTGTGAATTTTAAATCTCTTTTCCTTAGAGTTGTTAGTAGTGTACTAGCTGATACATAGTGGTATGGAAGCAGGATTTACCCAGCCCATATTGTCACATCACTGGGAACCAGGATTTAAACCAGATGCAAAATTAAGATAATCTTTAATATTTCAAATTTAGATTATCTAATGCAAAACCGTATCCTTAATTTTGCTTTGACTACAGGTAGTACTTTATCACACTATTAGATCACAGGCAGATTTTAAGGAAATATTTTACTATGGCTATTACCATAAACCTTCAATGGAGTATATCACACAACATATTACAATTGTAATACCTATACGTCAATTACATTATAAACCTCGGGGCCCAACCTTAATAAAGCCTATTAACACGTGCAAAAATGAACGTGTGCCCGAAAGCCCTACGGCTCCGCTGCCACATACTCATGCACTTTTGCGTGTGACTCCCTAGTGCAAATGTACGTTTGGGAGGGAGGAGATGTTTTTCCAAGTCATCTGCAGCTTCTGAACTTCTGCGAATCGGGCTTTGAGAAATGTGGAATTCTTTCCACAGATCCTTCTGGAAGTTTCATCATAATTTATTCATCATAATTTAAAAACCACAGAGGCAGCAGCAGCCGTATGGATGTGCAGGACTGCCCCTCTGCGTCTTTCTTCTCCTCCTCACCATTTGTCATTTTTGGACTTTATTTGCCTGCTCTTGCCTGGCTCCTCTGCATGTTTTTCCCTATTCCCAGTCTTCCCAGTATCGCGCTGCAGAAGACAATCTATTATCCTCTGTTTGGTGGGGAGCAAGGGGAGTTCCTGCACAGACTCCGGCCTATCAGGTTTTTTTCTTGGAATGCCTCTAGTTTCTTTTAAGTAGAGCTATCATCTCCACTTGCTAAGTTATGACACCCTGAGGACTGGCCTAGTGAGCTATAATCTAGATTTTCCATAAATCATGCAAAGATGTGTACACTCTGCTTGAAATGCTTATGCATACATTCATGTTCACACCTGAATATGTACACACACGAAATACAAAATCCACTAAAATGTATAGATGTTGAGGCAATTCTTCTATAATGTTCTGCTTTAAGTTATTTGATTGAGAAGCATGAGAAAATATGAAGAATTTCATAGAAAAATGGGAGCATGGTCCCACACCTGCTAAGTAAGTGGGAAGTAGTGTCATCTAGTGGTTAATTCAAAGCTAAATGGGACAGGGACTGACTCAGTACATAGTATTTACAGTATTTTTAAACTGTGCATTGATGTACTGTGCAACCTAGATGAATCAATTTCATTTCATTGTGTCTCACTAATTCAGCCACAAAACTGAGTAAAAAGTAAAGCTGTCTGGAGATCAATACACTGAAATATCAAATATTTCCACCCTGTCCCAATCTATCCCGATACGGGTGCTCTCTTTTCTGCATACATTTTTGTTCCCATGCAGTATTTCCCTCTGATGGTGCAGACCGTCCCGGAACGCATCTCCACAGACCTTCTCACCATCCTCCTCTGCACACCATGGGCTTAAAGGTGCTGCAGTGGGATGCTTGCATGGCACCCTGGGAAGAGGTAAATGAATTTACTGCTGACTCGCAGAGTAACCAAAGTTTGATATGTCTCTGACAATGTAATGGAAATGTGAACTCTTTCTATATCTGGTAACTCTTTATGAGATGAAACTTACTTTGATTAAAAACTGGTTGTTATTCTTCCCTCCTATGTTAACATGGTCATTCGAAATTATATTTTCATAAGTCTAGAGTGCTTCTTAATAGCACTTTTGGATGCAGGAAAACATGCACTTACGACTTAAGGAAATAGTAGTGCTGAGCACATACTTAAATCTAAATATGTGACTAATTTCTTTCCAGAATTGCATTTAAAATATGAATGAAGTACTGAAATCTGACAATCTGATCTAGATTTTGTCAAAAGACTTACATTAAAGCTCTGATTTATACTTCTTGCATAAAAATCATGGTAAGGTACTAATATAAAAGCTAACTACCACCTGAATCCAAAATTATCCATATGATTATCTGCTAGGATAAGTCTAAATGAGTTACACATTACACTTTTATCAATTAAAATTAAAGAATTTAAAACCTATAGAAACAACTGAATTAAGAATTAAACATACTATAGTGGAGCAATTGCCATTAGAACTCCTCCAGCTGCCCTTGCTAACAAGCAACTCTAAAATAACAGTGATGTCTGTCTTAAGTTTCTGCTCACAGAGCTGGTTTCTGACCAGAAGGCTAGAGTATTCTTTTTCATCTAGTAAGCCCCAAAAAGTGGCAGTGCTTCTTCATATCCCTAATATTTCCTTTTCAGCTCACCAGGGCCAAAATGTCATCTTCTCTTGTAAAACAAAAAATCAAAGCCAAATGGTAAAAATGCAAAGTTTTGGTTAAACAAACAGTCTGTATTTCAGTGGTTTTATCTGCAGCCTGCAGAGCAACTAAACAAAGCCAAGATATTGTCCATCTCTTTGACAGACAAAGAGCCTCAGAGGTCCAGAATGACATGCCCGGGGCTGGCACGTGATTAGAGTAATTAAATTAAATAGCAGGAAACATGTTTTCCATATGCCATTGCCTGGCCACACACAAACTGTAACAGTAAATCTTTTATATTAGATTGGTTCAGGGAAACGTATAATGTTTTAAAAATGCATGATGTCCACAAAAATAAAGTTAAAGGGAGTATAGTAGCATGCTGAATGGGCTGCCTGGCTACGATCAGCAGTCTGAAATGCCAAACAAGTTCATTCCTTATTTATTTTTTAAGGTGCAGCTCAAAGTGCCCTGAGCATGTGAGTATTCAGGAAGCATTACCATGTTTACATGGAAGGTTAGGGCTGGTGATCTGACTCGGTGGGAAAAAAGGAACGTTAAGAGAAATGTCTTCAGTATGTTGCAAACTGAAATTCTAACAAACACATTTCTGCCAGTGCTCCACTGGCATTTCTTCTTTGGAATAATTAGTGCTCCACAAATGTATTACAGAGTATTTTTGCTTCCTTTCTCTTTTCTCAGCAATATGACCTGAATGTGATTTTGGTTTTCAAGGCCAGTTTTCACAAGCTGCACTGTGTTTATGCATCGGAAGAATTGCCAGTCCGAAGCATCATCCGTCATCCCCAGCTTTACCTGGCACTGAGCTATCAAAATCAGCCAGCACACTTACTTACCCACCTCTCTGCAGCCAACCTTCCCCTGGTGGGAGATGCCAAGCTAAATCCCTGGTGGGTTTGTTTTGCTATGGTGGGGGGTTTTCCTTGTTTGTTTGTTTGTTCCTTGCATAGTGGGGACAAGGTTGCGGATCGGTTTGGAAGGAGCTACAAATCGCAGTGACTGATGGTCACTGTGATCCAGTGATCAGCCCCTATGAGTTTTTGGCGATCATATGGAGGAATATTTCCTATAAATGGTAAGTTCTAAAGATCACAAAATGCTTTTAATGTGAAGAGAATTAACAATTCGAGGAAAACATTCTCAGCACATGAAAACCTGCTCTTGAAAGTAAATTAAAAATCTATGCTACATCTTTCTGGTAGAATATGCATTGGATGATTTCCTAATCATTTTAGATGTTTCATCTTTTGCTCTATGTATTTCCTTAACCCAGAATGGAGAAACAAGAAATAAAAGAAACCTCAGTGTTTCTGATTTCAGGTCCAGCACTGAACTAAAGTGTTGAGTTTAATAATTGATAATTATACAATGAAATCAAAGTACAATCCTCCAGCTGGAATAATAAATGTAAATTATGTTTAATAAGTAGTATAACAAAGATGATAGAATGTTGCTACTCTTGGCACAATCTCCAGTTATTATAATATTTCTCAAGCTATTAAAGTGAGGTTCAAGATGTAATGAATATGGAGGTTTAAGGGTCAGGATTCTTTTTTTCCTTCTACTCTTCTGGATGTTTTCTTTACTCATTAATTATTTGATCTGGAAAATTCTTGTTTTACACTGAATCTAAGGCCATCAAAGGAGACAACAATCACAGGAATGTGAAAAGCAGCATCTCATGCTTGTAGCAGGTATAAGCAGTAGCGCTGGCAGGATGTCTTTTTCTCTTTTTGAACATCGTTTTTTTTTTTTTAATCCTCTGATCCTTATTTCTACTCCCCAGACGCTGCAGTGACTTTCGGTTTAAATGATTTGGTCTGAACGCCCTATAAAATGTGTTTAAATCATCACGGAAAAACAGAGCAACGAATCCCTCGTTGCACTCTTGCCTGCGCGGGAGGACAGGGCGTTCTCGGCCGCTTCTCGGCCTGACCCTGCGGCTGCCGCCGTGCCGGGACGTTTCTGACCCGCGCGTGGGCTCTGCAGATGCCTAAGACATATTAGGGCTACTTCTTTCTCTGCAAAATATATTATTGGAAAGCAACTCTGATTTTCACAATATGAGGTTTCTTCAGCTTCTGTCTATGGAGGAAAATGAGCTAAGTTCTGCAAGGAGTCCCTTTTCCCCTGAGCTGCCACGATTGCTCAGTGGCCCACAGGAAATTAGGCCTATAGAGTAAGATTAATAGCATTTCTTTGCGCTTATAGTTTGCAATGCCATCATGCAGGTAGTGCTATGAGAGCAAGAGAAATTCAGTTGGATGACTTCTGCTGATACTGAAGAAACTAAATGTATCCCTGATGAATTGCTCAGGAGAGAAGATTTTGTTTTTCCTGCCCTGCCCTTTGAAGGTATCTGCTCTATTCCTTATACCAAAGAATCTCTAGTACTTCTTAAGAACTGCTTCCAACAGCAGCAGCAGAGGAGATAGAGTTATTTGCTAGCAAAGTAAGAGCATTGCAACAGTGAGCTGCAGGGAAGGAGATTAGGTCCATAAGTCTGTTCTGGCAGCAAGCCAGGTCTAAGATGAGTATTTTTCAGCTACTAATTTTCCACAGAATATCCAGGCTGTGCAGTCAGCAGTTAGGTTTTAACCTGCTGGATTTATTGTGCCCAAGGACTTTTTTTCCAGTGCATGAAGCTTTTATAGCATAGAAGAGCGAAATACACTTGCATCGGTCCTGCTTGACAGGAGTTATTGTTGCATTTACAGGATTCTTCAGGCTGAACACAACCAGCTTCAGTGAGATGGTGCCCCTCCTTTCTGACTTGTCCGCTGTGGTGTTCAAACTCTACCTCCATTTACAAATTTATCACCTGAAATTTTTCTTTTCAATATTTAATATTCATACTAAAGCAGGAGAAGGAAAAACTTTGAAATACAAGCACTACATGGATAATAACTTGCTATGCATCAAGTATTAAGTGCCTTTTCTTCTGGTATCCTTAAGTTCTAGCTGAAACCAATTGTTCAGAAGAGCAGGTAAACACAATAGAGTTGATCCCGTTAAGAAGATGTAAAAATCTTTAAAACACTTTTCTGTCTCTGTAACCTACCATGTCTGTCTGTAAGACAAAATTCAGTCTTTTGCAGTGATACTAAATGTGCAAGTGACCATGACAGCAAGAAAGGGAACCGAACATTTGATTCTTCTTATATTTGTCCAGATAAATTCAAAGCATCCCTTCAGGTTTAAGTGAACCCTAACTCCTGGCCTCCAGGACTAGTTACTGAAATCCCAAAGTATGAAGGAAACTACGCTGCGAAACCTTCTCTGTGATACGCCGCTTCAGCAAACCTTGCCAACAGCAGCTTCACGAAGGCAGAGCTCTGGGGGCTCTGGCCTCCTGCAGAGGAGAATCCTCCACTTTGTACCAACAGGCTTCACGGCCTGGCAAGATCTTGGTGCTCGATGGTGGTCGCAGCCCCTTGGCTGTAAGGTTCAGGAACACAGTGGCTGGGTCTTTTCACAGGACGGGAGCCAGAGGGAGCAACCAGGTGTGAGCTTAGCATGCGCATGGGCTTCAGGGGGTCGGCTTCATGGTGGAAAAGTCCTGTCTGGTCAAGCCATCCCCTTCTCGGATCACAGTGATGCATGCAAACCCACACTTCTCACAAATGTAATTCATTTAGTGAGTGTTGCCTTTTTTTTTTTCCTAGAGGGAAAAAGGTAATGGAGGTAAGAGGATTACTTCCTTGCATGAGGGTCCAAGATACTTGACAGCATTCAGTTCAAGCTTCTCAGAAAGGACTATGTAAAAGCGAGAGGTAATACTCTGAGCAATATGCCTGGTCAGTTGGTTATTCATCACAGATAAATATATCTCCGTGCCCATTTTCAGTGTCTTGCTGAAGAAAGGAAGTTTTGTTCTTTTCACTTTTCTCTTGCTAGTCCTGCATTGCCAATGCAAGGCAATGCTGAATGCACTTTAACCAAAATCACTTGCCCTGGTGATGCTTGCGCTTCTCTAGCAATGGCTGGATCGGAGCTATTCAAGTGAGGTAACCCTGGCCTGAACCTGTGGCAATGATGACACCTGTGTTAGTGCTGCGACTTTTATTTTTCAGTCAGAAACACCAAGAGAGATGGCGTTGAAGAGCTCCATTTAAAGTCTATAGCTTTCTAAAACTAAAAGCTACACAGAAACTGATCTAGCTTCTTATTCCAAAGTGGGGGAAACTAAACAGAAACTATGACAAAAAACCTATAAAATTAGAACACAGATGTTCTGAAAAGTTACATCAAGATCAAAGTTACTCTGTTGGGCTTGGGACCCTTCAATGTCCTAAGGTAAGGTTTCAAAAAGGAATCAAAAATAGAGAGAACTGAGGAGATCTCCATCACCATCGGTGTCTGTGTGCTGTTGGGTAGTCAGCTTTGCNGTCTATAGCTTTCTAAAACTAAAAGCTACACAGAAACTGATCTAGCTTCTTATTCCAAAGTGGGGGAAACTAAACAGAAACTATGACAAAAAACCTATAAAATTAGAACACAGATGTTCTGAAAAGTTACATCAAGATCAAAGTTACTCTGTTGGGCTTGGGACCCTTCAATGTCCTAAGGTAAGGTTTCAAAAAGGAATCAAAAATAGAACTGAGGAGATCTCCATCAGCATTGCTGTCAGTGTGCTGTTGGGTAGCCAGCTTTGCCATAGCTCTAAAAACTTGTGCTTTAGTAAAACATTATCTAGAAAGAAGAACTACTAGTCTTTCCACTGGTTATCCATCCCTCTGGGCATAAAGAGAGTGCATTTCCCAGTGGCATCCTTTCCTTCTGCCCATTGGCCATCTTGAGTCTGGCAGAGGCACTGAAATATAAACCTGATTTTACAATCTTTAAACAACCAACTAAAAATACTGTGGTGCTCTTCCTGATGGTTGCTAAACCAGAAGACTATGGAAAGGCTAAGGTGACTAGCTGAACCCTTCCTGCTTCACAAGCTTCTTCACATTAAACCTGAGAGTGTTTAGCCCCGACAATTGCTGCCTTGCTGCAATCTCATGGCTGCACTTTCCTCGAGCTCCTTTGCTGAGGAAATGCAGGCAGAAGGAACAGCAAGGCGTCCACAGGCCAGAACACAGGGGGAGACGGATCACGTACTGCGTTCTGCAGTAGAGCACCTGTGTCTCAAAGGTACTCAGGTTGGGCTTCTCTTCCACAACATTAAATAACAGAGCTTTATGAAGATTTATTCAGCAGTATACTGAGGAACACATTTATTCACACCCACATTTTCAGGGAAAGAAGAAAATGAAAGTGCATGTGTGTGTGCGTGTGTGTGTGTGACAGAAAGGGAGAGGGAAACATTCAGAGGTCAGGAGAGAACTCTTCCAGAAATGAAGCATGTAACAAAGCAGCTTTCCAAGAACACATAATCCTCTTCAATGATAATAATGAAAAAATCATACTGTCTGATACAGGAAATGATGAATTGCCTACTGGTATAAAAGTAGTATCATCTGACTGTCAAAATGTGAAGTGATAATTACTAGGATCTGGACTTAGAAAGTTTCAACTCACACTGGTTTTGTAACCCCAAGTATTTTTGTCTAGTGTTGCCCCCGAGGCCTCCTTACATGCTGCTTTCTCTGACAGACAGGACTAGTAGCAGTAATCAGGGAGCTGTATCTCAAGTATCTGAAGGAAGAAAATAGTAACAATATTTTGTGTTTTAAAATAAAAGCATTATGAACATTATTCAATGCAGGTATTGCTGAAGTTAAATAATTTGTCAAATCGTAATGCTATCTCGTTGCTCAAATAAATCCGTTCTCAGTTTCATTATGTAACAAAATAAACCTCATTGTAAACTGTCGGCTGCAAAAGCCAAGAGGAGAGGCAAGTGAAAATAACAATCTTCTTGACATTAATAGGAAAGTGAATTTGATGTGCTCAGAAAATCTGGATTGTTTTCAAGTCCAACTAGAAAAGGAAAATTATTTGGAAAAAAAATCATTACGATGCACTCTTGGGCAGAATCAACGTAAAGAAAAGGATTAATCTTCCTGCAGCACATGATATAAATTTACTTTTTTGACTCTCTTAATAAAAGCATGATACAGATGGATGAGCCTCAAGGGTAAAGACAGAAAGCTATTGAAAATATTCAGATGGGGCTTCTCTTCATGCAGATGCAAAAATTTTCACATGAATCTTGAATTCCTTTCTCTCATTCTGGGGATAGCCTATGATCTGAAGACCCAGCACTCCTCAAGGGTCAAATGTACCTTGATGTCAGCTTGGAAGGACCAGCTGCGCAGAGACAGCATCTTCCAAACAATGTCCCTTACATTTCTGTAATACTGCATACTGCTAGAGCAAACACAGTCAATTTAAGGCAGCTATGGAAGATTAAAACAAATGCTACGCAGGCTCCACAGCCTTCAATTCAAACAATCTCATTTAACCAACTAATTAAGGCACTGAATCACTTACAAGTAAGTATCTGGTCTGTCAAAACAACTCTAGTGATTAAGGTCCCCAGGTAGCCATAACAAAGCATTCGGTGTCACCGAAGAATGATTTCAAGTTACTAAGCTGGTACCCTTTTCACCCTGAGCTGATGCTGAAGCAGCCCGTGGGCCTCCGCGAGCTCAGCGTGCCTGCATGCAGACTGGGGAGTCAGCCACTGCGGCCGGCGCTGCTTATGGGGCAGGAATCAAGATAAGCAAGAGCAGGCTGACACTTGAGCTCAGCAAACGGGGATTAGAAACCAGCGCGTGCCAAAAAGATTCCCCTTCCCAGTTCTGCTTGTGCATATGACGGAGTGGACAGAACCCAGACTCTAGACCTTCCTATTCCCCAGCCTTGTCATTGGCTATGTGTTTGGGCCTAATCAACTTTTCTTTTTCACTTTTTTTTTTTTTTTGTGTAATTCTACATTAAGCTGAGTTAAAATGAGGGAAAAAGATACAAAGCACAAAGTCTTTCACAGGCAATGGTAAATCCCCCCAAAACCAGTGGATTGCAGTAGAAAAATACAGAATTTAATCCATGATGATGACCCATTTGCCTGAAGAGTAATTCAGTGTATAATGTTCTGATCTACATTACTCCACTGAGAACTGAGGTACTGAAGTACTTCTACCACCCAGATGATGGGAATTGCATAAGGAAATCAGAAACTAAACAAATAAATGAAAAGCAAACAAACATCCTTTAAGTGGATAAGTAGGACATGCTGCTAGTGGGACAGAATACAATAAGAAAATTAACTTGGCTTAACTAATTCTGGCTGCAAATTGTCAAGTGTTCATAAGGGGGAGAAATAAGTAAACATTTTTAAATTGGTCCTTGGGACTAATGCTTATAAATTTTACCTTAGAATGCCAGTGAAGACAAAAACAGGGTATAGCTGGATTAAGCAACAAGGAGGTTTAGAAATCCTGATGATGATGATGGAGTGAAGATAGTGCATGAATGAATTCTTGAGTAGAAAAGATGAGTGGTGGTAGTATGAAAAAGCTCCTCTTTGCTGAGGCATTCAGCATTTAATCGTATTTTGTTAATGCCAGAAGATGCGGGAAGGAAAAGAAAGGCTAATGTTATAGAAATTACAGTTCAGTAATGAACTGAATATATATTCTCTTGAATAAAATATTGCATATTAGGAAGCTTTTCCCCTCAGTAGCAAATGTAAACTCTAAGTAAATTTCTTAATAAACTTCTGAACTGGCACCTATACTGGCTTTATTTTTTGGACAACAGGGCAGAATAGTCACTTGCTGTTCCAAAAAATGACGTACATGACTCCCGGAAAAAATAATGTGACTTATGAATTGTATCAGATTATGATTGTTTTATTTATTGTGAGTGCTCTGATGCATAATTCAGGAAAAAAATACGGCTATCGCCACCAAACCAGAAATTTTGAAAACTGGAAATATTTCACGTTGCTCTTCTAACTCTGACATGAGTATTTAAAAAAAGGCATCTCCATAAAATTGCTCTTGATGGGAGAATTTACAGACAGATTCTAAACATGTAATAATTTACAGGGTAGGTATTACTATGCTTTACTGTTAATGCTCTTAAGCTTTGCTAAGCTAGAACTTGACTTTTTTATCTAGTAATTTTCATGCATTACTGGTAAATTTATTTTTGACGTTCTACAATTGAAAATAATTTAATTTTATTTACAGAAATACATATTTGTGTTGCTAGAAACATTTTATTTTAGTCAAAATGCTACCAGCATCAAATTAGTTAAGAGCCAACGCAGTTTAAATCAACAGTTAAAAGGATTAGGTAAAACGCAACAAATTGCTGACCTCTTGTGCTAGTAATAACGCGTATATTTTAGCAATAGAGACGGTCAGGTATAAACAAGCTAAATTTCTCTCTGTAAAGCTGAAGCAAAGTTTGGGAAAAGCCATGAACCAGGAGGGGTATTTAACATCTTAAGGAGATACTTAGATGCTTCTCTGAGTTAAGATTTGACTCTTTCTTCCGTAAGTGCTTTGAAGGCTGAAGTTTGTGGAACCCCCTTCCCTTCCCTCATATTTATAGGTGACCTCTAGTCTCGCAAAGGTCTTGAAGAATACCAAAAAGGTCAGCATAAGCTCAGATTCAGGTGGATACCATTTGGGTTCTAGTTGGACTTTACAAATGTAACGGTGATTATTTCGGTTCATCTAAATTTTGGATAATTAGTAACAAAGAACTTGAGATTCAACTTTATCTTTCCAAAATGATGTTATTTATGATCATGTTGTGAAGACAAATGTCATGATGGAAAAATGAGCATGCATCAATAGTATTTCGACATTCACTAAAACTTATAATGGTTGATGTAGGATAAAACAAGAGACCAAAAATAGACTTTGTGTAATCATTGTAAAAATAGTGTAATAAAAACATTGCTCCTGAAAACTTTAATTGCTTCAATAATGTGTCGCAAGTGCATTTGTTTATACAAAAGCTAAAGCACAACTAAGTTACCAACTTTACACAAAGTCAAATATCTGAAAGGGGATCTTTTAAAAAAAAACTTTATTTGAGAAAGGAAGAGACTTATATCAGAAGGCAAAAAAAGGGAACATACAAACAGAATATATTTACAACACAAAACAAGAGATCACCTCTAAGGGTGTAAATTATAATAAATACAGTAGATTTAAAACATAAGAGACAATTATCAATTAGAAATGTGGTTGTTTAAACCCAGTTTTCCTTTTCACTGGTTCCAGGTAGTTTCTCTACTTTAATTTTATCCAAATTTGTAAGAAATTGAAGTCCGCTAATATACTGGGATTTGTCACCTGAATGATGTTATAAAAATATCTTTTCTCCTTTGTGAATACATGTCTTTGAACTGATATCATACAAAAGTCTTCTCATTTGCAAGTTTCTCCCAAAATAAAATGTATCTTAAAAGATGCACTATCCCTTTTTGACAAAGTTGAAGTTACGTTTTCAAAAAAAAAGATGTTATATAGAATGGGGAAAATATTTAATTTCAGTGCTATATATGTTTCACTCTTTTCAAAGAGAATGTGATTTTTCAATCCAAGATGTTGAAAGATTATTATTAAAATATGAAGCACACATAAAAAACACCTGCATTTTGTCAATTAGTAAATCTTTCCTATAAAAGATGATCTAATGTTTCAGGAAGCCTTTCATTTTATAGTGACTATTTAGTCATTTAATTTGTTTAGAGGACTTTTTAATAAAAAGGATAATGTATCTTTAGAAGCTGTAACATTTTATGAGAGATTTAATAATATTAGAGCAAAATGTAAACAACACATGCTAACATATATTAGAACAATTTCTACATTTGGCAAAACAGCTATCTCTTTTGAAACAGGATACTGCACCTTAAAATACCTTAGCTTTAGAAATATAAATATTTTTAATAGAAAAAAAACTGACAGGGATTCCAGGTCAGTTTGGGATTATCCATATTAAAGGGGGTCTTAATACAATGAATCTTTAACTAGCTTAACAAAAGTAAACCTATAAAACAAGGTAAACATATCAAAAGGGAATATGAAGGAAATGTTTCACTGGAAAGCTTCCTTAACAATTTCCCTACTCGCTTTGTTATTTTCTTTGACAATAAATCAATTCATAGAGTGCCTTTAAAAACAGAGAGAACACCAGCCCGTTCCCCCTGCCTTACATTCCTCAGCACATGAATCACTTGGGCTTCCTGTTTCCATAAGGCATTTCCTGCTCCCCCCTCGCAGAATCACTTTTCTGCAGGAGAACAGCAGGGACCTGACAAAGTAGCGACTTAAATAAACAGGCCCTTGCACTGCATCCAGCATCGCTCGCTCCGATTTTCCAGCGGCCAAAAGGACCCCAGCTTTCGGAAAATGCACCGTCCGAACGTGTCCTGCTTTCCAGCATTGCTAAAGTACTCTACAGGGGTCTGCATTTTCCTTTTGCCAGGATGGCGTTTTACACATAATCACTGTTTTAGAATGCGTCCGTGAGACCCAGCAGGAAAAGTTATGCAAGATGCATGCTTAATCTTTATTTAAAAAAATAAACATATGATTGAATATCGGATAGTAATGATAGGTCTGTTCTTTTCCTGCAAAATCGTAGTATCTGACTGGAACCTAATGCTGTGTTTTGCTTCTCGCCAGTATTTGCGTCTGCTTCATTTGAGGATGTCTCTGTGGACAGTATCATCAAATAAGACAGAATGAAAAATAAACTAAGCAGTGCAAAAAAGAAAACAATGCAAATTTTAAACAGTGCCTTGCTTTGCATCTTTACATCCACCTTGTAATTCTGGTCTTCTCTAAATTATACTTTATACACAAGCCCAGAACCACCAATATAGCAGTCAGTACCTGTCTACTGGGGAGAAAATACCCTACTGTTAACAGTGTTCAAGACTACAGTATGATACATTATATACAGACAGACGAAAGCAAAAGTCAGAGGATTCAAAATCAGAGAACAAGACTGTTTCATCAATCAGGTCTGGAAACTAGTTCCAGCAATTGCTGATCTCAACAAGCTAGGCGATACAAGCTCTGTTTCACTAGAACTAAGCAATGTCATGGCAATCCTGGCCTAATACATATTCTAGTTATTACGCAAAGCTTTAAGTAGAGTAATTGACTGCAACAGGTATTTCTTTCAACTAGCGGCCTTAAGGAAGAGCTTCACTATGGTTATAAGTGTGCATACAACACCTCTGCCGTTGTTAAATTCCTCGAACGGTAAACTGGGATTTGCTAGTTCAGTGAATCAAAACACGACTGCTCACCAAAGCCTAGGAAACGCACGTGACGCTCAGATAATAACCTTAATGACAAATCCTGGAGCTAAATCTTTGCCTATTACCTGTTGCATAAAAGCAGCTTGCTCCCCAGATTCCATTTGCTGGCTCTGAGCATCCTCATCACTGTCGGGCGGCTCCTCTTTGACTTTCACAGCCCCCACCTGCTGTCCTATTCTGTCATCCGCGCCAGCACCGCTGCTCTCAGCCCTACTGCTGGCACCGCTAGCGGGAGCTCCCTCCTCCTGCAGCGAGGCGTCTCCGTGCAGCTCTTCTTCGGCTTCCTCCAGGTGACTGCCCGGCTGCTTTAGCTGCTCAATGGACTTGGAGAGCATCTGGAAGGAGGAGCAGGGAAACGGTTACTCTCTTTGCAGACGGCAAGCGCTGAGAATTGCTAGATGCGCGCTGGTAAAAATCAGGCATCCACAACAAAACCAGGTAGCTGTGCACCTCTAACAAATTAACGTGTAGGAAAGAAAAGAAACAAAGTTCGCAAGCAAAGCATCACCTGTTAGCCTGCAGTAGAAAACAGCATATATGTAGAGTGCTCCACCATAATATTAAACTAGTAATAAGGCAGAAAAATGAAAACTCATTACATATCAATCACAATGAGTAATAGGGTCAAAATTTTGCTATAAAGAAATCAGCAAAAAATGATTTGCATCACCATACTCAAATAAACCTGGAAGGGAAAAAGCATCTTTTACCATTATACTTGCATTCTCCCCTTTTTCCCCGCTCCTGTCCATCTCCAAAGCTAAAGTCTTTCAAACTTAAGATATATGCTGGGTTACTGGATAGTATGAGTAAAGTTTTTTTGACACAAACTATGGGTGTTGTAGTTCTTTGCTTTCACCTGCTTGCTAAAGCATACGGAAAAAAAAGCTGTGCTAGTGCAGGGCAGTTTTGCCATGTGTAGCTCATTTCAGCAACTCGCACATAGAGGCACATGAGCTGAAAGATCTGTCTACAGGCTTCAGCCACAGGACTCTGAATTCTGAAGGCAAAGGGAGCAAAACAGCTTACTAAAAGAAAAAAAAATCCTTTTCCATTTCTCTAGGTAAATTAAAACGCATCTCCTTCACGGTGCAGATGGCACTGCTCTAAGCCAAGGAATACTTCCTAGTGCAACTAACCCAAGGTGTCTCCTTTTAAGTAAGTAGATTCTGGAAAATTTCAGTTGTTTCTCGAGGGGATGATGCTGACCAAGAAGGCACTGAAGCGAGCTGCGAGTATTCACACAAACTTGTGTCGCTTAGTCAAACATGTGGGGGTGATCCTTCCCCATTCTTCAAGCAGGGAAAAGAGAAAAAAAAAAGAAAAAAGAAAAGAGTCTGGCTGGCTGCCTGGCTGGCAAGCAAATCCAAGCTGAAACATCTGTGTGACAGACAATCCTACACAGCTACAAGAGTCACTGACGCTGATCCTCTGTAAAGCGTTCCATATGCCAGTGACTTGACATCAGGTGGGTTGTTCTGGCAGGAGAGCCAAGAGAAAATGGGTGCATGTCCACAGCTCAGACACATATTTAGCTCATTACTGCTCTCCTTTCTTTTATGCTTTCTCACTTTTATGGCAGCCTCCTTCTCCCTGATGCTGCAATATGGCACAGACCTTCAGTGCTGCTGAGCTTTCTGATTCAGCACTTCATGTCCTGTAGTATTTAACCTATACATAGTACAGCTTCAGCTGCTTTTTGCATGTAGTCATAGGCACGATACAAGCATGTGAGGGCTGGGAGACTACGCTGGTATTTGGATTTGGATTTGCAGTGGCCTGCTCCCACACCGGCGAAGTCAGGAAGAGATTTGCTCCAGACTTCAGTGATGGCAAGAGCTAAGCAAATTCAACTTTGTAAAGCTCTCTGAGATTACAATAGATTCAGAATAGATTTCACAAACTGCATAAATATCATAATATTTTATGCAGAATCTTATTTAAAAAAAAATCCTTTACATTGGGACCTGATAGTAAAATTGAGAATAAAGCCAAAACTCAGCTACCAGTTGCTGAACTTCAAGGAGTTCATAGGGAGATAGAGAAGGAAAGCAGTTATGAGGAAGTACAGTCATTTCCTCTCACAGAACAAGCACAAAAAAAGAGGCTGAGGGCAAGGGTAAAAGCCAAACCCACTAAAATCACCCCGTTTGGCCAGTCTGCTAAGGCACAGTTGTCCCATTTCTCCATATGAGCAGCAGACATTGCTGAGGTCCTTTCATTGTGCAGTTGGATGCTTTTGCTTAAGCTAAATATTTAAATCCTTCACTTTAAATTTCAACTTACCAGAAATATATATTTTTGGAGGGATCTACATTCAATAGAGGATTTTCTTCTGGTTTTAATACACAATTTTGATTTTCAGAAGGTGATTGCTTAATCTGAGCCCTCCTCGTAGCACATTTAAAAATAACAACAAAACTTTTATCTAATGAATTCAAATAGAACTGTACAGATCGAGCTTCTCAAACCAGCACATCACATATTACTTTTATAGCTATTCCAAGTAAAGGAGTCACCCAAAAAAATAAATTCATGATAATGTAGCCTTTATTTTTTCTCCTTTTATTTTCAGGAAATTAAACTGTAAAGGATATGCCAAAGTAAACAGTGGCAGCAGGAGAAGAAGCATTTACAGAAGTCAGATCTATTGTACAGTTGTAAGAATCTCACCAAAAAAAAAAACATCAAAGACAATCTAACCTGCTTGATTGTACAGAAAAAAATGGACTCAGTATAAATAATCTGGACATTGCAACAAACCATTCTATAATTTTTTTCAGTTGCAGACATTGTCTTTGTGCCCTCTCTGTAACGACAAGCTCTTGTAAAACATGTAAATTCTAGAGACATTTTAAATAAAATGTCTTTACAGAGAGACAAAGGACAGAGAAGAGTCCCGCAGCAGCTACCTTTCCTCTAAAGATTATTGATCTTAAACACACAGCTGTTGTTTCAAAGAACTTGTTTACAGAACACACTTTCTCGCCTTCTGTCCTGTTGTACAGAGTTTGCTTTTACTAGCCCCTACTAGCCCTTTTACTATTAGCTGGACTGAATCATCATGACACCTGCTCACTGCTTTCTCGGTTACCCAAACAGTGCAACGTTTCTCAGGGGTTTATTTATCTTCCAAAATCATTCTTTTCCATGCAGTTTAAACATTACTTCTCAATGAAGGAGAAAATGCACCGGCTCCAAACTATTTTTGCTATTGTATAGTTTTGTATCTCTCCTTTCTCCCCAAATAAAATCACTATTAGAAATATTTAAAAGAAGAAATACCCATCTCACTACCTCTCACCTTCAGAAGATGCTAGTCCGAAAGTTCAGCTGGAAAGCTAGAACCTCCCTTGTGACACCTTTAATGAAATTATGTCCATTTACTCCAGGTGAAGCTTGGATACAAACAGTCTTTGATATTACATTAGAAAGCAATCAGAGCAGAGCAGTAAATGAATAATCTGGAGTTTTCTGTAAGATATTCCTATTGACAATTATTATTTTAAAAAAAGGATGTTTCTGCTGATTTATTGATGGGGACAAACAAAACAAAACAACAAAAACAAAAAAATAAAAAATTATTGGCCAATTAGCATCAGCATCAGAACAGAGATGAATTTTCAGTCCTTATACATTTTTGTAATTTATTTTTTCACCTCACAGTCTTACTCAATCACTCTTTTCCTATAAAAAGATACTCTACACTTGAATAAAACTGAAATTCAGGTACTCCTTATTTAATCTTGAAAAAGCCTCCAAAGCTGTATATGTATTTTTCTGCACATTACAAACTGCATCATTATTTTAGCTCGTAATACTCCAATACAAAAAAGAATTTTATCATAGGAAAGTATTTGCGAACCCTTAAAAACTTATATAAATATTATAAGAACACATGTACTGTTCCCATAGTGATTAAAAGAAATTGTGTCCCAGTGAAGCTAGTGCTAGCTTGTCATTTGCTTCAGTAGAGGCAGGGTTTTACTCATCATACACACTGATAAAAATAACCTTTAAAGGCAGTTCCATTCACTTATTGATCACATGATCAGTTCTGAGATTTTCTTGAACAGAGACTTCTGCCAGTGGCTTGCACTTCCATTAGTTATATCAAAATTCTTTTTTCTTTTTTTGTTCCTTTGTAAGTGGCAAGGTCTATGTGTTTTAGATGCAGAGAGACACTCATAACATCAAGACCTTATTTTTGGCTGCTTTTATGGTAGCTGCTTTTATGGTCTTTGAGTACCTGATTGCAATAATTTTAAATGGGGGTTTCAGTCTCATTATTGAGCAGAATAAAGTTCAACAATAGTGATCAAAGGACCTTATGATGAAATAAGCTGTCTTTTGAACAGAAGTATATTAAAGTTGACAACAGCAAAGCCGATCTTCCCCAAGACAAGTGGAGTTCAGGTTACTGCACGTTCATTATTATTTTTCCCCCAGAGAGCTGGGACAAGGGTTTCTACCTACTTTTGGATGAGATGTCAACATTTGCATTTGAACTAGAATATTTTCAGAAGGTCACTGTACTAGGTATAAATGTCAGACCTCAGCAGAGATGTTTATCATTTCCCACATCAAAATCCAGCATCTGACAGCTGATCAGAAATAATCCACAGGGGAGCTTCTCTTTTTTGGAAAGGACAGATGGATACTTCTCGGCACTAATATATTTTCAAAATGGAAATGATTCATTCAAACGATCTGTTAGATTTTTGCTTGTTTTCACCCTTATAGCAGCTCTGGCTTACTCCTGAAGTATATTCTTTTTTCAAATAAAATAATTGCTTAAATGTAAGATATACATATAAGGTTGAGGGAGTGAGGAAAAACTGTTGCTCTCTCCCTCTTTCTGTTGTTGCAGCAAGATTTTGCCATGTTTCCAGTGAAAAAGATCTAACCTAAAAGACATTTCAGTGTGTTCTGACATATGCTATATAATCTTAGTCCATAATGAAAATTCAAATATTGGGTTCTGCTGAAATATACTGAGGCCTTAAATGCGTAAGTCCTAAACATCAAGAAATAAAAAAAAAAAAAACAAACAAAAAACAACCCAAAAAACAAAGACAAACAAGCAAATAAAACAATGGAACAAGGAACAGAAGAGAAACTAGAAATACTGACTTGTTCTGCACTCTTGATCAACTGGTCTTGTCAGCTTAAAATTGTTCTTGTTAAAAGCAAAAGTTTCAAGAGAATGTTTGAGTACTTTTCACTAAATAAAGCATTCTTCTCATGACCAAAAAGGACTGAATTATACATTTTTTTTGCAGACTTCATCATCTGCTGAAGAGCAAAAGGCAGAACAATGGAAAATAACAAATACAAACAAATACAAATACAATTCCTCGCCCTGGAAGCACAGACTTTTCCTAAGAATTGAGAAGATGGGGGGTTATTTTGCTCCCTGGTCTAAAACACCTCTTTTTTTCCAGGTTGCTGGTAGTCTTTTTAGTTTCTTATCTAGTCTAGCTCTTGGGAGTTTCAATATATCCCTGGTTAAACTAAAATGAAGCTACCTAATCTCTTTGTATGATTCATATTTGATTTATTTGACTCAAGCTTAATTTCGGCATTCAAGACAAATGTACCTATCTATCACATCAGATATCCCTGAATGTTATGGTAAAATTTATGTTAATCAGTATATGATCTACCAAAAACACGTAAATTTGGTTCATTCCCTTGTGACGAATTCTTGATCCATAACAGAACACTTTTCAGTGAATCCCCCAAAAGAGCACAAAGACTCAGTACTTTACTACTAAAAATTATTTTCTCTTCAGACAGCTGAGGGCAGGTGAAATGTTTTCAAAACCTGAGGCTACAAGATGAGCATATGCCATCTTGATTAAACATATGGAATGCATACTCAAAGAAAAGCCAACTGGAGTCCTAGTTGAGTAATCAAAACACCCAAGCTGAGAGGGGTTAACATGCAAGGATCAGTCCTGAACTTTGAAGTTTTCTGGTCTTCATTTTTCCTAATTAAGACAAGATTTAATAACCAAACCACTGTACAAACTATGTACTTAAACTCTAGGTTTGTTTCTAATTTTGTTGGGAATTCCTGGTAGATTCCAAAGAATCGGAACCCCATGGGAAGTTCACCCAGTAAGGTGGTCTGATTCTTTTTTTTTTTTTTTTCTTATAGGTACCAGGTCTAAATGACCATTTTTCAGCTTTTTTTATTTGTTACTGACGCTAATATTTAGTTACAAATTAATCCAAATATAGATTAATATATCCTTGAAATATTCTGGGAACTCTGGTAAACAATTTCTGGAAGGTTTTAGTAAGCACAGAAGAAAACTCTTTAGATAAAAGCATTCGATTACTTGCATATCTACATTTCAGAGTAGGGAACAGCATCACATTTCTTCTAGAAGCATATATATGTAAGTTCTGCTATTATTTGTTTATTAGTGGATGGTCCTTTTATTTTTCTTCCACCAGAATAAGGTATTATTCCACATGGAAACAGGGGTCAAATTCAGTTCCACCTGATGATAGAAATAGTGCATTGCTTCTCTTTCTCATTTTTTGTTGTTGTTGAGTTTTCTACTGCCATATGGATAATGTTGCTAAACAACTTAAAGAAGAAGAATTACTTTAATAAAAGCTGATTATTTTTTTCAACTGATCTATAAAAGAGGATAATTTTAATCAGCTGATTGGCTTCTAATTAGTTACATGTATACTCCACATACTATTGCATAATGAGTAAGCTTAACATACGACTCGAAGCCAGCGGGATGGAATGTTTTCTGAACTGGAAATGGCAAATAAAAGAGTTGAATAGGAATTCAGTAATCTTTATGGCATCAATCACTTATTGAACTGCAAACCACCTGCAATTTAAAGTTGTAATACAATTTGATCCCTATTTCATTCAATTATACTTTCATGGATGTCAACAACCACAAACTTATTTTGTATCATTTTTCAGAGATGAAAATGAATATCTATACAAAGGCACATAAAATACGCACAAACGATGTAGAATAACCTATTTATTCTGAGCTACCTCATGGCACCGGTACTCTGCTTTGTTATAACCTTTCAATCTTTACATTTAGAGGGAAGACCTTTTTTTGACAACTCACCTTATTCATGTGGATCTGTTGCTGGTACTGTTTCTGCTTCTCCAGAAACTGTTGATGCTGCTGCTGGATAACCAGCTGCGCCAAAGTACTCTGAGGAAGAGGAGCTGACTGGGTTCGATTCAGTGGCCTGTGACGAGGCAGTTTGTGGGCACCTCTGATGCCAGGTGAGACTCTTTCCTTTGCTGCTAAAGGAGACTGAGGATGAAGAGGAACCGCTCCTGCAAAACAGCGACATTTTACTCCAGTGCAAAGAGCAATAAACTAACAGACCTAATAGCAGAGAAACCTCTCAGTGAGAAGCAGGGGGCACACTACAGAAGTCTGCATCAGCACTGATGCAGCGGACCATGGATCACGTGCCTAGCCACACTGAGAAGTTCAAGAGCTGCAACTGAATGTGATGAAGCAAACGTTCTCTTTTCTGTAATCACTGAATTCTTTCATGCTAAAAGAGTGTAATCGAGAACACTGAAGTGGGTAAACAAAACAAAGACACACTTTTTTCTCCCACCCTTCTGCTTCTTCCAATGGTCAAGTTCTGTAGAATCTGCATTACCATTAATACAAATAAAATGTCATTAAAACACTTAAAATTAATACTGAATTGAAGCCATGATCATTACCAGTAACAAGAAGTTTCTGCTGTCTCATTTGCTCTTTCAGTAACAGATGTTGCAAGAGAGCTTGGTGGCTGCTATTTGGCTTTCCCTCCAAAGCAACATGGGGATGAGCTGAAGCTGGAGGAATGCTCCCTCCGTACTGCCCAGCCAAGGTCACTCCTTGTCTGAGGGCCTGGGTCTCTCCCTTCTGCTTTTCTTTGAACGATGATGAAGCCTGTCAGAAAAACAGTGGCACTAGTAAATGCTTCCCATAGATCTAGTCTTTTATAACTCCACAGAAATGGTCTGATGCCATACTCTTGAATATACACATAGAAAAAAAAAGCTAAAATCTCTGTCTTATGCTTTGCCTGGGAGATGAAAAGGGAGGAGGGGGATGCCAGTTCAATTTAACACCATGAGAAATTGAGTAATGAAATCATTTAAAAAATAATCAGTAATAAAAGCCAAAGTAGAAGGAACTGCTGATCAGAACATTATTAATGAAATGACAAGACTGATACCTATCCCTAAAATCCTGAAAGATCTTTCCGCAGTCTTCTGTGCAGGAAAAGAGAGAATCAGAGGAAATAGTTCACACTGAAGTTGGATTATGCAGGGATTGGTTTTTAACATATTTTTCCATCAGATCGCAAGTTAATCAGTAAAACAAAACAACTACCTGTATTAAGGGTAAGCTACTACTTTTCCTGGAGCATTCCCTGACTCCCTGGAGGACGGCACAGATGGAAATTATCCCCTTTGCAAACTTAATTTTTATAGTTAAATTCTGATCTACTGAATCATCAAGAACTCTTGTATGTGTGTGGCACTTTTAAAGAGTCCTTATAAATGGCTTGGTTATTGATCAGAGGCCTAAGTTTGGAAAGCTTTGGTCTAACAGAAAAATGCCATGGAATGGCATGGTAAAAAAGTCTGCATTCCATATATTCTGATGGAGCAAACTAGGCTTTCTAATTCACACTTTGGGACATATGCTTATTTCACACTCTGCCATCACCCTTCCCTGAAAAACAAATGCCAAAGGAAGCTTTACAATTTAGAGCTACTTATTTTAGCAACAGAAATAAGCATTAGTTACATAAATCAACCTCTTTGTTTTTTCAAATGCCAAAAATAATATCTGGTGTTAGATGACCACATCAAAAGCTCTTACGATTTGAGTGAGAAAATTAAAGATATTTTCATTTATTTTGTTTAGGTTATAAATTTTCTTTGAAACTAGTCATATGTTTTTTGAATTAACTCGGAAAGTTTTGATGATATGGTTTGGAAAAGCAAGCATTACTTTTCATAATCAGTTCAGTTTTTCCATCCCTTAAAAACAATAATTTGCTTATAAATATCTCATGAAAGGCTTCTAGAGAACTGATTTAGCGCTTACACAGTTTTTCTCTTAAAGGTCACTATCTGTGATCTTAAAAGGCTGGACTGCAGCAATGTATTAGTGGTCACTTTAAACTTGTCACTTACACTGATGTGGGATTGTACTGCTGGAAGTCCCAGGGTAATGTTGGGCAGAGAAGGCGATGTGTACAGACTCAACAAGTTCACTGATTCTTCCTGTATCAAAAGACGTTGCTGAGAAACCAGATGCTGGAATAAAGGGGAAAAACAGCAGATGTATGATCTCCAAGCTTTTTATCTTGGTTACTTTATCCTGGTTATCCTGCTACATTGAAAGCCTGTTATGCATCATATATTGGTTTGTATCCCATTGGGGTTCCTGATAAGAAAAAGCACTATCCCTGTAAAACAATTATTAATATTTCCTGTCTTAAGAAAACAACTGGTATTTGTTTGGGATTATGCTTTAGTTACTAAGTCAAATTTCTATGCAAAACGCGAATCTTGAGGATGCCCAGACCATTTCTTTCAACATCTACTCTTTCATTACTGTAAGTTCAGTAGAAATTTAGATAATACTTTAAGGACTGTAAGATAAAATGTAAAGCATGGTTTGCCTTTTGGAACGATGGAGACCCATCTCCTAAGGTATATGAGGATATATATAGATTCAAAGCTGTCACTGAATGAAAATGTACTAGACCTTTAGTTACCAGGGTTATTAAATTTTTTATTGTAACAGTATGAAAAGCAACTCACAAATGGACTGTTTTTTTCTAATTCTTATTGTGATATGGGGAAGTTTCAGTCACATTATTTAGTTCTGTGTACGTGGGAATTTAGGGGACCAACTAAAGAAGAACTGCCGCACCTTCCATTTAGAACAAACGTACTCTGTCCTCTCTCTATATATGCATATATAGAAATAGCAACCTGTGATTCTCTGATGGCGGGATACTCCTGCACAGCTTTCCGAATGCTGTTCAACTAAAAATCTTTAACACTTGTTTTAAATACTTATAAGGATTTTCAAGGACATGGAGTTTCCGATATATTTTAAATCACTGTCAAGCAAAAACTGACATTCAACAAAGATCACCCATTGCCTTCCCAATTTAGTTTCACTGGGAAGAATCATAAAAAGTTACATTACCACAACAGGAATCTTTTTGAAGCCTTTGCCTTTCTGCTTTAACAGTCATGTTTTTCAACATGTGGTCTAGTATAGTTGCTTGAATTACACTTTCTGTTTAACTCTTGCTTCCCCCCCAGAACTTTAACACAATAAGAGCTACAAAGGTCTTATTAGACTTAGGAACTCTGGCATGATATGGTCCCCAAGGGACCAACATCCTTGAAAAAGAATACCCTGTGTAACAGTATGACACAGTGACTGCTTTCTTCCCAAACAAAAAGCATATGGGACTCCAATAATAGACCACCTCCAAGAGGGATACTGCACACTCGGGCTTTGACTAAAGTAAATATAATAACTTGTCAAGCATGTTGTGGGGAGCTGTAGATTTTCCCCTGGACAAACCTGGAATATCAATTAACTCTGTAAAATACTTTGTGCTAATACAATGCAACTTCAGACCATCAATGAAAAGTGGTTAAGCACAAAAACACAGGATGTTATTCCAAAACATAACCTTCCTCATACAGTTTGTTTGGAGATACGACCTAACACTGAGACAATAACAGT
The DNA here is from genome assembly GCA_013389825.1 of Crypturellus undulatus. Taxonomy (NCBI): domain Eukaryota; kingdom Metazoa; phylum Chordata; class Aves; order Tinamiformes; family Tinamidae; genus Crypturellus; species Crypturellus undulatus. The sequence goes on along the minus strand of VWPW01003300.1, from coordinate 300,320 downwards.
AGAAGTCTATCTCTGTAATTTTCTCTTGGTACCTAGGGAATGTCAACACATTGGATACGAAACAAAGAAGCTTCACTTGTATATTACATTAATTCCTGGCTAACAGTGCTTTGCCTTGATAACATCCCTTTTTGATGATTATTAAACCAAACAGGTCCAGACTACGGAGATATTAGTGAGAAAGACTATAAAAATTTAACTAAAAAAGGATGCTGTAGCAGCTGCAATGCACCTTCCTGAATATCATCACATTGCAGTATCTACTCAGAGCTACTCCAAAAATACATGTTTCCTTTTTGGTTTCTAATATGCCACTGTTACCTTCCAAGATTTGAATTGGCAAGTGAACCTGCTCTAGGGTGTAGAGAAGCAGAAGAACTCATTTCCACAACATTAAGACCAAGCATGATTGCTACAAGAAGCCAAATCAATTGTTATGTAGCATGAAAGCTTAGTGTTAAAAACAGGAACTTATTAGTTAGAGCATTTACATTCAGATTGTAATACCTTTCTTAATTGGTCATTTTTGTTTTAGTAAATAACTGATTAAAAAAATCAGTAAGTATTTGCACAAATACCAGACCAAATCCTATCTCTGAAAGAGTTTAGGAGTCTACCTGCATGGATTAGTGTCCAAAGTACATTGATGTACAATTACATGTCCACAGCTGCAGCTTTTCCTTTTACACTATTAATAAAACATTAATTAAACTGAGACAGTGGCACAGATTTAAGATGCCCAGAGTGTCACTGGCAACACAATGGTCCTTCTCCATGAAGAGCTGATGATCTAGACTGGCAGCTAGAGACAACTGCCCTCCAAATACTTAACTAGGTTTATGAATCCTGATTTCTGTTGCTTAAAATATCTTTTCAGTGTAGCTATTTACTTTCTTAAGATAGAAATACAGCAGTAGTGATGCACTGCTATATTTAGTTTTTATACATCTATTTTGCTACCTGGGCTGGCAGAGAAGCAGGAACAGCTATTTTACACATCCATGTTACACATAAAGTGAGGAAGAGGAAGTCGTTTGCCTCTAATACTTCAAAAACGTGGAGCTACAGTAAGGTTGTCATGGCTTTGAATATTTTGAGTTCATTAAGTTATTTTGTAAAGCTTTTTCGTTTGTGTCTACAGCTAAAAAATGAGGCAGAATCTTTACACGTACATTTAAAGCAGACCTCCACAGGTGTTCATAAACTTACACACTTTGCCCCTATCCCTTTGCAAAGAGTACCTCACAGAGTATTAGAAATGTAGGGTTACATAAAGCAAATATGTGTCTATATCTGCCTTGCGTGTCATTTATGCCCCCTGTGTAATCAGGCAATATCCTAGGAAATGCTGCTCTCCACAGTGCACAGTGCAAGTGAAAGAGGAAGAACATGACCTGAAGCCCACTGACACCAGATGGAAACTCTCCTTTGCTTTCGATGGCTTTAGAGCAGGCTGTGTACACCTAACATAAATCATTTTGCATGACCTAGGCAGGTTGTCCTCTGAACTCAAGGGACATGCTGTGCAGGGGCCCAAACCTGCTTGCATTTCTCACGCAAGAAAGATTTAGCCCCAGCACAGCAGGTGACCTGAAAGTGTATGGCACACTACCCGAGACAAATAGCTGCTGCGGTGAACCTTGATGCTGCTGGAGACAACTGGGCCTAATAAAAACAGTATTTTATTTATAAGGTGCAATTAAAAACTTGCATTTAACTTTCAAGTTTCATATAATGAGACCAGTGTTTTAGCAAAACGTACACTGAAAGATCTAGTAAGGAAACTATGATAGTAAAGTATTATCTGCAAAAATGCAGCATTTGCAGTGCACCATCAATTAAAACAATGTACATGTCTGCACACCAGATTGTCTGCTCCGCTGAGTAAACCACTCTAAAGTCTAGGTATTCAAAAGGACATGGCAAAATACTTTAAAAATCCGTTTCATTACTGCTAATGTTCTAATTCTGTCTATGCACTAGAGTGCGATCATTTACGGTACTGACTCATGTTTTTACTGGTAAATGGCTCTCTGTCATAGCAACCTGTTTTCCCCCAGCAAAAAGTGTTTTATTTGCTGCCATGAAAACCACGGCTATCCACCCACTCAGATATGAGCACAACACTTACTGCAAATGTCACAACAACAATTATGAAACAACAGCAATGTGAGTCATGTGAAATTACAGCAAAACAAGCAATATTCTGGGTGATTTTAGAGCACTTATGCTATTATTAGAAACTTCTGTACTTTGCATGTCTGATGAAAAATTGATTAGATATATAGCCCCTTAGAGCTGGCAGCAAATGTTGAGTTAAAGAAGAGATATGTAATAACTTGGTTACTGTTAAACTATCAAATAAAGTCCCACTGAAATTAAAATGTACTGAAGTTGAGATTTATGGAAAAATGTTTGAGCCCACAGGACCACAACATTAACAATCAAGTAACCAGAGAGGTAAAGAAATCCTTGACTGGATCCAGAAATGGAAGTCAGTGGTTTCAGTTTCTCAGCACACTTCCAGCCAGCTAAGTGACTGACTCCAGTACACGGAGCTCAACGTCTCATGGAACGTTTCAGGCTCATTGGAGCATTTGTTGCATGAGGCTAAAATGCCTGCTGCTTGGTATAGTAATGGCAAATGATACGTAATGCTGGGTCCTAATAACAAAAACATACAATATTCATGGTTCTAGCTACAGACTTTCAAATGGGTCCAAACGTGGATTGTTAGTCTGACCAGGCTGTACATGTTTCTGACTGTCGTTGAATGCTGTGGGCAAGCTGCGGGCAAGCTAAAATATGCAAAGTTACAAGCACTGTAAATCTCTTTGAGAAATTATTCTCTTCCCATCTTGTAGTAGTAACTCCAATCTCCTCAAGTTAACACAGGATCCAATTGGATATGATTTCCTGTTTAACACAGCATCAGTATCTACACCTAACATCTACTTATCACAACTTTCTACGTCTATCTAAAAGATTCAGAGTTTTAAAGCATACTATTTAATCTCAGCACACTAGTATTTGATCTGGTCCAAATGTTGTATCTTGCTCTGCATCATTTAAATTTCCTTGCAATCACATCAAGAGTGGCTATGAGGCGAGACCACATGTTAGCCATCAATGCCATTTTTTTTCCTTTTTGGTTACGGGCCAGAGAGAGGCTACTAATCAGTGTGCAGAGGTCACCCACCTGCCCCCTGGATCATAGTTCACACACACAATTAATTCATTATGGGGAAAAGTCACTGCTGGAGGTTGAACTGCCCATTCCAGGTTTTTTTGAGGTGAATGTCCTGCCACTGACCTGAAGAAATAGCTCCATTAGCTAAAACTCTGTTAAATCACATTTCCTTATGCAATTTTTCTAACATAAACACTATAAAGCATCAATTAATAGAAAACTTTGCCACCAAAGCAATAATGGTTGTAAAGATGGGAACAGAATAGGTTTGAATTTCATTTTCTCTTTAGAATATATGTATTGGCTCTTTACAATATTGCCACAGATAAGCCTGACTAGTAGTAAATGAGGTTTCTCACAAATCATTTAGCACCTCCATGTCTAATATTATAGGCATATATGAACAAAACAGAATATTAAGTACTTGCAGTTCCTTCTGTTCTTGAATCTATCCTTAGACCTAAGGATGCAGCTTTTTGAAAAAAATTAGCAAAGACTCTGGGTATTTCAGTTATGTGGCTAAGTAATGTACAGATAAGGAAACTGAGATATAGTAAAATTAAAAGCAGATGTGAAAAATGACTTAGTCACCTAACTTCAATATTGGAATTAAACAAAACTACTTCAGTAGGCATCTCAATGTGGAAATGCCTTAATCCATCTGAGCTTGAGTCACCAGTACCTAAATTGCACTTTCTCACATGAAGGTCCTTCAATGGAGTGAGTTCTACATTATGCACTTCCTCAGACTATTCCAACAGAGAAGCCAGATGCCAGCAAGATGGTCTGTCCTAAGACCCCAAATATTGCTTTGACTGTTCATTTCACATTCAATTTTCCTTGCCTCAATCATCCTTCATGACCTTGCCCCCAAATCCTTTCCTCACATTCTACAACAAAAGTACTTCCAAACTCCATCCATAGCTCCCTCACTGCCATTTTTGCTTAGACTTTAGGTACCAAGGAAGGTCTTCACAAGCTGCCCTCCTTTCTAAAGATACTCTGTGATCAGTCTACATAACTGCTACAACTGAGTAATGCTTTTGAGTACCATCAAACCGAAGTTTGGAATCTCTCCAAATGCTGCAGTCTGAGCAGTTCCTTGGTCAATAAAGAGGAAGAGTGTACACTGAGTCTTACCTCAGCTTGAATGGTAGCTGGCAAACCAGAGGTTTCATTTTCTGTGATATTACCAGTTGGACCATTGCTTGGGGAACTGGGACCCGATCCAGGAGAACTGCTACTGACTGAGGATTCTGGAAAATAAATTACGGATACATGAATTCATGGTTCGCATAGAGAGGCAATGCATGACCTCAGTGAACTACCTGTACACTACTTATGGCATAGTTTGGGGTTTTTCTTTTGTGCATCTGAGGAGTACTTATCAGGTATGAATTAACTATTTACTTACTTTTTTTTTATTTGTTTGCATTTTTTTGGTTTTGTTTTTTACAACACTGACAATGAAAGATATTCTTGTTCTTTTCTCTTCTGATCTGTCAGCTCCACAAAGGGTCATTTATTTTTTATCATCTTCCACACAGATTGTGTGGTACTCAGTAGCAGGCAGAGATACAGGCATTGAACATATAATGAAAGAGAAGAAAATCTTTACTTTCTAATCGCATAGTGCCCTGCTTCTGTAAGAGATCAAAATGACAGAGATAGGCGGCTTGCAAAGGTCATGATAACATGCCATCAATTCATGAGGCCTACAGCCTTCCCTTACTGTTTGGAAAGGGGCTGGACTAATCTGTCGTAAACTAACTTTTATGTGTGCAAGTAGGAATGATAAGACACATGACTTCTTTTACTACATCTTTGTTACAAATACAAAAATTTTAAAGGCTGTGCATTATCTTGATTAAAAATTCCCGAATTCTTTCTAAGATAAAGGAAAGGGGTATGAGCTAATTGTGTATGAGCTGTTGTATTAAACTGTTCTAATCTTGTACTTATTTAAATGGAAGTTCTGTACGTGGATAAGTTTAATAAGGTTCAAGATTGAGTAGTGGGAGAATAGTACAGATAGGAATCTTGACAGGATATCTTTAAATCAAAGTCTTCAAGAATTTAAAATCATTAGTAGCAAAATATGACTACAATTATTCCAAGTCTACTTCCTCTCTACTTCGCTCTTTCCCGTCCTCTTGCAAAAATATGTCCTCATTTTCACTGAGATTAGCATGAGATTTCCTAGTGGCTTCTTGGACCTGCTGCTGTTTCCTGCCAGAGCTGCCTTCAATTTACTAATGTGAATCAGTATCCAAATATACTAACTGCCCAAGGAAATTTCCTGCACTGACTTCTCACTGATTTCATCAGAAGAATAGAAACACAAACTGTGTAATTTTTTCTCAGCTTTTGAAAAATTATAATAGCATTTTTTATATAAGTATGCATTTACTTAAATGCATACTTATATAAAAAAGGAAAAGGGAAAAAAAGAAGAGAAAAAACATTTTAGACAGCAATGTTTCAACAAAATCAAAAAATTGATTAAATGCTTGCTAAGCCTTGATTATGAAAGCTATAAAATGTCATATAACAGGTCATAATAATTATAATGGCAGTCTGCAAGGCTCGGTGTCATTGACACAGCCATGAGTAAAACACGTATGTCCTTTACTTGAAGGTTTCTGCTCTGGCAATGACTGCAGAAAAAACTCCTGGGATAAATACTTATTTCATACCTTACTTCCACGTCTACAGCATACAAAAAATCTGCCACAATTAAGAAGCAGGTCAAGAATCTCAGAAGAGTTTCAAAGAATTGAAATAAATTAATTAATTGTAAAAAGCCCTAATCTGGAAATAATTTATAGAGAAATCATCTTATTTAGTTACTTGGATGCTTACAATCATAGCTCTGTCTCAGTTTTACATCTGACATATTGTGAAAGGCTGCTGTGAGAACTGCATCTATGGGGACACCAAAGTCAATTTGCTTATTGTAATGCTCTTTTACTTCAAATAAATGGATACAGCCTTGTCAGTTTTCTATTTCTAGGCACTAAAACAAGGTGACTTCAGGCTAGTTGGTGGTAGCTGTGGTGAAGTGTGTAACTCTGCAAAGTAATCCATGTGACATGAGTCCCCACTCTATATATCGATACCAATCATGTAACAATGCTTTGGTATATGCTGTTAATTGGCCTGCCACTTTTTTTTTAGTGCAAGGACAAGAAAAATATTGAAAAAAAATACTATCTCATGAAAAGAAATATTTTGCATTTTCCCCTTTTTAATCTTCCATACACATAATCTGCTCTTGCATGCTAAAAATTCTGATTCTATTACTAACAATACTATATCTGATGCCTTTTTTAAAAAAAAAACACCACCACCAAACAAACAAACAAATAGACAAAACTCAGAACAAAAAGATCAAACATACAATCTCAAAAAGATTCTGGATTAACCAAAGGAGTATCACATAGGCATTTTTGCACCTGCTTTTTGTATTTGCATTCTCCACTGAAGACAGAAATTGGGAGATGCAAGACTCTGCAATGTACAGAATAAACAAATTAGGGGAACAGACTGTTCTGTTTCTCCTTTCATGTCCTTTGCTAAGTTACCATTAATTTGTTTCTGTACCCGCTGTTATAAAATGCTTGTTTCCAAACTGGTTTAAGGATACGATTTTCAAAAATTGGCTTTTTAATAAGTTTTAAAAAGTTGCATATTTATATTTAATCATTTCTTTAATTCAGTTCCCTTTCCAGCAGCAGAAAAATAACGGCTAACAGCATGGTTAGGAAACTATTTCAATGCCAATATAACACTTTTGGGGTTGTTCCATGCATTTCAGGTTTTTTTCCAGTTTTAATTACCTGTCACTTCAAAGAGTCTCTTCTTGAATGAACCGACAACATTTCCATCCTTCCTCCTGAGTAAAGGACTGCTTCTCCTTTCTGTCACCTTTTGTTTTAACCTTGAACGTACCTTCAAATTCGGCTCTGAAGCTGGAAACAGAAAGAAAATAAATGATTCCAAAACGCAGTATTGCTTCACCCAGACACCACTGACCTACAGGATCCTCCTTATAGGACTTAATGGGATCCACAGAGAGCTCAAAAGCAGATTTTTTTCTGCCTGTCCTCTCCAGTCTTCCTGTTGTCCCTAATACAATTCCATCTGAGTGAGGAATAGGTAAGAAAGCAAGGGTCTGGATATCTTCTGAGCTTTGTACGATTATTAGTTTTGACCTTACCCCCCATTTCATCTTTTCTTTCTCTCCCCTTCAAAAAAAAATAGGTTCATAATGAACTTGTATTATCACAATGTCTCTATTCCTAATTTGAGTTAAATCTGTGAGACAGGAGGACATTCTATTTTGTACACTATTTTCTTGACTTCAAAGAGAAGTATTTTTTCTCATATATCTAACAATCTGGGATTCTTTTTCTGCTTTATAACATTACATGGATTTAAGTATGTGAAGCTAAGATATGAGGAGCACATTCTAAAAATATTTGAGAAAACCAACAGCAGAAAACTCACTAAGAGTCAGTAACGCCTGCACTTCTACTAAGCTAGTGTTGGTTTGTCCTTTTATCTGCCTCTAAACTTTTATTATTCTTCACATATTCCTCTTCAGTTCAAGGGGCAGACAGTAAGTTATAAAATCCAAAATTTTCAGTGTCTCTGCTGAAAAAGGTAAAAAGGCATTTCAGTAATAAGTCATTGAATTAACTTCTTTTCCACTCTAAAGAAATGGCCATTTATTCACTTTTTTTTCTCATCTCATTTCAACTCCGATACTACCCAAGTATCAGTACAGCGTTTTTTCCTTTTTTTCTTTTCCTTAGAATGCAATAGTAGGTACTGTGACTATTAGCAGTTCAATTTCTCATTACTATTAGTTAGAGGTTAATTAAAGGTTTGTTTTGCATCATTTTATATCTCTTATAGGTGAAAACTTTGATGTCAAAGTTTTGGAACTCAACCTTATAATTGGATTATGGTCTGATGACAGAAATAGAAAGAAGCCTCCATTAGTGCTTTTTGATTTCTCTTAGAAATATAAATTATGACAAGATTTGCTGGCAGAACATTTTTTGGTCAGCAATTTTAGGCCCAGAACTTCAATGTTTTCTGAATAACATACCAAACAACTAGATTTATTACAGAGTCCAAAGAACACTTATGCAGAAAAATATATGCTCTGAAAAGGAAGAAGTAGGTCTGATTCCCAGAAAACCTAGGATTATATTTAATGCACCTTGGGCAAGTTCCACCTCTCTTTCCTAAATGGGCACAGTCTTTTCATCATGTGAACATCAGAGATGAAGCTCTGCTGCACTTTTTATTTTGTGATATTTTTAGCATGATAAAATGTTTCATGTACTCAGTTATCTGCTCTTATAAATAAACTTGCTATCAGATAGACTGCTAAGAGCTGACAAAAGATAATTGTGGAATACTGAATTTGTTTATATTTTTCTTTCTGGAACTGAGACTTGGCTGAGCGATATTTCAAAAAAGAGACAATGGGAAACTGGGATCAGTTCTCTCTCCCAATCACATGCATAAACTCAGCCCCTCAAAAGGAGTAAAAAAGTCAAGCTACTAAAATGCTGGAAATCTTTAATAATAAAGACATTAACAAGAAATTTCAGTTTAATTGGTTACTACCATCAGTAAGACCAATGATCAGTATAGGTATCACCCAAGTATGATGACATTTAGAAGAAAAGATAGTCACCCATTGTGCTGAATCACTTTGTACCGTATGCTTAAAATTTAGGAGATTTCCCTCAACAGACTAATGTGATACAAAACCTCTGTAATATTCACTGGAGAGTGGCTCCACTTCTATATGAAATGTGTTTCATGCTCAGTTGCAGAGATTGCCTTTCTATTTTTACCACGTTCCCATCACATTCTGCAACCCAATCAATCATTTAAACAGAGAAACCACTTTGATGTTAATGTCTGAATTTATGAGCCAGTTGAGAAGATAGCTGGTGCATGAAAGATGAAGTATCATTTTTAAATGGAAATAATCAATTTTAAAACAAAAAGGCCTGGAGAAGAGTGAGTTTAAAAATATAAAATAAAAACTCCTGATAAAAGGCAAAGCCAAGGTTTATAAGTGTGCATGTGTCTCAAGCACTGGCCTTCTTGAATATCTCCCATAAGACACTGCCAGATGCTGACATGATATCAGCCAGCACTTGATGTCTGGAAGTAAAAATCAAATTTCAATATATTAAATAAATCAATCAAATTTGAGGATATCTGCAATATAGGACAAAATGCAGAAGTGGAAAATGGTTTCCCAGATAGTGGCTGAGGCACTGACTTGATGCATGACTTGGTGTTTCATCCATTCCCACTGAAATTAAAGCAGAATTATTGTTGACTGCAACCAGTATGAATTAAATTAGCAATCTTATGTATCTCAGTACACTTCTACATGGAGGCAGTAATAACATTTCTAACTATCAGCACTCTTCTAATAGTTAACAAGGCAAAGTTAACTGATTTAAGCTTCTAAGATAAAGCTGTGGATTAAAATTCTACACGGATGGATGGATAGACAGACAGATACACACACCTCCCCAAAGCTCATTACTGATATATGTGATTGCTTTTAAATTATTTTAATCCTTTGAATGCTGAAATACATAAACAAATGCTGGAAAACAAATTTCTTGAAACATCTGAATTACATTGTTTGCCTAATATCTGCAGAGCATTTGAAAAGCCTTAGTTGTAGTGAAAAAATATTATAATTAATCTGGTTTGATATTTTAGCTGGTGGTTCTTAGAAATGGTCTACAGAGGGTATCACTCAAAATAACTATTTTGCATTAGCTCCTTGTGTGGATATCTTTACACTACATTATGAACGCCTTTGTTGTGTTTGTTTAAATCTACTGCCAAAGGTGACTACAGTAATCACCCTAAGAGATTTGTTGTGCAGAACAGGAGTATCAAAAGGGGAGCTACTACCAAAGAACTACTGAGTCCTAAACTTCTGTCACTGCTTTACTGCAGAACAGCTTCCTCATACAGATACAACCCCTTAAGAATTAACCTTTTGTGCACTATGTTAATACCACAGGATAATCAAAAAGTCCTCCATGTAGGCTATTACTCTATGCTATGATTGAACCATAATCCAAAATAGTGATTCAGTAAGATAATGAATGCATGTATACTTTCTGTATACCAAACAGCTTGTTAGATTAAAAGACAACAGAAAATATCATAAGCCATTTAATGGATCAGTTACCTAACTCTTTGGCATGGCCTGCAGTTATTTCTAAGGAATTGGTAATCTCAGTTCTACGTAAAGAAGAAATATAATGTCTATATGGATTTTATCATGATCTTCCCTGTTCCACATAGCAGGCAAGAGATTAGTGGCCATAATTTTAAAAATAGCAAAATACACAAACTTGCACATGCATACATATTATTTCATCCCAATCACCATAATCGGTGAAAGAGAACTATTCTCTCCCGAGTAACATGATATTGAGAAGCAAGCACGAGAGACAGCAAAATCATACAGTGAAATCATTATGCCATACACTACATTTTGCTTAATCATTAACAATTTGTGGCATTACTCACACTAAGGAATATTGCCTGTGGCAAAACTGCCCCCAAATGAGCTGAGTTTTTGTGACAGGACTTTGTTTCACTGTTTCTTCTTATTAAATACACAGATATAATTAAGAAAAATTGATAGAAATCCTCTTTACTCATGGGAAGGGGACACATAAATGTAGGGAATGTAAAAGATAATAATGTGCTACTTTCTGATGCTCCTGGAACACAGTACCACTTTTGAATCAGAAAAGCGTGTGCCAACTTCAAGCAGCCTTTAACAAAGTCAGGCAGGAAATGGGGGGTGGGAGATGGTGTGCAGTGAGCAGGTCTTCATCTTGAGGCTATATATAGGAAACCTGAAGAACAGAAAGTGAGCTTTTGTCCATGCCTAGAAAGCCTCTAAAGTGAAACCATTTCCTCTTATTAGCTGTAGGCTGTCTTTAAAAAGCTGTGGAGCAGTAGAGATAAGTGATACTAACTTTGGCTAAGAGGATTCCAAAAGTAATATAAGCAATATAGGCAAATTCTGTATATTTTCAAGATTTGCCATTTCTTACATGATTAAGAGATATGAGAAAGAATTTCTCCCTGTTGCTCAGACACCAGCTTTTAGCACTAAGAATACTTTTAAATAACAACATGGGCTTCTATAATATATTTAAGTAATATATTTAAGTCAACAGATATAAGTACAAAACAAAGACTTCATAATCTAGAAGTAATTAGCTCTGGCATTCTGGGTTTTTTTGTCACTTTTTTTAAACTGTTAAGAGTCATATATTAAGATGATTTGCCTACATTCAATATTGCATACTACACAAAAGTTATCCAAAGAGCTTTTTCTGCTGTTCTCCTGCCTTGTATCTTACAAGCCTCAAGAAAGGAAATTACACAGTTAATTATTCTTTTTTATTTTGGTATATGTGGGTTTTTTTGGTGCTGTGTTGTTTTTCATTGTCCTGGGTATCCCCAGACAGAGAGGACTAAATTATAAAATTGAAGAGATGAAGCAGACCTCTTTTTGTTGCACATAGCAAAAGTGGGTTCCTGGCCCATTCTGTGGGCTTCCAGTCATGAAGGTGATGCACATATACACAATAAAGCTGGTTGGGCTTCCTGCCTATGCAGCACCAGCTCTGTAGATTAAGAGAATCTAATGATAATGAGAACCTAAGAGAATCTCCATTTGACCTGGAGAAGGTCAAATTCTACCCATTGCTGTACGAAGAAAAACAGTTGGAAGAGGCCTTTTACAAAGGCAGTCTGAGGTTATTTAGCTGGGGAGAAATACCCATTCATATATCTCTCAGGAAATAAGACCAAATTTTCCCAGTTTCCTCCCGCACCAGTGATATAGGTAGTCCCCTATCTGTCCCCTATCAGAAAGGATAAATGAGGAGATAGTTTAGGCTTTTTCACCAAAAATATGAAGCCAATCAAAGTGAGAAGCTCTGGATAGGCATAGTACATATGTCAGGAAACGAAGTGGCTTCCTACTCCCTCTCCCCTGCTCTATGGAGAGCTGCCACCAAATTTGTCCTTGTGAGAGATCTCTGAAAGTTGCACAGTCCTTCCTCTAGCTGCATGAGGCCCTAGCAGACATGTAAATAGCCTCTGCTCTGCTTGGAGCTTCTGACTTCTGCTCTGATTTCCTGCAGGCGACACCTTCACCTATCTGAATATACTGAACACAGGCAAGATGGGCAATGGGTTGATGGACTAGAAGATACCCGCATGCAGTACGGTTCTGCAGGTTCAAGGACATTTAAATTCTGTTAATTTGAAATGTCTCTTCTCAAAGACCTTTAAATTAGATTCATGAGACTGAAAGCCATTTATACCATTTCCTCAAAAACTATTTCAGGAATTATATGGAACATCCATGTAACTGGTCCTGACCACTGGGTGGTCCCAACAAGACAGGAGCAAGATACAGCTGTGTAGGATGAAGATGCTTGCTTTATCCGGCTTACATCACCTAATGCATTTTCAGCATGCACAGAGCCTGTTTTCTGTACTGCCACTTGCTTTAAGGGGAATGCCAGTCACATGTGAAACCCTTTAGTCCTTTGCTTTGTTTTAGTTCTGTGAAAGGTAGAATGCTTTATTTACTCTGACTAAGGTAAATATTCATTCCCTAACTAAGAAAAGAGTTTTAGTGAAATACATAGTAAAATGACTAATTAGATTAGAAGGGATCCCTCAGCCCTTCAACTGTCTTCAGGCTAAGGAAGTAATTTTAACAAGATTAGCAGTTTTTCATTGGTTGCCTGAAGAAGGCTGAAAAATGAAATACTCCCTGAAGCTACTTTAAATATTTTGCTTTTCCCTCAATGCATTGCTGTCAATATGGAAACATAAAATTTCTGTTTTAAATCCATGCAAATAATATTTGTAGGAATTACTCAGTGAACTACTTGCATTTAGCCAGAATTAGGTAGCTATATATTTCTTCATGAAAAAAATGGTCTATATAATATATTGCCTTTTGATATCTCATCATGTGTGCCATGTATATCACCTGTGAGGCCAAAGAGGCAGACTCTTGATAGTATTCTTATCAATTTCTGCTCATTAGAATGATCTCTTGGCATGTGCACAAGCTTGGCTGATATGACTGCATTAGCAGAAACCCCACTTACCTTTCCCCTTCAAAAAGGCTATAGTTTCACTGGGCTAAATCTACATGCAATAGAGTCCTCATTGTGTTTCAGGTCTGTTGAAGCAATAGCATATGATTGCTATGTCACAATCTTAATGTCCTTTCATATAAAATTTTGGCAAAAAGTCTTGAAATACAGCAAGAAGAACAACGATATCTTAATACTTCCTTTTTTATCTTCAAATTATTTTAGTTTTGTGCACTTTATAGCATTTAATATGACCTAAATCACATTTTAGTTCTAAGGAGCTGTAGAAGGGAAGGACAATGATGAAGGTGGTAATTTAATAGAGAGGTAAGAACTACATTTAGACATCTGTGACTAGCAGTCATTCTGGATATGTCTTAACTGGTTATTTTTGTCCCCACTTCTGGCCCTACACATCAAACAATTTTCAACTGGGAAGATATAATGGCAACACAGCCACAATGGCAACAATATTTTCTTCAAAAATAGCAAATTCCACCCTTCAGCCTATAACCTCCATTATCCATTGAATGATTACTTTTGCACAAACAAAATTACTTTCTCCAGTGAAGAAATGCCAAAGACGATCCCCAGCAGTCCAGGCTTTTGCAGGGCCACAGATTGACCCCTTAATATATGATTTATGTTTTACAGAATAATTATGTTCATTTCCCCAAGCCCTATGCAAGAAGAAATTAGTTAGGAAGGTGATTAAATCCCAGGGATTTTAATCTAGGAAAATATCCAACAGTGATAAGTCACGGATGGCAGGCAACAAATTATATTATGCTATTTCACCAACCCCCCAAAAAATCATGATTAAACACCATGTCTTTCTCCCCAGATTTGAGAGGACATCTATTTCATGCTAGATGATAGCTAAGCAGCTATAGATGGCTGAAACATACTGTTTAAAGCTGCCCAAAGGTAACAGAGCATAAAGAGACTGTTGTAACAGTTCAGAATGCCAAGAAAAGTAAAACATCAAAAAGCAGTACATCTTGCTTTCCTAATAAATGAATACCCTGGACCAAATTCAGCTTGAAGATAGGAAGGCACAGCTCCTGTGAAGGCAATGGACACTAAATTTGGCCCAAAAGCTGTTTTGGTTTTTAAAACATGTTTGTTTTACTTGTGCAGGCACGGCTGACTCTGTGAAAAGTCTCTCCATGTTAAGTGAAGTGGGGAAACACCCCCACCTGTTTAAAGTCTTAATTAGACATTGATATTGCACCTTTACAGCAAAGCTGAACCAAAACACATTACTTTTAGATAGGTTCTTTATGCTCTGGGATGCAAATCCAGTGCTCTACAACTTAATTAGCTAAATATACAATGTAACCTTCCATCTGGTAGAGCAATTTAACAGGAATAATTGTGCACCACCATAACTCAACAAGACACTGAGGAAAACCATTGAAATGCTATTTCCTTTCCTTTGGAAGAGAATTATGTACAATTTCAGCATGCTTTGCATTTCTAACAGCTAAAGCCAACAGGGAGGTATCACTCTCATTTATATTACTTTCCCATGAGAAAATCAAAAGCAAAGTACAAAGCTTATGCCGTTGTTCATGAATGGCTCTGTAATACTTACTTGGCTTTAGCCAGAACATGTTATTTGGCAGCTAAAACCTTTAATTAGAATTGTGGGTTTGAACAGATCTTTCAGTGAAACTATGTTTTGCAGGAGCTTGGAGAAGTGCAATCTTTACTAACCAACACATTCTATTTTAGATGATCTGATACCATGTGATTTCCACTTTTCATTTCTCTGTCTGTTTCTCTTTTTTGCCATGTTTTAGATGTTCGTGTTTATTTTTCCAGAAATCTTCAACTGTCCTTGCCCTTGATACAGCTGTCTCACAAAAGTCCAACAGCAGTGTTTGCCATTGACTTCAAAGAGCCTCTGATTTTATGCATACAATTTTGAAACTTACTTATATAGAAGGGAATGAGTTTCAAATGCCCATTAAAACCATTCGACTTTATTGTCAATAGACACTGCGCTCTTGAAATTCCTTATATATTAGGACTGCTCTGTGCTCCTTATTCAAGGTCAACTCCCTTCAAGTGTAAAAAAGGAGTCCAGTACTTAGTTACGTGGCAAAAAAATGTATGCAAGCTGCTTGGTAATTTATAAAATTGAAAACTTTCAAAGTTTGCATAAGACAAGCCTGAGGTGTAAAATTAGCAGCCACAAAGCACATGAAGTAGAACTTTGTAATTTAATTTTGGCTAAGTACAGGTAAGTAAAAGAAGAATAACTGTTAAGATAGTATTCAGATTAAGACTGCATAATTAGTTTAAATGTGGATACACCAGTCATCAAGATGGTTCAGTACCTAACACAGCAGAGTAATTATTTGACCGGACAAAAGTAAAGCAAATACAAGTAGTGGGACTTATGCTAAGACTCCAGAAGAAGGAAAAAAAAAAAAAAGCAAGTCCAAATCACCTTGAATTAGACCACCTTGAAATGTAAGCAAAAATAATCATTTGAGAATAACAATAAGTGTTAAATAGAGTATATTAGAGAAATAATCTTGCACTTATGGAGAGACCAACATGGTCTTTATGGGAATCATCCAAGTGAAGACTCCTGCTGAATCCTGGTGCAGGCCTCAGATGCTTTTGCCTTGGCAGACCACTGCAACCAAACCTTGTCACCAGGCCTACCCAAGCATCCATTTTTATTTGGTTTTAAGCTAATCTAAAACCATTTTCCTTCTCACCCAAGCTAACTTGGACTGACACTGCATTCATTCTCACCCTCGGCCTACAAGCTACAGAGAACTAATGGAACCAAGATGACTGCAGCCCGGCACAGTAGCTACAACAGTATTACGTTTCTTTAAAGCTACTGGGCTGCAGTGGGCTGAACTCTACTTTTGTCTGCTTATTACATAAATCCGGAAGAAGTTGTTAACATCAGTTTGCTTCAGGTTCATTCTTTAATTACAAGTGAAAGTCTCTTCTCTTTCTTAAAAGGCTTGCTACTAACTGGGCCCTCTCAACTTATTGATGGTTAATTCAAGAAGGCTAAAAAGTCTACCTGGTGATTTTTACTATATTGAATGAGAAGTGTTAAAGAAAAAGGACTGGGAATTAGGAAACCTCTCTTTAGCTATTATTCATTTCCAGTTCTGTGACAAGCACTGGTGATTTCCTTTGGGCAAATCACCCGTTCCAATTTGGTCAAGTTTGTTCATTAACCTGGGCAGCCAATGACTCTGAGGGACAGAAATGTTTAGGACCTCTGAAAAAAAAAAAATGAAGTGCAAGTTGTATCAGGTTTGCTGTCTTTCCTGCTTTGATTACCAGAGTGCCTCTCCCATTTATTGTGCCTATTTGTAAGCTAGGAACTAGAAAACTTATAAACTAGGAAAATAAAGCATCTCTTTTACTGAGTTTGAATTCTTCATTTTGGCAGACATAATACAGGATTTGTGATCCTCTAAGTAATTTTTTTTCATTCAAGACCAACAGCAATTCAGCTTTTTCATACACTGTTACTTCTCAGGAGAGTGTTTTCCTAGAAAATGTAGACCGAAATGGAATTAAGTGGCATGTGGGTCACGGAAGGGAAGGGGAGAAAAACTTTCACACACAAAATGTTTTTCTTCTCAGTTTCAACTGCTCCAACAGATTAGTGAGTCACTGAGTGCAGAAAGAATGATGGTAAGGAAATATTCTAATTAATTTCTTTGAGAAAAAAAAAACATTTGCTAAGTTCTCATTCAGGAATCTTTCACTCCTATTACAGAAGAGCTATGCTGTTATTCTACTGCCTAATCAGGCCAACCTGATGCAGTTTTTACAGTGATCTTCACGGTTATGCAGCACAGCCTCCTTCCTCTCTTTCATCACAATATTAAACAGTCCTTCATCTCCTCTTCTTTTTTGCCCTGTATGAAATTACATAATTTCCCCCCTCCAAGCACGTTTCTTGCACTACTTGAAACACCCATGCCGTGTTTCCATTGCACATTCTTCCCATGTTTGGGAAGTGAGTTCTCAAATAGTACCATCCTGCCTCATTTCCAAACAAAAAGCAAGTTGTAAGCTTACAAGACCATGAGCAAAGAGCCAACTGGCATGAAATCAAAATAAGTGGAAATATTGATCGACATTACCATTCTATTGTGATTGTGCTAAACTCATGAAAGGAAAAGTTTATACTTGACATACTGACATCTTGAGGAATTTCTTCCAACAAAAGCCAAAATATGAGGAAAAAAAATGCAGAAATTCCATCTATAGGAAGATTTTTAAACAGCATACAGCTTCAGTTAGAGAGTTAACCTTTATTGGAATTTACTGGCTTTTGCTGGTTTGCATCAACACCAGCACACAGAAAATGAAATGTTACAGATTCAAGAAATGCAAACATTTTGGCCTTTTGCCAGAACATTTCTGCATTTATTTCAACAAGGTAAAAAAAGTTTTCTTTGAGTAAGCCTCCTGTCCTATGAAATCCATGTGGTTTGCTGCATTTTTTTTTCAGTTTTATAGCAGCCTCATAAAACAGATATTTTCCCAGATAGATACAGAATTATGGACATCAGCAATCAAAAGAACCTCATATTAAATGATCAGGTTTTCAAAAGCACACAGCTCCCATTAGAGCTCTTACAACGGTCAGTATGAATTTCAAAAGTGTACAGTAACCAGGAGGAATTTTCAAACCTCTCTGGGTAATTTTGAAGCATGAGTCTCATTGAAAATTAATGAGCCATGTGCAGCTCAGGCTTTTGGGCACTTTGCGAAAACCTCACACATTATAATGGGCATCCACGGCAAGGTCTAGGGCACTTTTAAAATTCGATCTTGCATTATTTAGGCCAAATTCTGCTCTCCACTACAGATGTACAACTTCTCCTCATGGTATATTTATCTGTCCAATGAAGCAATAGCTCCCTTTGCTCTGCTCTTTTTGAAAGTCTGTCAGCGCAGAGCATCTGAATGCAGCTGTGCAAAGAGCTGCCTACCCTGGCCTCTAGCCCCGAGGACAGTCCCAATCCTCCACACAGCCGAGCTGCGAGAAGCCTACTGCTGACAAGGTCTGCTGCGTCCCGTAGGAAAGCAGTGATCCACAGGGCTGAGGGAGCTGAGCAGGAACCGCCGCCGCTGCATTAATAGGTTCACCCTGGTGCCTGACTTTAAGCACACAAACACCAAGGCACCGAGCGTTTCCCCGGGTAGCTGTGTATCACATTACTCTTGATGCTAGAAGAATAACAGTAGAAGCTGTGTGGAGTATTTTCTCTTTACCATGGTCTATCTGAATTCATTTTAAAAATAGTCATAAGGAGATACCACTTTAGGACTAATTAAGTAAAGATTAAATAGATGACTGGAGAAAGAAAGTAAGTAAGAACGACTCAAGATTTACAATTCCTTTGTGACACTTAGCATTCCCTTAGTACTGAATTCTGAATGCTATTACACATCAGGATGTCAGAGGCAAATCATTCAACTTTGCTTCCTATTAAATCTGATCTTAAAGCAACTGATCCAATCAGAATAATTTTCCAAGGACATCATATTAAATTTGGAGAAGCCACTTCCATGATTTATATTATGAAAATGGAAAACAAAAATGAGAAGCAAACGAAAACTTGTGATTGAAAGATTCTGTAGGTATTCGCTTCTCAAGGTTAAAAGGAATGTAAGGTTCTCTTTCATATGAATTGCTGGCTTCACGCAGGTTCAGCGTCACAGAGGGCTTGCCAGGAGCCAGTGGCGACAAGCATTCATAGCCCAAAGGGAAGGAAAGGAGGTTCACCCCTGTGGCAAAGGTCACATTTCTGCAGGCTTGCAGCCTGTCCCTATGCATGAGCGTTCGTGGGACATCTTTGTGTAGTGAGGTCCCATGAGGATGACACAGGCTCCACAGTGTCCCCTCTGCCTGGAGGATGGCCCTATAACCACCCAGATCAGATTAAGGTCATTTGACTTGTGTCGATCTGGTTCCTGTTGCTTTTACTCTCAACCTGGTGAATAATCATTGGACTCTTTGTGGGGATATTGCTGAAGGCTGGAATTACCACTCTTAGTATAGGAGACCGAACGTGTAAACAGGATATTTAACAGGGTTACTATTTTCACTGACGCAGAGAGCTATCAAGTACAGGCCCTTGCTCACATGCAACATGCTATACACTTCATTTCTATTTGCTTACCGGAATCACTATATAAAAACACTAATTATTGTTCATGTCATAAAAACAGTTACGCTAATGACTATATTACTATTTGTCTATTTATTCTGCCGACATCTTTTCAGAGAGTCATCATGTCCTTTGTTCAATTTCGTAACTGATGCATTGCATGCCCAAATATTTGGAATAACATATAGAAAACATCTGGATTTAATTATATTATAGTCCTCTTATGCAGACAATGGGAATTGAATTAAGGAATATTTTGAAACCCCCACAGAGATATAAAAGTATTAGCAGCTGCACGAGAACTTTACTGTTACAATGTTTGAAAATGTTTTGTTTTACAGATCAACAGTGTGACACATCATAAATATCAATCATAATATTTAAGATATGTAAACATGAGGGAAAAATTAAAACCTGCATTTCAAAACACGTAGATGAACTCACAGCATTAGGAATATGAAGGGTGTATCCTTTTGTTTAAAAAATATCAAGATGTTAGCTTATTGACAGAGAAAACACAACTTGTACCATGGTATTAAGCAGAAAGCTGCAGAAAGGGGTATTGCGATAGAACAGCCTGCACATTATTTTATAGAATGGTGTTATAATGACACCATATTGCACAAAAGTCTTACGGAAAAAAATCCGCTAGAATAACTTAGCAGTTTGCTTTTCATTTTTTCATTCCTCTGGAAATATTTGGGGATATAATATGAGCTTAGAGAGTCTATCCTGAAGTATTAGATGCAGACTGGATTTTCTTTTGGAATATATACTGGCTCCAAGCACCACTTCTTTTCAAGTCAGTACCAGTTTCGCTGTTAGTTTTCAATCTCCCAGTGGCTGAATCACATTCAAAGGCAGTTAGCACAGTCGGGGGCCAGCCCTTCTCTCTGAATGTAACTGTATCACTCAACAGCAGGCTCAGGCAATAAGAGATCTAATGTTTTCTTTTCTTTTTCCCTTTCCCCTCTTAGTGTCTCCCTGCATTTTTGGATAACGATCACTGCAACAAGGGCCCGAGACAACAGCCACATGGACTCCACCGCGATCCCTGTAGCATTCATTATGGTGCAGAGCATGTCAAGCCTACAGTTCACCTGCTGTCAAGACATAAGGCTCAGTTGCTAAATGCTTTAAAATATTCTGAAAAGTTCAAATGAGTATTTTTTTTAAGATATTAAACACACATAAACGTGGCCATATGTTCATGCACATGTGCACACAAACTTTGGCATCCAAATTCACAAAATATTATATTAACTCAACTTCTCCTCTTTCCATGAATTCTCCTCAAAATATCCACAAGAATGTTGTCTAGAGGCAGCCTACAGTGTGAAGATAGATACCGTTTCTTCCATGGAAAAGAAAGATCTATTAAACACAGAAGTAATAAAGTAACAGGCAGAAAATGACACCACAAAAGCTCCCTGAAATGATAGTCTATTTAGAAACTAAGGTTTGAAAATTACACTAGCTGTTAGCACTGGGAAATACTAGCTTTTAACATCTTATGGTGTATCTAACCTGGAAAAGACACAGGTAGGATCTTTGAACTTTTCCTGGGAATCATTCTGAAAGGGCCTACTGACAGACAGCCCTGCAAACAGGTGGGAGACTTGCTGGGCAAGGGGTTTGGATAAACTTACTCTAAAACTCACCCGTTTTACGAAGTGGAAAATCATCCTTGGCATCCTGTGCTCCTGGCAAAGTGTATTTGTATGGTGGCGAGGCCCCGCTCAGGGGTGGAGAGCTTTGATCCAGTGAGGTATGGTGGGCAGCCCTGCAGCAGACACACAGAGGTCACACACAAATTAGCAGTCACTGAGGTGACCAGCAGTAACTATCTACACATGTTGTACACATGTCTCAGCTGTGTTTATGTTCCTGCTTCTCTAAGTGTTCACAAACCACAGGCTCATGTAACCAATTTCACTTTTACAGTAAGTTATGGAACTCCTCGGGATTCCCAAGAATGTGCTTTTTGCACTTATTATAGAAGTCACATAGGATAAGAGTCATGTTGACCTACAGACAGGATCTGTCACCAGACTGGGGAATTGACCATTTTGGATGGTTGCATTTTAATATGAACCAGCTGAAGCACAGCAAAAGCCATTTGAATCCTGTTTATTACGTACAAATAGAAGTACACTGATCCAGCCTTTTCTATAAGAAGGTGGGAGGTTTTCAGGGAAGGGGTGCTTGTACAAAACTGATCCAAAATATGGAGTTCCTATTATCTCTTGAAAAAATACTATTTAGCCAGGAGTGGACAAGGAAGCTAAAACCTTGCCTTTAGGTTTAGTTGGTAGGGTTTGTGACTGTACTATGATAAAACATATAACATCTATGTCAGCAGAGAAGTTCCAAACTGAAGAGTTATTTCTGACAGCTAAACATAAGAAATAATGGGGGCAGATTTTTATTAACCATGGAATCTGTAAATTGCAAAAGAAAAAAAATATTGCATCATGTGACCCAGAGACAGTTTTTTTGTGTGTGCATGGATTTTTTATTTGGTGGAGGACATAGGAGAAAGGAGAGAACCTTTCAAAATTTGCTTTTATCTACACATCATTTTATTTGGCTTCTTGTGTAATCCCTCCCTGTCTCTTTCCAATAGAGTGTGGTTAATCAAATTATAATATGCCTCTGTCAAAGAGAGGCAATAATGTGAGATGAAGTACTACTTTCCCTTGTGTAGTAAAACACATCCCTTCACAGAGCAACTAGTTCTTAGTCATCTGAAGGCTCAGAGCTAACCTCAGACTACTAGGCCAAAAATCTTACATGCTCCAGAGAATCTTGCACATTATTTGGAAGAAATTATTAAGTAATATATCTCCACTATAAACAATGTAAGCATATATTAAATCATGTTACCACAAGGCTGTGATTAGCTCAGAATGGAAAATCCAAGGGCAGGCCTTCAATAATTCTTTTCAAGAATTAAGAGCAAGTACTAGATCAAAATCTACATATATTTTTTGTTTGTCCCATTACAGGTCAATTTGGGGGTCACACTGAAATCTTTCAGAAATGCAGCCAGAGTTCACTTTGTAGGATTGTCTGATAAAAATGTGCCTGTTGTTGCAATACAGAAGGCAAAAAAGCAGTAAGTCTGTAAACCCTTATAACATTAATAAAGCAATTATTGAACTCAGTAAAACCACTAGTTTCAGTGTTCTAAGCAGATTCTTATCAAGAACAAGGAATCATCAGAACAGTTTTGAATGCTGAAATACGTTAGATTAAGAAAAGGTACGAAGTGACCTATGAGCCTCTTCAGAATCCTTGTCAGTTAGTTATACAAATAACTGTGCTAGAAGCCAGCACATCTTCAAGAAGAAACAAATTCTCTGACCGATTCGAAATCAAAAAGTGAATCAGCCATCAGTTGGGCTAAGTGTCAAAATTCAACAGGCCAGGCAAATCAACAGGTATACTTGGAAAACTTATGATGATGAACTCAGGAGATGAAGCAGTTAAGTTTATACAAATTCCTGACACCACCTGGTCTGCATGGCTTTTAGCTCATCACCTGCCACTTCAACCAGAACTACACTTCAGTTCTACCAGAAATATTGCACTTCTTGCTTTTTTCTAACTTTTTTTCTAACTTTTCTAACTTTTTGACTGAACCTCCTATGAACCTCTTGTGAAGGCAGACTCGCAATATCCCCGCTGGAGAAGCATGCTGACATGCAGTTTTAGCCATAAGGAGAGGAAACAGCTTAACACTGAACATACGTGTACCAGAGCTTGGGATGGCGGCTCATGGAATGATTCTTTCCATTTGCTGGAGAGTCTTTTGTTGCTGATTTACTCAACAGGAACTCTTGAAGTTTCTGCTTCACTTCTGTACTGGCCACTGCCCCTAAGACAGAGAATTACGGAGTTATCTGCGCTGAAAAAGATATTTTTAAACAAAACAAAAACCAAAACACAAAAGAACACCCGTGTCTTGCTGCTGAAAGTGTTGTAAACTATAAAAAGCATTGGTGGAAATCAGTCAAAATGAGATAACATCTGACTTAAACATTTTTCTGCAGAATACTTAAATTGGCCATAATCCAAAAACAGAGTGAAGTCATAAGGAATATTTCAGCAGTAGATGAGGCCATTTATCCAGGGCCAGATGTATCTAAAGAATTTAAATTATTTCCTAATAATTCCTAAATATAAAAACAGTGATAGAACTGAAAAGATAGTGACAAAAGGTCACTTCGAATTAGCAGCAAAGGATGTTTTTTCTTTGAGTAGGGTAATGGTAATAGCACAGCAAATCTCCCCTCAGAACATTGGCTTGATTATGAGTTGAACGCAACAGAAAGACTCAGCAGAGAATCTTTTTATTTAAGTCACTTAAAAGCCCATACCTGCAAAGTCTGGAAGATGAAACACAGTCTGAAACATGAGCTGTAGTCGATAACTCTACTCTTAAAATGCTGGAACACAACCAGCACATTTTGAACTCTCCTGGGGGCTAGCTTGATAAAGTGGAATGAGTAGAGCATACCAATGTCAGCTTGAAGTGCTGATCCCTGCTTCCAGAACTAGGCATGCTTCTTTACTAATAATGATAATATTTTATGTAAAAAGGCATAAAAAAGAAAAACATATCCTTGCTCAGTTTTCCTTGTACAGTGATAAAGAAGGGAAGTAGCAGCACTAAGCATGACTGATACTGTAAGTATTTGGTGTTACAAACAAACCCCACCCTGACACAGCAAGGCTTGCTGGCCAGCACGTTCCCTATGACCTGGCTCCCATAAAAACGTCTTCTCTGCCCCAGCCTCAGACCTCAGCTCCCATCCAGAACCAAACTTCCCTCCCCTACTCAACAAGTTCATCAGCAGCACGTGTTGGGGCTGGACCAGCAGGTTCACGAGTGCTGCCTGGATGGCTGGTACACACGGAGCAGCCATCCGGCGAAATGGGAATCACTGAGTTCACGCTGCTGCTTTTGCTTTGGTGGGAGCACTAATAAAACCCAACTGCTTATAGAGAGGCAGATTTCCACGACACTTTTAGGTTTCTTTTGTTTTGCAGTCCTCTTTGGGGTACCCCCCAGCAGCCTAGACAGTGGAAGTTCTTTGAAAGTTCTGTTTGAGAGACAGATAATGGAGTCACTATTCACCAAAGTAATGAAAGTCTCCTAATTTCTGAAGTCTTCAACCTGTAGTATATCAACTGTCCAACTGATAGATTTTGCCTCCCAAGAAGAAGAGGCATAAGTTTATTACTCCTATGAGCATAATACACAGCTCTTTTCTGATTTGGTCTTTCTTTTAGTTCATGGTTTGTGCTCGTTTATCAGGGCACGTAACATTATCTGCTTGTGGCAGCTTCATTTTGAATATCTTCACAATGTATTTCTACAATCTGATTTTTAAACTGATCTCACTAAAGGGAATTATTTGTATCTGTCTCCCTCTAGTGAGCATCAAATTCCAACAATATCGTTTATTTCTATCATTTGCCTTAGAGCTATGTGACAGCTTGAAATAACTACTATTGGTCAGGTGTCATGAAATGGTATCAGGAAACATGAGGTAGTCTGAAACAGAATTGTTTTTTCAACTAGCACACAAAAAATCAGATGCCTCAGTTGAAGACATTCTTAAACATTTTATTGTATTTTCAGTCTTGAAAAAATGTTCAAATTACTTTGTTAGCAATATAGATGGCTGTTTTGTAGTATCTCTCTATTAGAAAATAAATTCCTCAGAGAGAAGTGAAATCTGAGGCTTTCAAACTCCCTAACTTTCCATAAAAAGGATGGCTAGTGATTCTTGCTAGGCATATCTGCAAGTCTGTCAAAATGTGTTTCCCTGCAGTTCTTCAAATCTGCAGCCAAAATGATGTGTTTTTGTGGGTGCAACAGTGGCTCTGCCTTTCGGCAAGCACAGCTTTGACTTCTCCAGCTGCATATTTCACACAGTTAATAGACTTGCTCAGATTCCTGTTCTTTGCCCCCTTCAGCTGGGAGAAGGTAAGGGAATATATTATGTTTCTTATTAGGATTCATGGTGCATTGGCTCTTACTTTCTCGGCCTCTTTCTTTGCCTCTGAGGGGTGGAAGCTGTTGCTCCCTGCGATGCCTCTCCAGCTCCTGCTCTTGCCTCTGCTGCTCCAGTTTCTGCTCTTTTTCGAGGAGTTCTTGCTGTTGTTTAATGGCTAGGAGTTCCTGTTGTAACTTGCACAGAACAAAAAGACATGAGAAAGTGCAGCTTGCACTGCTTTCCAGGTCAGTGCTGGTCAAAATAAACCCCTTCAGTAACTGAGTATCAGCAATTTTACTCGTGCTTACACTTCTTTTTACCTCTTAACCCACTTTCCTATTCATTCAAGTGGGATAGTGCATTATCACTTCTTACCAAATCAGCTCTTATATCAGGTAGCAGCTTGCAGCTGTGGTTTTACTTAGTCTCTTTTGGGAAAATGCATTGAAACTGCACAGCATTTCCCATTTTTGCCAGTGTATCACCAAATTCTAGCTGCTCTGCTCAAACACATTTGCCAGCATCATTGAATGGCTTAAACAGTAATAATAACAGCAACTAGACCTTTCAGAAAAAAAATAGAAAGATAGCCAAGATCATGAATTCCCAGTCAAAATCCAGTACAGCAATCCTATCACTGTGCATGCAATCCCATAAAACATTTTCTTTTTGCATTACAGGACACAGCTCAGGGAAGTGTGAAAACATAACATTTTCAGGGCCTATCTTCACTTTACAGATATATTATGTCCTTGTTTATCTATTTGATTTGTGGTCTCACAATCAAACAGCAGCCAAAAAAAGCAATCTTTTAATATACACAAAATTGCACATACAGAAAAGAAAGCCATAGTGGAGACTGATGGAAAATTTGACTAAAAAATAGGTAGTTTGATTTTCCTTGAATGTGTTGGCTTCATGAAACTGAGGACTTAACTACTACCTTTGTTTGCTGCAAGCAACTTGGAAAGGCTTTTATCACCCAAGTACAGATTAGCAATCCCTTCAATTCCACACTTGCCACAGTGAATCTTTCAGGAACACTCATTCCATTTCAGCCTATACACAGATTTCGTTTACAGATAAGCTGAGGGATAAATGAAAAATGTTGCTACCTTTATGTGCTCCTGGAGCTGGGCCTGGTGCTGGCGGGTCAGGTTTTCATGTTGTTTCTGAAACTCTGCAATCAGCAGTTGTTTCTGAATCTGCTGCTGTTGCTGTATCAGGAGCAGTTCCTGTTGTAGCTGCTTCTCCCGCATAATTGGGTCCACCATGGGAACCATCATCCTGAGATCAGTTCGCAAGTCTAACGGTGAGATAGGCTCTAATCCCACAGGAACCTCTGACTTTACATCCACTGTGTGAGAAAAACAACAAAATATATATACATATATTTAAAACTGCAGAAGAGCTGAGGTAATTCCTACCAGGGAAAGATATATTCATTTAAAAGCACCTTCAATACACACTAAAAAACATTAATACAATCTGTACCACATCCAAACTTTAGATATTTCTACTAGCAACCTGAGATTTTACAAACTATGTTATCATTTTCCTTTCATTCTCTAGAAAAAAAAATAATCGGATGCATATTCTCCATAGTAGATTATTGAGAACTCCAGTTCTAAAAACATGTAACAGCCTAACTGAGCAACCCTTAGAACTTCCTAGGCATGATTAATGCACAATGATGTGAACAATGTATGAAGATGAAGTTCCCACTTGAAGTTCTCCTTTGACTGCAAGAGATTTTGCCTTAAACAGAGTATGCTTGCGTGTAGGTTATCTGAGAATAACCTGACACATGAACAGCAACTGGATGTTGCATAGCTGCTGCAGGTTAAGGAAATAAATATACCTAGGTTTCTAGCAAATACACATGGCAATAACACAGCAAATGATAGTAAAGTAACGGGACAAACAAAAGTTAAAAGTTTGAATACAGCTTTTTAGAAAGTGAGCATCATACTTGGGATGGATCAGACATAACACATGGTTCCTAAAGAAATGAAAAGGTCTTGCTAAAAAGGATTGTTCCAATTTGCTGTAATAATGGCATATATTGTTAATCCAACATTAAAGTAGTTAGTTAATGAATAAGAAGTTAACAAAGAATCCTTGATTTAAGTCCAAGAGACTAGAAAACAGAGGAAGAGAGAGAGATTTGATGATTCTCATTAGAATACATAAAGCTTGAGTTTTCATATTGACTGAAGAGACAGTGGATATCTTCATCCATTACAAAAACACTAGAACACAAAGAAAGAACATTTGTATAAAGGCGAAAAAATCAGCAGCAGTCTTTGATTCCATCCACTAGAGGACAGTGGAACACAAATACATTCAGCTATTTCCACAGGAAAATACCACCATTGTTAATTGGAAAAAGCATGGTGCTCTGAAATGACCAGAAGTCAAAACTCAATCCATGTCATATTCCCCGTTTTACCTGTCTTTGCTCTCCAAGAACAACACAAAATAAAAAAAAATCTGACGTATAGGAGCAGCGAAGCTGCCGAAGTTGAAATTGCAGCAAATAGAGCAGAACTCCAATTGCACAATAAAATCTATTAGCATGATAAATAATTAATTTTATAAAAGATATGAGCCCTCAGATGTGGCCATGTGCTTTTCCTGACAATATTCTCAAAACATCCAATTTTGCTGGCCTTCTTTTTACTCATAGTAAACCTCAAAGCATAATTCACCTTTTTAACCTGCTGTCCACACAGAATGATTGTGCCTAACTGCTTACTTTTGTTCTGAGGCTAATCACTAAATTATAAAAAATCACCTTGAGCTTACAAAAACTACGCTTGATTATAAATAATTGCCTCAGACCAAGAGAAAGGGACAGGCAAAACCCCCCGGCCTTTCATCCGATTTATTCAGCAGCAATCCACATTCCATTTGTCTAGACTAAATATAGCTGCGTTTATACAAGAAATCAATAGCGCTTGCAGAGAGCAGAGCAAAGACATGAATATTTCATCAAACTCGGAGAGAAACAGCAATCATCTGACTGACAGGTCGGCAGGGCCGACTGCCCCTCTGGATAAGCGCCGGCACTCGGACAAGGGCTCAGTGCCTGCAAGCCACAATCTTATCGTAGGCGCTCTTCTATTTTTAACATCAATTGCACCGTAGGTGACAAAGGCTTATCATGTTTAAAGTGGAGAGATGGATTTTCTTACGTCTTCCATGACAGCATAATAAGCCTTACTAGGAGCAATAATAGTAACTGGAGCTCTGCGAACCCTGCAGGGTTTGCTTCGTAGTTGTGTTTACAAATCGAACCCTGTGGGGTTCATCTCGCAATGGTGTTTGCAAACTGGATCCTGCAGCTTGGTTTGCAGATACCAACTACGAATCAGCCCCTGCACATCTGCAGGAAGACTCGATCTGATTACGCTTCCCAGTTCTGATGATCATTACACTTCTTAATTTCCTTTGTACCTAGAAGTGGATGTCTTCAGATTTTCCTAACGATGCATATTTCCTTCAGCAATTAGTGAAAGCTAAAATCAGGCTTAGCTTGATGAGATTCAAATCTTCAAGGGTTCATGCTCTCTAATAACAAATCGAATGCGGAAACATTAATTTCATGAAGTTCAGCTTGATTCATTAATATGAGGGAAAAAACAAACATTTAAGTATTTCCAGAGACTGGAATACATAACATTGCATGTCAATAGTTATCATTAAAATGATGATGTTTACTGACAAATAGAGACAAGGAGTTATTTGCTGTCATAAACTTCGTTATTTCCAATACTGCTTACAACTGTTGACACAACAAACATTAGCTTTTGAGAGCAATTGCAGTCTTATTATAAAACTATAATAGTTAATAGTTAACTTGACAATAATCAACCTCATCAACCAAATTCAGCTAAATGATTCTTCTAAATAAGTAATTCTAAAATCATCAGTCAAAACAAATTTTGTGCTACTGCCTGTTACACAGTCCTTGTGCCACAGGCCATTTATGTTCTTCTTGTTGCTTATCAACTGACAAGAAAGGCACAAGGAGAGTTACATTAGACTTACAAAGGAGCAGAGAATCAGAAGCAGAAAGCATGCTAGAATCCATGTTTTTTGCTCTTGTTTTTTTCAGGTAGAACTGGAATGTTTTAATTTGCAGTGCACTCAACCTGAAAACTTTACGAGACACGGCGAGATGCAAGATTTTGCCACCATCGTGATTCACCAAACATTATGCAAAAGAGTAAATCTATGGATAACGAAAGAAAATATTAACTAGAGTTTCGTAAAGGTTGATTTCACTTTAAGGACTCCTTATTTGCAGGATTTCCTATATCGCCAATGCAGAGATTCTACAGGTACTATTCAAGAGTAGGATCCTACCCTGGGTTCTCTACCCTGTGGCCTGGAAGAGCTTCTTCCCAGCTTCTCTGAGGGCTACAGAAGAAGATCAGGGTTTCCTCTTTGGAGTTAACTGAAGCTAAACTGAGTTCAAGTTAACTATGGTGAATACTTCTGGAGGCAACAGAACATTGACTCAAAATGTTGCAGAGAGCTCACTGGTTTCAGAAAATATATCAAAATTTAGTAGAAAAATATGTAATTTTTAATCAGCTAACAAGATGCATTTTTCCTAAAAAAGATGTATTGCGTTTATCTTGAAACATAACAAGAATAGTCTTAAAAGAACCTCCATATCAATCACATTCTGTAGACAGAGCTTCCTGCAGTTGTTTTGCCACTATATAGAAAGAAAATATTTGCAAAATGGTTATTGAATATTTTTGAAGGTTGGAGGCATATTTATAAGGTGGTAAAAGAACTTGGTTTAACTCTTCGGCTCTTTTTTTGAATTGGTTCCTTAAAATGGGAATCACTGAAAAACATCTCTTCCATTGAGACAGGGCATATCCAGCTCTGTTTCCAGTGACTAGTTTTAAGATCTGCACACTGGTACATTAGGATACACAAGTCTTCTGATTCACAGCTGCCAAAAGAAAATACCAGGTAATCAAACAACCCACTTTCTTATCTTCATCTCCCAAGACAGACAATCTTCTTTTTCACTGGCAATTATCTTTCTTGGCAGACATGTACGTCATCACTAAAAGCAGGAACTTACATGAGGGATGCTGTACTTAGCTGAAGAGTTGTCATTCTTTATTTGAGATGCAGTGAAGAAATCTAATGGATCTGTTCACTATAACATGTTTAGAACATCTATGTTTTTTACTTTAGAGGAACTGTGTAACTTTGTTGGGATTGCAGGGATTCCATTTTAGTCCTTCAAAATGGAAGTTTTTGTGTAGCTGATTACGTGGTTGGGATGGTAGAGTAAGATAGACTGGCCAGAGGGGCAGGGAAAGGGGCTGGTTAGGCTCTTTTCTTTTACTTGCATATCCAAGGCAGTGGTTAAGGTTTATTAAGTGAGCAAGGAGAACCACAAAACTTGGTACATTAATTTTTAAATGCTACAAGAGATAGAAGATGAACTCCTCCACTGGCTACTTAACTAGTAAGCAACAAAAGTGTATTTCTGAATCAGACGATCCTGAGTAAAATCTAGAAGACTCAATCTGTCAAGAAATGGTCATGCTTTATCCCAAATAGCAATTCAGTGAAATTACACAAAGAAAACAGAACTCTATTCTAAAAAAAACAGAGCCCACCTAAAGTCATTATTGAGATGTATAGCACTATGAACAGGTTTCATAAGCTTTTGATAAAATAAAAAAAAAACAATTCAGAGCAGTTTTGCACATTTATGTAGAAGACACAGCCTCCATTTAAGCTTATTTTCCACTTTAAACTTAAAATCTCTGCATTTGTCTGCCACAAAATCCAGGACTTGAAAAGATCCATGGATATCTGAAAAGGCATAGTGATAGCTCGAGACTTGCTGAGGAGTAAAGGATTGAGAACATGAAATAACAGAAGAGGCTGAAAGTTGCAGGAAAAAAGAACAGAAGGTAGCAGGAAAACTTTGGCAAGGAACGGACAAGGTAACAGGCAGGAGATGTAGCTGAGGAGGACTTGCCAGGCATTAAAACACTAGCAGCTAAGTAGACATGAAGCACAAGGAAAGGAATTAACAATTTCTGTGCCATCTGAGGCAGATCTTTCTGTGCTGAGAAGCAGCATTGCAGAAACATGGCTCACTCTCTAATCTAAGCGCCGTGCTGGCACACTGGTCAAGTGGCACTGCTTGACCTCAAGGCCAAGCTAAATACAGAAGTAGAGGAGCCCCGTGTTAGTTGTGAGGATGCTGAGAAATGAAGTGAACAAAATCATTTAATATTTTGAACAGCCACAAGACAAAGTCAGACAGGAAAACTACTAATGCAGATCAGTGTACGAGTTTATGGAAAAAAAATCCTAATCTGGAGCCCATTCTTCAGAGGAGAGGAGGTTCCTAGCTTTCTAACTTTGGTGGCAGTTGCACCCCTTGGAGACCTATGCTGCACACTGCAGGAGCTAGAAGTTGAAAGTTAAGAAAGTTAAGAATTACTATGGAATTCAGAAGTATAAGAAGTCAGATGATCAATAATCTAGGAAAGGTTAGCTTGCCTCCTGTGGGATGCTTTCATCATTCCAGCTCTTGTACCTCAGCTAGTGTAATCTGTTGACGTCAGTACAGGCAGAGCTGCTTTAGGCCACTTGAGAAGCCTGATGCAAAACCTCTCTCACTAGATAGAATAGTGGTGAAAGATGGCCTTGAAGGCATATCATTTAGTATCCTTGACGGGGAAAAAAGCCTCCAGATTAGGTTCACACTTGGATTTTGTAATAATTAGTTTTACAATGTTAAAGCCAACAGAAATTATTCTTTACTCTCACAATCATGGTAGAGGGATAAACCTAAACAAAATAATCTGTCACTCAGATTTCACTGTTTTTTGTTTTTGTTTTTTTTTTGCTTAATTACATTTTCTCAATCGTAGTCTGGATTTTAGCTGTCAACAGAAAAAGTAAAACGAAAGAGGATAGCATAAGCAAATGGAAAACTCTTCAAAAAGGCAATATAATGACTTTTAGAGGCTGTTAAGAAATCTATTGCAATTTTTACTTTGAAAACTTTGTCATTGGGAAAGGAAAGATACAAGAAATTAAAACACATTTCAGAGCTGAAAAAATATGTTCCAGTTATTTTCTTGGATTATCCTTGAAGAGTCAGTAATTATTTAAACAGTACTATCACAGAATTAAAAGTATAAATGAACTGTCAAACCTGATGAGGCACTCAATTGACTTTACAGTATTAAGAAGTGTAATAAATTAAACTAGAAATGTATTCCTCTTTGCTCTATAAAAGGGATTTTATCATGATTATACCTTTTCCTTATTTCTTTTAAGTGTTTGCATACATGTCATAATGAGAAGTAAAATAAATGCAAACAGTGATCTGGGCTTTGATTTACCATTCTCTTATTTCCCCAGAGTCTGAAAAGGAAGCTCAAACAACCACAACGTCTAAAATATCAGTGAGAGACCTTGAAATACTAACACTGAAGTTACAGCTAGCTGACTTCTTAAAAAAAAATCAAAGGCTTTATTAAATTGTTTTACTAAAACCAGATTCCTTTGCTGCAAATATGCTTTTGAGTTAAACAGTCATATCAAACACAAATATAAATGCCATCTAATTTGTCATATGCAAGAAGTTTTTAAATGCTAGAGTGTTTGCTGTTTCTTTACTAGTGAATACATGAGCAATACTTTCATTTATTAATCTACCTGAGCTTATGCAACTATCAGGCCAACCACTGCTGTCAGGGGAATAAAGGCAAATGTGCCCAGTAAATCACATCAGAATGTGAAACACTTCCAAACTCCAACCTAGGATGATCTGTTATCAAGAAATCCAAGCTGAGCTATATTTGGGTTTCTGAGTTACTTTATTTATATTTCAGTTAGGGGAGCTCTTACACATACGTTCCCTAAACCTGTCAACACATAGGCAAGCTTTCACTTTCCAGAAAATGCCTTTTCACATAAAGAATCTGGATATCCTAAATTCTGGAGACTTCTGCTGCAGGCAAGATAAAAATAGGCCAAAGACAAATGTGGATATGGTTAAAAATGTAGAATTTCTATATAACTGTCAGCTCCAATGTCCAGCGTCTATGACATACTAGTAGCAGTATTAATTAATTTTAATATTTGCATGTTAATAATGTGGTTGATTCATGGTATAAGGTTAATCTATTGAGTCATAACCTTCCCCCCCCATGGTATGAGTGTACCCGAAGGGCCAGGGGAAAATGCAGATAGTGTTCTTCCAGCTGTGCATCCTCTGGACATAGATCAATAGCACCGAAGCTAGATCGTTACTGAAGATATCAAATAAGATTTGACAATGTGACAATACCACTTTCTGTTTGCAGACCTAAGTACACTCTGTCCTCAAAACAATATAGATGCTGGCTTATTGCTACCCTCTGGTCACTTTGTTAAAGCTTTGATGCATGTGTGATATAAATATGTGGGTGTGCACTCACAGAGATACATAATTCTTGCCTTAAATGCTTGTGGAAAGCATAGAGGAGTCACGGCATGATGTCCAATAGCTTACCCTCACCCCCTTTTTTACAGCAGAAATAAAGGTAGCTGTTACATACACATCAAAAAAGGCAACAGGCCTTTAACTGCCTCAGTGTTTCATGTATTAAAAGCCAGTGTCCAAAGTCCACCAGCTTGATAGAGACCAACAAAGGGGCAGCACGGAGTTCACCAGAGACCAGTTTTTGCCTGATGCCCCATTCTGAGACAACGCGAGGCTGCTTACGTGCCACTAAAAATATCTGGAATTTACCACGTTCACTTGCTCTTCCTTCCTGCAGTCCTCCACCTGCGAATGCTGCAGGCATGTCAGTGGCAGCGCTGGCTTTACAGAGGTAAACTGAGGACTTCCAGCTGCAGGGGCACCACTTGCTCAGTCCCAATGGACGTACAGAAAGAAAAGGGGCAGGGAGTTTTCCCTTGGAGCTGGGGCACCAAAGGTGCCAGGGCACCAAAAGTGGAGATGCCAGTAGTTATAGCCCTAGGTATTGCTGGCCATCACACTCATGGCACATTGGCCTGCAGGTAGAATCTGCTGAAAAAGTATCTGCAAGTGACTTTGCTTCTTCAGACATGTGACAGACAGGGATGCAAATAAAACCCTTCTAAATGATGCCAGGTACAAATCTTCTAGAAGACTGTTATAAACTTTGTATTTTTGGGAAAAGGATGCGTGACCTAAAAATAGATGTTAGAAAGCATATTTCCCACTTCCCCACTTCCTACCCACCCCATTTTTGTAGCTAGGTGTTGACTCCAAGGTACTACAATATCTAGGGTGGTATTTTTCTTTTTACAGTGTAACAGAAGTTGACATGCTCACATAACTCACTGAGATCACAACCTCTCAAGAAGTCACTATACACAGGAAATCAAGAAGGACCTTCTGTTATTCCAGGGCTTTTGATAAACGTTTATGGAACATCCTGATCTGTGACAAGCATGGCACTAAAAATGGCTTCCCATCCCAAGGGCAGAAAAGAGGAGAAGAAAAAAAGAAAAACCTGAAATTGTGTGCAACTGAAATTGCACACAAAGGAGGGGGAAAATCCAACAGAAAAATAACCACATTTTTTAAAGAATATTTTCAAACACAGACCGGCAATGCAATACTACTTACTCTACCAGCAGTAAATGCTAAATAAAACTACTGCAGAAACTTAATAACAAGATGTACTTGTTTGTATTGTATGTTTATTTCTGTTCTGCTGCCCTTCATACCATCTTCCCTTTGACTGTAACAGTCGGGGAGCCTGTCTTCCTCTGCTTATATAAAGTACCTAGTATATTTACATAGTCATTAAATAAAATAAATAAACAATAATAGATTATTGGCTTTTGATTTCTCACAAGTTCATCCCTTGGAGTACACCTAGGATCAGAAGAGATTGTTACAGCAAGAATGAGAAACATCCATAAAAAAAATATATGGGGAAGGCAGGAAAAAAGAGGGAAAAAGAAAGGGTCAGAAGGATGGTGCAAAGCAGGAAAGGTAGAGTTTGTTAGACTGCAGAGCTGAATTAGGAGTGGCAGAAGATGAAAAGAGACAAACTAACACTGGCAGTACAGCAGATGGGAAAATTATGCAGCAGACAGACCGCAGAGCTGGATGGATTACGATGTCAAAAGAGGAAAAAATGGGCTGCTCTAAAAAAAGTAAAGGGGGAGTTTCTCAGGAAGATCCATCTCCCTTGATGAAAGGGTTGTGAAGGTTTTAAAGGTCTTGATTTAAACTATTTTTTTGCTGCAGACAGGGCATATCTTTCAGAGAACAACCCTGAGTACCATGCAGATGGCCTCATTTGCATCACTAAATTTTAAAAGACAGGCACTTCAGTAAAAGAGATTACATAAAGTATCACACAAAAGCATTATAAATGCACAATCAAGGAAATACCAATCTTCCAGGATGATTACTTATATTTTTGTCTCATAAATGTGAAGACATTTTTGGATTTATGTGGCAGAGATTCAAACCACAACCATTTGCAGTAAATAATCACATAACATCTGTCTCTCTCATATTCTACATTTGAGATTTGGGGGAGTTTCCTGAAAAAAAAAAAAAAAAAAAAGAAGACTGAGACATCTCACACTCACAGTTTTAATCTAAATCTTATAGAACTCTTCCATATTATAATGAAAGGGTTTCTTAGCAAAACCAAGCATTTTAGATGTGTACTTCTGAACTCAAGTAATATTCTTAAACTGAAGGAAATGCCAAACCAGCACAAATACATCCAGTTCAAGCATAAATTTCTGTCCAGAAAACTTCTGTCCAGACAAACTCCTATTCAGACAAAATAGATCTCTGAAAAATGCTCAGGAATGTAAAGACATTCTTTCAACCACCAGAGGGAGTCGATCTTTTTTTTCTTACAGCAACTAAAAATTAGATTGAATGAAAAAAGTACTGAAAAGACAAGAAAATCATTAAAAAAAAACCTTGTTTATATTCATATATATGTGCACATCAAATAAAAAGAAAACAAGCCTTAACTAAGTATAGGATCTGTTCACTGATATAAGAAAATTACCCTTTTTCTGCTTTAAGTGTTTATTAGCATATCCTATCAGTATGTTTTCCCCTGTACGGCTTCAGATTAATTAGTTTTTCACCTTTTGAGCATAAAGAATTATGAACTTCAATGGTGAGTAAAGGAAAGAAAACAATATTTATATTAACTTTGTCTTTGCAATGATTATGCACTGCAA
This sequence comes from Crypturellus undulatus, assembly GCA_013389825.1. NCBI lineage: Eukaryota > Metazoa > Chordata > Aves > Tinamiformes > Tinamidae > Crypturellus > Crypturellus undulatus. Next base: position 263,485 of record VWPW01003300.1, on the reverse strand, counting down.
AAGCAAACTGTAACAATTTTTATCATGCTGGCAGCTTTTTAGGTACTGATATATGAGCTGAAGGTATTTTTCACAATTATTTTTCTAAATTAATACTAAATACTTTTATGCATTCTGCATTATTCCAGAAACTAATGTAATAAGACAGTTCTAAGAAATGCATCCCTGTTATGTCAAAAGAAACAACAACCATAAAGGAATTTTACAGAGTTCTGATGCAACTAGCAAGTGCAATTCAGAAAATTGGAAATCCAAACATTATTACCCATTTTTGTTTTTCTGCAGTCAAAACGGAGGGCATTTCTTCAGTCTCAAATGAGAGATCCTTTCTGAAGCAAGTTTTTTCAGAAGTTAAATTTCATGTTTAAGCCTCAGTCTATATCTATTAAAACCGGTGGGAACTCTTCTCCAATTTTTAAAAAAATTTTAGGAACTTTCTGGTCATGTCTGGAACATTCAAGTACTCTGCTCAAAAACAAGCATTCAAACTCATGCTTCAAAAAACTCATAAGGTCCATTGAAAATCTCAGTCTAATTATTTAACTAAAACCTAGTCATACTGAAACCTCAATCCCCCTCTCAACACATTAATCATTCAGATTCACAGTGCTCTCTCATGTGAAATAAGAAGAAAAATATCTTAGGTTATTGCAGTAAGAGGCAAATTTGGTACTGTTGACTGGACTTTTAAGTCTAGCTGGAAATATCATCACAAACTGAGGTTTTATAATACAAAAGGTAAAAGGAAAGTAAATACTTCTGCACTTTTTTCTGCACAACTTTTTAAATTGATGCGATATAATTATTGGTAGTTAAGGAATTATTACATCAGTCATTGCATATTGAGAATTGGGAGAAGATGTCAGAACACCTGATTTAGGACTGTCAAGAAAAGGCTCTAATGCTGAATTTAAGGCAAAGTACAAAGAATTTGGTATCATATAAAACCATGAACTTATTCATTTAATAACTGACTACATTCTAACCTGAAACTTTATAGATTTTCAACAGAGTATCTTAGCTGCTGCAGTAAAATCCCTTACCAGGTTTTGTTACACATATATATATATATATATATGTATATATATTTCTCTCAGAAATGTGCATCTGATCCTTTGGATTTTGTTTCATTTTCATACAGAATAACATCTCTAGATTTCTGAAATTCTTTTTTTCCCCTCCTTTATCATACTGAGCTATTTGACAAATTAGGTGTTTAAAGATTAAAACATTTATTTTAAAGGAACTATTTTTCTTGGGAATACTACAAGGTACAAACTCTACAAGAAAATTTATTAGATAAAAACACTACTGAAAGACTATGAGTAAAAAATAACAAACCTGAGTCATTCCTTGACCATATTTTAAATATTCTGTTATCTTTTTAATTTTGGGTTTTCTTCTCTCTTAGTCAAGAACTCATGAGTTTAGAACTCATCAGGAAGTGGTTTTCAGTGGTTTAAATTTGTTGAAGATATTATAAATGAAACTACATTAAAATAATCAAGAACAAAATGCAAATCATTGCTGGGGAGTCACTCATTACAGCTTCACTTCATATGACTTTTTATATTGTGTCATGGTACAGTTCTACTTCTTAGAGTTACACGGCTAATGAACAGATCTTTATTTTGTCTAATATGGTTATTTATACTAACCTTCATACATACTTTTTTAATACCTGATAGCAAATAAGTGAACTGACATATCTGCACAGTTTTGATTTTCCCGTGCCCAACCCTGGTCCCATGGGTCTCTCTGTTGGCCGTTAAGTTTGACTGATTAAATGAACACTGAGACCATCACAGTCTATCAACGGAGAATGTTTAATGCAATGTTTTAGGAACTGAAACTGAAGAATATAGTATGTGCAACTGACTTCCCCAGGCTCATCAAAATAAAACAGCTTTTCCTAGAACTATCACAAACTCTACAGAAGAGAACTACTCGTTGTTGTGGACAGAAACACTCTGCAGAAAGTACAGGCACAAAAGATTCTGGATAAGCATAAATCTTTAGAGAAGAGACAGTCTACCTGAAGCAAGGGAGATCTGCAAATACCGGCAATGAAGACGTCATTCATGGCACTGTTCCATCAATTCAGAGCTGCATGCCCAATAAAATATCGCACTGCAAAGCAGATACCTCATACACATCCCATACAAGTCAGAGTCCCAAAATGACCAAAAGGCAAGATCTCAGTTCAGAAAGAGCTCATCACTTATGCACAACAATATCCCACTTCAAAATGAAACTGATGGTCAATGAAGGAAAAATGTTTTTCCAGGATGTACCTTAAATCCTTTGTAAACACATGTAAAATGAATGACACCTTCTACTCCAAAGACCACAAGAAACAGCGTATCATCTTAAAATGGGAATATACCAAATGGCACTCTCTGCTATTCTCTTAATTCAACCATTTCCAGAACTTGCAACTTCTTTGACAGGCCCTTACTTCATTTTAGGGGTCATTCTGGTAAATAATACAGTAATTTTGGATTGGGCTGAGGATGCAGAGATCATACTACTGATTAGCAGGAGGCTGACCTCAGGCAGTGCCACCTTATTTTTATCAGGCACCTACAAAAAGTTTGGAAATCAAATGTGGAGTATTGTGTGACTCCTGGTCACCAAGTCCAGCAGCTATAGATTCTGAAGTCTTTGGAAGAAGGAGATCAAAGCTGTTTTGTTAGCCAACATCAACACATGTATGCCATGTCATGTACTATACAATTTTGTGCAAACACGTTTATGTTGACATTTCATTGCAGCATTACACGAAGATCCCACCACTGCTACTGTTGACACCTTTTACATGGCCAATGAAATAATAATATTAATGAGATGTAATATTTGTCCTTTCTGCCATGCAAGTCACACAGTGAAACCTTCTGATACCGCTGAATATTATGAGCTCATGACCATAGTCTGATGATGGCCTTCCAGAATCTTCCTAAAACCAGCATGAAATACTGCAAGTCATTCTGAAATCTCATTAAAACTTTCAGAGCTGAGTCAAAATCCTGAGGCTCAACAGAAGGAAATCTGCAACGGGCCAAACATCCTAAGAAAGCACCTTGTGAGCAAACTACAAGTGCTAAGAAGTGGTTGTCCACAGCCCGCTCGCTACTCCAGAGCATTGCGGATACAAACTAATGCTTGCTTCACTTGTTTCTACCTTCTGCCCTTCCAGGCTGGGCCTGCTGAGCATCCTTCCCTCGTAAAAAAGAGAAAAACTAAATGGAAAATTACTCACCAAGACTTCCAGTCCTTCAAATAAATGCCTCTGTTAAAACTTTGCGTGGCAATTTCTTTTTTTCTTCTGTACACTAAGTTCTATGTGTTTTGGAGTTTAAAACACTGCCATAACCATTAGATTATCCTGACAGTGCAGGGCAGGCTCACACGGCAGGAGCTCCCATGCAGTGGCCAGGCAAGCTGAAAACTGCTGGCTTTTCCAGTCAGGCTACGTACATGAGAACAACCATCCCGCTAGCTTGTACAGCCTCCTAGAGAAATCCACCAAACAGCCATCACAAATTGCTCCGCTAGCTTTATTACAAAGAAAAATTACTGTTACTTGTAAAGCAAACGCCAATCTGATCTGTTTTTCTGAAATAAACGTTACTCAGTTCTAAGAATTTGCACAATTCATTTCCTTTGCTCTTCCTTAACAATAGCTATTTACAAGAGGTCTATTTATTCCCCAGAACATTTCACAGTTCCTGTTTCTAGATGAGAATCACATTAACAAAGGGTAGAAAGACATAAATGTCTCAAAAAAGCAAGAACGAATTCTCTAATGATTTTAAGTGTTGTTTCCATGGGGGAAAAAATACTTTCAAAGATAGACATGAATGCAGTTAGCCTTGCAAGAGCAACTGATCCTTCCATGACCTTACTAAAATGAAGAGAAGAAAGTGAAGAAAGTGTTTAAAATGAAACGAATAATTAGATATAATTGTATTATTCTATAAACAATTCATAAATGTCAAAATTGACCTTTTACCAAGAAACTGATTTGCAGCTATTTCACAGTAAATGATAATACTTTTCCTTCATCTATTATTATCTCACTGGATTACAAGCCCTACTTCCTTCCTGAAACACACTGGATTCCACGTTAAAGTAATTTTTAGCTGATCTATCGCACTTTTTGCACACAAGGCAGAATGGAGGAAATTTAGTTCTTAGAAATCTAATTAGTCTCATCCTGTTGCCCAAGTTAAATATTTTCTGCACAAACCAACCTATGTTTTATTTCATACAGCAATATTTACAGCCAAAAATACGTGCAAGCAAATACAATCCTTCCTCCAGAATGCAGAGGACCACAGCAAAAAAAGAGCAAAAAATGGAAAGGACCAGCAACATCGAGTATTTAAATGGATTATGTAGTCAAATGTAAAGGAACTTCCTGTGTTTTAAGCAGACGCTGTACATTTTACCTACTCCCTATGCTCTTTTTAAGCTCCTCACCATCACCTCCAGCTCTTACTCTGACTAGGCACCGCTCGGCACCCCGCGCTGTGACACTGTCCAGGTGGCGGCCGTTGAACAGCTGCCGCGTGTTGGCGTGGACGGGCAGGGCTGTTTCCATCCCTCGCCTGCGGTTTCCTTTCCCACAGCAGGCTGCCCGGTATTCCAGGCACAGGCTGAACCAGTGTAAACTTCCTGCTCCATTACTGCGGTTCCAACCCTGAGCCCGGCCATGGGCACCGGGGACTGAACCGCAGTCTCCCGGGTCCAGCAGGATCAACATGCTACTGGAGCTGCTGAGCAAAATGATTAATGCATTGAAATACCTGTGTTTTCTAGCACAGTCTGTTCTTAATGGTTTTATTAGGCTTTTTGGAATTTGCAGCTTGCACTGCCATAAAAAAAAAAAAACACAAATCCACCAAAGGTTTCTTCTCAAAATATTTTTTTTTTGCCACAATATATATTCCATTGCATCTCTGCATGCCATTAAAACATGTAATTTACTTGAAAGCATCATTATATGAAAAACTGCCCTTGAAAGTGCAATCCTTGAAATTCTACATTTGTATTTATAAATATATATAATTGTTTATTTCTATATTTATATAATTGCTTGTTCCTATATTTATGTTTTAATATTTTTATTTTATTTTTACAATTAAAATGTCCCAAAATCCCAATGAAGTTAAAACCTTTGGTGTCAGTGCTATCATAAGACTACAAAGCTACAAGGCTACAAAAGAAGTGAAATGGAAGGAGGCATCATAAACCTCCATATCTTTGTTTATTGAAAACTTTAACCTGCAAAAATGGCTCAAGTGATGTACTGAGCTTTATTTGAAGGTTATATTTGAATTTTATTTTATAAATGGATGAACAGGAATGGATTAAGAAACTCGCAATGTAAGGACAAGAGCTACCAAAGAGGGAAGTATTTTATCATACCAAAAAGTGTAGTACTTTTTCTCATACAATCTCCTAAGATAAAGTCTGGGGTGGGAAACCATGAAAAATGACCTAAGTATAATCATCATTCCCAAATCTCGGAAGAGCTTAAAATAATGCCACAGAGAGGTAACCTGCTGCCCAAGGTGCATAAGCTCCATATCTCCTCTCCCAGCAATTCTCACCAGCCCTCCCAAGCATGAACAAAATAATAATAGATTTGCTGTCATAACCCTGTCTTTGAAGAAAAGAAGCTCCCTGTTCTTGCTGCGTGAAAGGAGGTGAGAGACTTGCTAAAAGTCACTTGAAAGTCACTGTAAATACAAGTGGTGTAAGACCGGATCATAGTGACTGAGTCACATGAGATACGTATGTCCAAATGATGGCCCAGATGATTGCTTCAATAAATCAATAGGCATTAGCAGAGCCTGTAAGAACTGAGGGTGAGCACTGAAAAACAAACAGGAGCAGCGAGTGCACCCAATCATTTCTTCAGGGATGACTATGAATCCTACACCGCTGACTCAGCTAGTGAAAAATAATCCTGTATTTAATACTACTGAGCAAATTAACACCACACCAGGAATATTCTAGGCCTTGTTAGGTTGGGTAGCTTGGTACCTCAGGAACAGACTTTCCATCCCAGCAGTGATAAAGCCTTTCTAACATTAGGCAGAGCCCTGTTACAGCACAGTAACACTGCCTGAGCTCAGAAAATACCCTGCGATAGCTGCCACGTTGACAGCTCCCAGCCTTTTCAGTGTCCATTTTCACAGCTTGCAAAAGACGGAGCTACCACTGTGCAGCTAAGAACATTTAGCTAGTTTCATTCTCATGAAGCAAACCATCTGGCGAGATGCTCAGTCTTGCACCCGCGGGGCCATTAAACTGCTTTACCGAGACCGGCCGCCACCGGGGCTGTATCCTGGGGTTGTTCCGCACATGTCACCCTTCACCCTCCCTGTGCCTGGCTGCAGGACAAACCCCTGCTCCCTACTGAAACGCTGGTTTTGCCGCTGCACCCTTTTTCTGTGGTCCATAAAGGGACACACGGAAGATGTGCTTCCCAGAAGTGAGCTAGAGAAGACAGGATTCAACAATTATATGAGCAGAGTTTCCCTGTGCCAGGGTGATGGAACAGGACCTAGAACTGACTCTAACACACCACAGCACCAAAGTAGCCTGCAGAGACTGAGTAAACTACATTGAAATAATCTAAGTTTGCCCTTACTTCTCAACACTCATATGCCAATCTCAGTATTGGTATTTTGGGGTGAGAGACATATTTAAATGGACAATGGGTTTTAAGTCTCTCTTTAGCCTAAAAATGTAAATAAGGACCAGAAGTAAATAAGTATTGCTTTCACTTGAAATTCCAGGACACTTTACTCCCATTTTCCAGATAGCTTCAGATGGTTACTAGCTCTTCCAAGAATACTAACCTGTACAACACTTCCCTTACTGATCCAAGGATATTATACTATTTTGCTGATCTATGATTCTAGTAGAAGCAAACTAAGATATAATGAGCCAAGTCCTTTCTCTTCTGAAAGAAAAACTTATCTGGGAGAAAAGGCACTAAGGAAAGTCATGTGTTTAACCTAATGTCTGGTGGAAACAGAGGTAGGCTTTCAATCAAATACACAAAATCAATCAAATCTGCGAAATTTTGTAGTTGTTGTAGAGATAAAAGATATTTGAAAGAAACATCTGAAGAAATATTTGAAATCTGTGCCTTTTATGATAATTCCTAAGTCTTTTCCTGTCCCCTTTGACCCATGCTCTCCAAAAAGAGTTGTGCTTAAAGCCATTCTGCCAGTACTCTCCAGACTAGGTCAATCCTCTGAAACTAATTTTACTCTCTGTGTTCACGAAAGAAAAATTGGCATATATCACATTCTACTTTCTCTCTGCCTGCAGGGACAGGGCAGGAAAACTGTAGTGGCAGTCATAAATCTACCTGCAGACATCACACTTATTCACACACACACAGAATGAAATTTCCCCCTTACAGCCACGGTGCAATCTCTCTCTTATGCTGGCATATGTACTTGCATGTATACCAAACAACACCTGGATAATCACTTTTGAAATTTCCTTATTATATCTTAAGATTTGGACTGATAAACAATAATTTGCTGTCTGTAGAAATCATTACATAATTGTCTGGGTTTTACACTGTAACTTCCAATTACCAAATTAAGTACCAATATGATACCTCAGGGTTCTTTGTGAATATTGCATAATTCCCTGTGTTAAATGCAAGTCTGCTCCGATGCCAGTTTCCATCCTAACAAACACGATATGATTTGCTTTTCCAATCATATTAATTAATCCTACATTGGTCTAAATGGCTATGTTATTTGTTATACTTTTAATAAATAGATGGGTGTTATTAACTTCAGTGCACTTTTGTGTTCAACTTAAAGTCATATCCATTGCAAAACCCTTTTAAAGCTTAAAAATTGTCTGTCATCTGAATGTCCTATTGGATGGCATATTTGATTTTTAGCCCTCTCATCTGCAGACAGCATTTTCCCACAACATTTTGTTACCAGTTTTGAAGTGATGCATTGCAGATAACAAAGCAGCAGCTCCACTGTGATAGCAAAGATGCACAGCAGATATCTGATAGCAAAGATGCACAGTAGATATCATTGCTCAGACAGGTATGCAAAGGCAGTAGAGCTACACACAATTCCAAGTTCAACAGCTCTTTGTGGATAAATGATACAATGATACTATACCAGTGCATATAATTATGCACAACAAATAGCTGTGCCACTTTTTATTTTAAGAATATACCATAAAACAGAGAAAGCCACCTACTGTTACCTTATTTCTGTTGATGACCATTTCATTTGTACTTCTATAAATATTGCTTACAAGCAGTTATAAAGACAAAGATTTAAAAATAGGTCATAGGCATTAGGGGCAGATTATGCAGTACAGGTGGGAAAGGATGATTTCTGGCACAAGTACAGATTGTGTCTGTGTTCAACATGTGAGAATTCTCCATCAATAAACATCAACTACCACAAGTTCTGAATGAACTCATTCCATTTCAGAGCACAGCATAAATCTTTGATACAGCTCTGTTGTCTTCTTCAAGATATTTCTCTATCTCAAATGAGTAATAGTACTCAAATGAGTAAAAATACTTTAATAATCTTATCCTATTAAAAAAGTCAATACAATTTTTTATCAAAGAAAATATGACATTATTTTAAACCCTCTCAGTGATATATTTTCAATTAGCTTTCCATTTGTAGCTCCTAACTTACTCCTCATTCCATTGATTCTTGCTCCCTGTCCTCCAAAAGACAAAAGGAACCAGAGAAAAGAGCCTATTCAAACAACTCTTGCTGCTTTTTTAATATGTCCAGTAGGAGCATCCATAGATCAATTTACAGAGAAGCTCAGACTAGGACTCAAAATATAACCCAGCTCTATTCTCCTCTCTGTATTTGTCAGGAAAAAAATACAGACAGAATATGCAAGAAATCAAGAAATAAGTGCTCTGCATAAAACTTTATCTTTCAGATAAAAGTTTACAGCCAAATTTGTTAGTACACAATCGAAATCAGTTCAAGATTAATCTGTATTCCTCAACCTGTATGTATACAAAGGTCCCCTTAAGATTCAGAGTTGCATGAGAATATAAAGATACCTCACATTGCCACCAGTCACTGCCCAGGATGACAGGGCCATATTCTTTGGCATTAAATTATGCAGAAACCATAAATATTAGCAGAGATCAATTGGAATGGACAATATATTTCATCCCCTCAAAATCTTCATTCATACAGAACACAACTGCTATGCTTCCCGCTCAACAGATTTCATCTTCAATAATTTAATTTAATGCAACATATTGGCTTTTTGACTACTGATGTTAAATACTCCACTCTGCTGGTCTTCATAACACATGGTTTCATAATTTGTCAAATCATCTACACTATTTAACAGTGTTAGTTATAAAAAGGAATCCAACTGTTTACCTGCATATCATTTAGATATGCATTAGAATAGCAATTTTAACTAGATTTTGAAATGGAATTAACTTTAAACAGGCACTCAAGAATAGGAAATTTAATTTTATGGTTGTTAGTCTGCAGCCAATATTGAATCACAAATGCATCTTTTCTTTCCATAGGGCATTTGCCCCCCATTTGCTCTCCACCTCCCAGCCATATTCCCTCCACTCAGCCAGTTCCTAGTTCTCAGTTCCAAACACTCACCACAACTTCAGTCTTCCAATTTTTTAGTGTCAGACTTTTTTTATCTTTCCTACCCAAAGAGAGCAGGAAGAGTATCTTTGCAGAGGAGTGACAGATGTCATAACCATACTTGGATCTGGACTCAAGAGCAGCCAAGAATTAAAATGGATGAGCTCTGAAGTGAAGCACATTCAGTGCAGAAGAAACTTTCAGCTAATCTACACCATTTTACAATTCGTATCACAAAGTGCTTTTCATATCACCCGTGCTTTTACCACAGGTATATTCATAGAATCATAGAATCACAGAATGCCTAAGGTTGGAAGGGACCTCTAGAGGTCATCTAGTCCCCCTGCACACACAGGGCCACCTAGAGCACGTGGCACAGGGCTGCATCCAAGCGGGTCTTGAAGATCTGCAGAGAAGAAGACTCCACAACCTCTCTGGGCAGCCTGTTCCAGTGCTCTGTCACCCTCACTATCAAAAAGTTCTTCCTTAAGTTCCCGTGGAACTTTTTATGCCTCAGTTTGTGGCCATTTCCTCTGGTTCTGTCAGTGACCACCAGTGAAAAGAGGCCAGCCCCATCCTCCTCACTGCCTCCCTTGAGGCACTTACAGACACAGATCAGGTCCCCTCTCAGCCTTCTCTTCTCCAGGCTGAACAGGCCCAGCTCCCTCAGCCTCTCCTCACAGGGCAGATGTTCCAGGCCCCTGATCATCCTCGTGGCCCTGCGCTGGACTCTCTCCAGCAGCTCCACATCCCTCTTGTACTGTGCGGCCCAGAACTGGACACAGTGCTCCAGATGTGGCCTCACCAGGGCTGAGTAGAGGGCAGGATCACCTCCCTCGACCTGCTGGAGACGCTCCTCTTAATGCACCCCAGGATGCCATTGGCCTTCTTGGCCACGAGGGCACACTGCTGCCTCATGGTCAACCTGTCGTCCACCATGACGCCCAGGTCCTTCTCAGCAGAGCTGCTCTCCAGCAGGTCGGTCCCCAGCCTGTACTGGTGTCTGGGGTTATTTCTCCCCAGGTGCAGGACCGTGCACTTGGCCTTGTTGAATTCCATGAGGTTTTTGACCGCCCAGTTGTCCAGTCTGTCCAGGTCCCTCTGGATGGCAGCACAGCCCTCTGGAGTATCCGCTACTCCCCCCAGCGTCGTATCATCTGCAAACTTGCTGAGGGAGCACTCTGTGCCTTCATCCAGATCGTTGATGAATAAATTGAACAGGATATTATTGGTCAGATGTTTACAAAAATAGGTAAGTAAAATGCATTTTTCTAATATGACTTCTCTCTGTCATCCCAAATTCTCAAGGTTTTGCTCTTGAGCACAGGCACACTGCGTGCTCTTAAAGATAATCACAACTTTTAATGTGAGTAGTGTGAACAAAGAGCATCAGAAAAATACTCAAGGTGTCTTGTCACAGGCACAACAGATACCTTGGGCATGCTGTGCTGCAAGCTCAACCCACCTGTAGTAGACAAAACTGCAAGAGAGTATTTGACCTAAAATACCTATAAAACCCCAGTGACTGCTAGTGGGCAGGCAAGCCTGAATGTAGATTCTTTGTGGTTTCTTTTCTTTCTTTTCTTTCTTTTTTCTTTTTTTCTTTTTTTTTTTCTTACATATGGCTGGACCATTATTCATACAAAAGAATCTCACCAGTTTCAAGCAGATACATAGGCTGGAAACCTTGAGCTGAAAAGGAAAAAAATGGTAAGAACTAAGTAGCTCTAATAGTCTTGTGTACTATGAGAAAAAAGTCTGCCCTATCCATGAAAATTGAGATCAGAAATTTAGGAAGAAATTCTGACTACATTGAAGTGAATGCAAAATCGCATACATGCTTCAAAAAGATGACTTTTACTCCTAGAGGACATAATTTTAAGCAATGATCTCAAGGATTTTTTTTCAGATTGAATTCATTATCCAGGTCCCACTCTTCCTCTGATTGAAGTCAACTGTAAAACATTCTTTAAATTATAGTTTAAGAGCCAAATGGAGGAATTATTTCAAAATTCATCAAGTAAAGTAATTTACTTCTAAGACAAAACTCTGTGAACCCATTACATAAGAATATGTAAGCTATGAAATACTTCATACAATTAAAAACCTTAAAATTTCCTGTGCATTTATATGTATTGAAGCAGAACTCCAAAAATGACATTATCTTTTTTTCTTGTTCTTTTCTTTTTGTTAAACAAAACAGGATAATTTAGTTCTTACTGTCCTGAACAAAAAGAAGAAAGGTAAAGTGCTAAAGACTTGGTAAAGGTTTTTAGGTTTTTTATTCTTCCCTTGGCAATGTAATTTCACCAGCCACCAATGGCTGCTTATTGTAATTTATTTTCCTCCATGCTCATCTATATTTTGTAATATTCCTGACTGGGGGAAGTGAACTATTGTGAACTGGCTAAGCAAATGATATAAAAGCACAAAAAAAGAGTACAAGAATTTGGAAGGCTCAGTTTAACTGTGGGAAGATTGTACTTCAATTGTTGCATAGATTGCACCTGGAATGGATGCAATTTACTGTAGGCAAAACTCACACTTCATCAAATCTCGGAAAATCACAGACTGACCAACCAGTAAAGCAGGTAACCATCCAAGTATCAGGCTGCAGGCTGCAGGCTGCAGGGAGTGCCAAAGCTTGACACTTCCTTTGTACAGCTGTGGGAATAGCAACTGTGTGAGATACAATCAGATGGAAGCTCTGCTCAGCATGGTGGTTGAGTTATGAAAGGAGGTTGAAAAGCTGAGGAGTGTCTGGAAGTCAGAGAGGGAGACGGACTGGTAGTGCCAGACTTTGGCCAGCAAAAAGCATAAGCAGGCATAGGGAAGTCCTCAGCAACAAAAAAATATAGATTCCATCCCGCAGTCAACATGAGGGAGAAGAAAACAGTATGACAGGAGTAGCTGACAGGAGTAGTACTTTTCTCCCATCTCACCCTATCACGTATCCCTTATCCAATGGGTGCAAAGCCCTGGAGGATGAAGGGCAATGAATGAATGAAGGTGAGAGTCCCTCTCCTCCAGAAGCATCAATACAGTCTGAAAGGCAAACCTCCCATATCATGACCACAGCAGGAAAAAAAGGTGAGTTATAGTCGTGGGGGATTCCTCAATACAGAGTACAGTGACATGTAGAAGGGAACCTCCTCTAAGGGAAGTCTGCTGCCTTCCTGGAGCCTGGGTTAAGGATGTTACCAGGAAACTTCCCAGTCTGGTTTGACCCACAGGCTATTATCTGTTGCTGGTCCTACATGTGGGAGGAGAAGTGGCAATGCGTAGCCTGGGGCCTATCAAAAGGGATTTTAGGGAACTGGGTCAGACGACCAGGAACTTGGGCATCTTTTCATTCATTCTGCCTGGTGCTGGCAGACATATATAGAGAAAGAAGAGGATACAGTCCATAGACACATGGCTCCATGGCTGGTGTCACCGCCACAACTTTAGGTTTTTTGGCAACAGGAAACCTTACATGGCACCAAGCATGCTGGCATCCGATGGAATTCATCTTTCCCAAAGAAGGAAGAGAGTGCTTGGACATGAGCTATTAGGGCTCACTGAGAATGCTTTAAACTAGATTTGAGGGGGACATCATCAGTGAAGCAGGTGATGAGGAAGGGGATGCCACTCACACCAGGCCACTCACACCAGGCTACTCACACCAGCCTAACTCCAGAAACAGTGAAAGATGCCTGAAGCCTGGAGAGGGAAAACAGCAAAACATGAGAACTACTGAAGGCCCACGTAGTCAAGTTGCAGCTGCCCCAGGCAGAAAGAGAGGCACATTGAGTGCCCAACTCAAATGCCTCCATGTAAACATGCAACATAGGGAATAAACAAGGGGAATTGCGTGTACGATTGCAGGGCCATGATCTCACTGCAATTACTGAGACATGGTGGGACAGCTCTCATGGCTGGAACATGGCCATAGATGGCTTTAGGCTTTTTAGGAAGGTGAGGTGGTGGAGTTGCTCTTTACGTGAGAGAGCAACTGGACTGTATGGAGCTCAGCACAGGGAAGGACAAAGGGCGAGGTGAGAACCTGTGGGTGAGGACTGAAAGGCAGGCCAACAGGGGTGACACAGTGGTGAGTGGTTACCACCAACTGCCAGAGCAGGAAGAGGAAGTGAATGAGGCCTTTGATGGGCAGCTGCAAGATGCCTCACGATCACAGGCCGTGGTCCTTATGGGGGACTTCAACCACCCTGATGTCTGCCGGGATAATGACACATCTAGGAACAGATAGTCCAGGAGGTTCCTGCAGAGTACTGCAGATAAATTCTTGATGCAGGTGGTTGATGAGCCAATGAGGAGAGGGGTGATGCTAGACCTGATGTTAACAAACAGAGGTGGACTAGTTGGAAATGTGAGGGTTGAAGTCAGTCTTGGCTGCAGTGACGATGAGATGTTGGAATTCATGACCCTGCAAGGAGGAAGCTGGGCAAGAAGTCGAATTGTAACCCTGCACTTCAAGAGAGCTAGCTTTGACCGCTTCAGAGAGCTCCTTCGAGGAATCCTCTGTGCAACGGTCCTAGAAGAAAAGAGGGTCCAGGAGAGTTAGCTAATATACAAGCACCACTTTCTCCAAGCTCAGGATCGGTGCATTTCTACAAGATAGAAGTCGAGCAAGGAGGGGCAGGAGATGGGCAAGGAGCTCTTGGGAAAACCTAAAGAGAAAAAGAGAGCATACATGATGTGGAAGAAGGGTCAGACCACATGGGAACAGTATAAGAACACTGTCAGAGACAGCAGGGATGCAACGAGGAAGGCCAAGGCCCATTTGAAATTAGAGTTAACAAGAGATGTCAGGTGCAACAGGAACGGCTTCTTCAAATACATCAGCAGCAAGAGGAAGACTTGGGGAAACGTGGGTCTGCTGCTGAACAAGGTGGGTGTCTTGGTGATGGAAGATACAGAGAAGGCACCATTAATAAATGCCTTCTTTGCTTCAGTTTTGTCTTTACTGCTAAGGCAAGTCCCCATGAACTACAGAGCCCAGATACAAGGGAGAAAACAGTGATCAAGGAAGATTTTCCACTGGTTGAGGAAGATTTGGTTCAGGCAAACTGGTCATGCATACATCTATGGACCCAGATGGGATGCACCAAAAGTGCTGAGGGAACTGGCAGGGGTTATTGCTCAGCCACTCTCCATCATCTCCGAGAGGTCATGGAGAGCGGGGGACGTGCCGAAGGACTGGAAGAAACCAATGTCACTCCAGTCTTCAAAAAGGGCAAGAGAGAGGAGCCAGGAAACTCCAGGCCAGTCAACCTCAGCTCCGTCCCTGGAAAGGCGACAGAGCAGCTCATCCTAGAGACCATCTCTAGGTATGCGAATGAAAAGAAGGTGAACAGGAATAGTCAGCATGGATTCACCAAGGGAAAGTTGTGTTTGACAAACCTGATAGCCTTCTACAATGAGGGTTGGCTGACAACAGGTTAATCATGAGTCAGCAATGTGCCCTCGTGGCCAAGAAGGCCAATGGGATCCTGTCCTGCATCAGGAAGAACATTGCCAGCAGGTCAAGGGAGGTGATCGTGCCCCTCCACTCAGCTCTGGTGAGGCCGCACTTGGAGTATTGGGTGCAGTTCTGGGCTCCCCAGTGCAAAAGGGACATGGAACTTCTAGAAAAGGTCTAGAACAGAGTGACAAAGATGATAAGGGACTGGAGCATTTGTCATATGAGGAAAGACAAAGTGAGTTGGGCTTGTTTAGCCTGGCGAATACAAGATTGAATATGTATAAATTCCTGAAGAGTGAATGTAGAGAGGATGGGGCCAAACTCTTCTTGGTGGTGGCCAGTGACAGAACAAGAGGTAATGGGTATAAATTAAAACACAGGACATTCCATCTCCATGTGAAGAAGAACTTCTCTCCTGTGAGGGTGACAGAGCCCTGGCACAGGCTGCCCAGAGAGGCTGTGGAGTCTCCTTCTCTGGAGATCTTTCAAACCTGTCTGGATGCCACCCTGTGTCACGTGTTCTAGGTGTCCCTGCTGGAGCAGGGGGGTTGGACTAGATTATCTCTAGAGGTCCCTTCTGACATTCTGTGATCTCTTTTTGGGGGGGAATGAATTTTGTAGTAGGTCAAGATAAGAATGCCCTAAAATTGTATTCGATTTTTTCCAAATTTGGTAATTAGTATATTAGAGGTATATGTTATTAATCTAGATGCAAATCTGACTAGTGTGATTCCTGAAAGTTTCATGAAATATATATTTTGTCCTTTGGACAAATCCTTGACGTTGGTGGAAAATATATTCCTGTGAGATATACTGAAACACAATCTGATATGTTTGAAATCTCACTATATATTTTCCTTAAATAAATTATTTATTTTGGAACTAATTTAATTCAGCTGAAAAAGCTGAATCCTCAGTCTTCTTAAATGCAAGCATTTACGCTAAAAAATACAGAGATAGACTTCATTGGTAATACAATTTTAGCAGGGCTACATTTAGAAAAAGGTAAAGGATCTCTGGGGATAACCGTTGATTCTTGACATTTTAAGTTGGGAAATCTCACACACCATCTTGTGTCTAAGATTGAAATGATTGGCAGTACACTATTGCTAAAGTCTTTGTGAGATTATACATGCCATATATCTTTAGAATTAGTCCTTATCAAATGAAACTAGAAGGTTAGCAGCATCAGTGCTCTTCATAGCAAACAAAGATGTTCACAGAGTAACAGATTATATTTTCAACAGTTATTGGTCTGCCACTGAGAGAAAGTCCAGCACTTTTGCAAAACAGAGATCTACTGAAAAGTGGAATTTGGGGAGAAGTCCTTTACTCTTAAACCCAATAAAATCCATTGAAGATTATTGTCTTAGTTGGTATGAATAAGCATATTATACACAACTATGGACAAAATTTATTTTAGGGGAATTCCTAGCCAAGAAGACATATTATATATGCTGGTATTTTTCCCTTTTTGATACTATACTTAGTTTTGGAATACATTTCAAAGTTAATCCTAGTCAAAATTATTTTAAATGTAATCCTATTAACCTATTTTAAAATAGAATTTCTGAATGTTTCTCCCTTTTCTCATAAAGAAAGTTAAGCTGATCTTTGGCTACTCTTCCCTGGAATGAAACAATACGTTAACTCAATTACTGAATACACAGAAAATTTTCTGCATATTTATTGTTTATCTGAACTACTGACATCCATAAATATTTTGTTGCCTGTAGCCAGAAGACAGGTTAGCTTCACTGACTGAAATGGTAACTTTACCAATCTGTGCAACCTCTAGCATTTCAGTAGGTAAAAGTGTTTTGACGCATGCAATCTTCACAGCAGAAGAGGGGATAGGATTTTGCAGGTTGTGCCTTGCCTTGGTCAGCAATAGCTTTCAGGTATTTTCCTTAGCTCCTCAAAATCAATTATTTCCTCCTGAGTATAGGGAAGGCAAATACTTGCACGTGAATTGTGCATGATGGTGTCTTGTCCTCATCAAGTTACTCTTCCCAAGGGCTCACACATAAAGGCTTAAAGTGGAGCAGAGCTGGCTTGCAGCGCACTCCCTGCAAGCCTCAGCCAGCAGGGCCGCAATGGGTAAGAAGGGGAAGTGTTTGCGCGGGGAGATGGAGGGCTGGCAGGATAGCCCAGGCTTTTAAGCAGGACGCTCATTGTGTGGGGCTGAGGAATACGTTAGTGTGCAGAATGATTTTGCTCTCCACATCTCTGCCCTTTCAAGTCTGAATGACTAAAAGGTAGGAAGGACACATATGAATCAAGCACATCCAATGGTTGCAAGGAATTAGTTCTCAAAACTTACACTTTAGGATTTGTCTGTGATGCTTTGGGGACCCAATGGAAATGGAAGAGGCCAAAATGGAGCTAAAATGGTGACAAGCGCAGCAGGGAGGAGTCAACGAGCAAGCAGAAGAACACTACACAAGCTGCTACCACTGGTAGAACATAGAAAAGGAGAATTTAATATGGAAACAAGCAAGACCATTGAGCCTGTGCCACTCGTAGATGCTCTGCTTCCTCTGAGGGCTTAGGGTTTATCCCTCTCTAAGAGGCACCTGAGGTTCAAACACTTGGAATATGCTTCCAAAAGGAAAAACTAAAGCTGGACTGCAGGTATCATTGCTAAGTGAATCCAGACAAGGGAGGCAAAGGTGACAAATCATGATCCTTCTGGAGAAAAGTAAGGGATATGTTCTGGAGAACATAAACTGATTCTGCATCTGAATGCAGACTTGACTTTCCAGTCCCAGGTTTTTGCTAGTGGGTCTTCTGTTCAGTTAGAGATTTGAATCAGCTCAGAAGGGGGCCAATGCTACCCATCCTTGCACAATGCAAGTGCTAAGGCTGAAGAAGGCAGAAATCCCGTCTTTTGGTTGGCAGAAGAGAAAGGGTGGCTGGGAGAGAGGTGCTGCTTTTCCCTCTGCCTTGGCCTGACTGACTCCGGGTAGCAGCCATGGGTTAAAGGAGTAGATAAGAGGAGGCTCAGGAGAGACCTCATTGCTCTCTACAGTTACCTGAAAGGAGGTTGTAGTGAGGCGGGGCTCAGTCTCTTCTCCAAAATAACTGTCAAAAATAGGACAAGAGTAGATGGCCTCAAGTTGCTCCAGGTTGAACCAGGTTCAGGTTAGATATTAGGAAAAATTTCCACACCGAAAGAGTGCCGTAGCTGGAGGCTGGCACACAGCTTGTCTCATGGGCATCAAGGCTGGCTGAAGAGGTGTCAGTGCCCGTGTCACAAGAGATGTCATGCCCATAGCTGTGACACGACACGACTGTGTCGCACCAGCACCGTCTCACAGCGTCACCCTCTGACACGGCCACCCGGGCAGCATATAAGGAGCTGTTCAACACCAGAAGGCTGCCTCAGAGGTAGTACCTCTGAGAGCTTGTGAAGAAAATACATCATAATTTAGGGAAGGTTTTAGTCACCTAAATCCCAGGGTCAGGTCTCAGCAAATGCTGGGAATCTAGGAGGTTTGAGAATCACAGTCCAGCACAAATCCCTTCTTGCCTGAATGCTTTTGAAATGTATTTCTTCTTAACTAACGGAGAAACTCCAGAATTTAGAACCTCAGAACCTAGCAGAGAAATCCCAATAACTTTCCATTTCTACTGGAACTTTTAAAAAGTGGTACAGTTGGAATTTTTTGTGAGTGCTTTGATTACTTTGAAAATATGCAAGCACAACACTAATTCCAAAGCTGGAAAAACATTCTTTCCTACTTCTTCATTTATAGCTGTTTTTAATGTTGATTAATTACTTCCCATGTAAATTTCCCAAGGATTACAGTATATACGACATCTGTGGGGGAAGTCTGAGCAAGGGTGATGAACTTGAAATGATTTATTGAAACGGGCTACCAAAAGGATTTACGCTAACCACTACGGGATCTTGTCCATTGCAAGCCTGCCACTATAGTGGCAAGTTGTGGAAGTTTTTGAGAGAAGACAGGAGAACAAACCACCCATTGCACAGTGCACATGAATGATGCAGAGCATCCTTTTCCTGTTAGCACCATGCATAGTGGGGTCCTGGATCAAAGATATGGAAAATATCAGTATATATTAGAGAGCCATAAGTTCAGAAGAAATGCAGATCCATTTCTACAAGTACTTCTTTCCATTTGGATAACCAAATGCAAGTAGCTGCATAACACCTTGAAAACAAGCTGGAAGCACTTCATGTTTACTGACCTTCAGCACCACAGTGTTAACGTCGACTATCTCAGGCTGAGGGAAATAGCTCCCAGAAACCTACCTAAGTAAAGCCAACCAAGATACTCCTGAATGTTTCCAACTGTGCCATGACACTGTGTGGGGGGGTTATGCTTTATTTAAATGAAGGCTGAGTATTAGTCACGTCTTTCCATGTTGTTCAACACTATCATACACTGTTAGCAATGTTGATAAACAGGATGATTACTGCACTGAAAGGCCATTTATAGAAAAGTTAGCACAGATGGGGTGAAATTATAAATATGTTGTCTGGACATCTGTGTCATTTATACAGGAGAGCCTAAAATGACTGATAATTATCCATTTTAGGGAAGCAAATAAGGAAAGCTTATTCAGTGTGAAAATAATATAGCCTGATTTGGCCCCCCTCCAGCAGAACTGTATAGACAACAAACCTTTACACTTGCACTGGATACTCTCTGATTTATATAGGCACAAAGTAGCCTTGGCTTTCTCCCAAGGAGAATCTGTAAGAACAGCATCAACTGACCAGTTCATTGGATAATTTCCACATTTTATATGGTCTCATCTATGAGCTCAGTGCGTTAAAAGAAAAAGCCTTTAGGTATCACAAGTAATTTATAAAAATTAGTAAAAAATGTAGTACATAAACAGAGATCCTAGGATAGAGCTGAAGGAACTTTGGATAACATTAGCTACCATATATTGCCTACATTCTAAGTTATACCTCCTTGCTCAATTCACTACAGGTCTTATCAAATCTGTATTGTTTATGAGGATGCCCATGTGTTTTCCTGTTGTTATTTATTTTCTTAAGATATTTTCAGTCACTGTAAAGTTACATAATACTCAAAGAATGACAGAAAGACTTCCCTAGGACTTCTAAATTACTGTTTATCATGGGCTGATTTTGAATGCACTTCTAATCACAAGCATTTTATTTAGCCTCAATGGTGATGTGTCCTTAGAGCACAATAGTTTATTTTAGAAATGGCAATTAGAGAAAATAAAAGGTAAAGTCTATTTTAAACTTAACTTTCTCCCCCTAAGACATCAGCTCTCCTATGGATACTGCGTGGTATCCGTTATTTTTGAAATGGCTTGTTCTCCTGTAATTGGATTGCGGATAATTATTTTGGCCAAAAAGAAAGGTTTTCTGTGTCCTTAAAATAATTAGGCTTGATTGCAAATCAAATTATCCAATTTCAAATGCTTGTTTCCCTCTCTGAAATGCCTGTTACAGACAGACTGCAGATGACTAAGCCTTGTGTCATCCCATGGCTTTATTAGGAGAATGTTCTAAGTCCTTCACTTTCTCTGTAATCAGAACTATAATTTCTTCAGGTTATTTTAAGACCAAGCTATAGCTAAAGCAGGAAACACAATTTTATTCCGAGCTCCAGACATGTCGACACAGCAAAGCAGGGCTCCAGTTTTATAGGCTATCTTCTTACATAAAGCCTAACACTGGTATTAAATTTGACTTCTCTATGAGATGCACCATGCTGGCTACTATAGCCCTCTATTCGTGGAATGAGAAGTGGCACAAATGTTTGTTTTGATAATCTGTTTATAAGCTACTCTTGTAGAAACAATATGGCCTCAGTATAGCCACTTCCTTCTGCCTCTCTCATTCATTTTTAAATGAATAAGGAAAACAATCCTGTACCCCAATGAAAGAGAAAGGACATTATAGCAGCAATAGATACCCTGAAACTACAAAACAGCAAGCTCAGAGCATGTGTTTACATTTAGTTCTTCAGCTTTGTTACTAGTATTTGTTTCAGTAAAATTCTAATAAATTATGGAATTTGACTGAGGCAGATTATTTCCTACTAATTAAGTTAAGACACTTAATCATGAGGTAAACAGTTGTATTAATAGTATAAGGAAGGTATGCTCATCCTTCAAGGCTCTCTACCTTTAAAATGCAAAAACATCTAACAAAAGCTCTAGGAAGATACACTTTGAAAAACTAAACGTGTGATGAAATGCAAAAGTAAATTAGCAGCGACAATGCAGCCATGAGGTTTTCTGGAGGCTGTGGAAAAAATAGAACATGGTTAGTGCTCCACTACTTTTCAACAGCCTAAAGTGGGCCTCACAGCTAAAATGTCATCTCACATTTAAGTTTCTATTGCCAGGATATAACTTAATTAACTCTTTTTTGCCAGGTTGCTGTTTAGAACTCAGTAGAATATCATTCCTGCTTTTGTTTAAATGCTTCTCATCCTCTTCGAAAGCCTTCAATTCCACATAAATAAATCACTGGTTTTGCTCACACTCAGCCAGTTACCTCCATACACCTCTATATGGGTGTTATCTGGGATCAAGACTGTAGTTCACATAATTAATTTGGATTGGTGTTCATATTTGAAACATTCTCTTTAACACTACATAAATCAGGAACTTTTACAAAAATTAAAAATACTAATCTAATGAAATCAGGTATAGATATATTTCCCAAATCATGACTGATTCCTACTGCAGCTTACAAAAATGATCTAAATCATTGTGATAGCTTTGCTCTAAAATCGTATCATTCATCATAAACAGAGAAAGCACATATAAGAGTATGAGATACCCTTCAAAAGCTAGTACAAGGGTCAGAGAGGCACTTCAGGGACTGAAAAAAATGCTATTTGTGGCTTAAGTTAGACTGTAGCCTTACATACTGTATTGATTCCATGTTTCTGTTATCTGAATTTCCATATTTATGTCATTCCTATTACAGGAATTCTTATGTCAATGCAAATATTTTAAGAATGACCAAACCTTCAGAAAGAGCTAAGACTCTTTCACGTATCACCAAATGATGTATTCGGTTAATCAGGGGATTTACTGTCAGTACACAAGTAAGCAGAGAATTTAGAGGAGTGAATTTAATCCAGTGACTTCACTACATGCCTCATTTTAATTCAGAAAGTAAAGCAGCTCTCAATAGTGACTGCAGCTACCAACGAGTAAATGCATTCCAAAGGGTACAACCAAGCGACATCAGGACGCAGCTCTGTTTCCTTACCCCTCCTCGATACATCAACAGTTACACATGCAAGACTAAAGGCACACAGTGTTCTGGCTGCAAGAAAGCCAAGCTTCGCACCACACAGCTCCGGGAAGGATGCGCAGTGAGGTGGCAGCTCGGCGGGTTTCAGAGGAGCCGTGAAGCCTTCTCATTCCCTCTGCCCTCCCTTCCTCTCCTATAGCTGGAGAAGGGAGTGCACAGTGCTGGAGGAAGACCTAAAGAGAGTCTAATTTCCAGAATTTGGGATTCTGAGATGCACAAAAAACATCTACTTGTCCTCTTTATAATGCAATTACTGCCAACAAATTCCTATACTGCACTGACAGTGCCTGTAATGGGTCACTATTTCTCAAGTTTCATGATTAATAGACACATGAAGGTTTTGCCATTAGATTCCAGAAGATTACAGCTTCCTCTTCCATCTTTTCTCCTCATTTTATCCATCCCACTTCACTTTATTTTGGCTCTGTTGAGGTGCCAAGATCTTACATCGCAGTTGCTGCTTTTCCTGTCCTAACTTAAGAAGCCACCAAGAAACTGGAATTCTGCAATTTACAGGGTTCTTCCAGAAACAATCAGGGATGTTTTGATCACTCTAAAAACATTGGAAAGGAAAGTTGAGGTAATAGCTCTGAAATGAGCCTTTGAAAATGCCGTTAAAAATCTTCAAGTTCACTGGTACCAAAGGACAAAGTGATATCCCCAAACAGTGGATGTGATTGTAGACGCTTTTACTGTAAGGATTCAACAGTGAAGGAATTTCAGTAATATATCCAAAGCTAATCTAAAATACTTGGAAACAAATTAATTAATAAAGAGGGAAGTATCTCTCCAAAATCAGAACTGTAAGCCAGCTAAGTAATGTCTTGCCTGTTGCAGAAATGCTATTGTAAAAAAAAAAAAAAACACTAAAGATAGTTTAACAAGAACTGATGACATCTCATAGAAATGTCAGTCACTCATTTCTCGTAATTTTTTCCTAAACAGGCCTTAGGTGAATCCAAATCAATGATACATTTGGAAGAAAATTTTATGACTTTTAGGAACCATATATCTTTTCATCAAACACAGCAAAAGGTTCGGTTAATTATTCTTTGCCTTTAGTGAAGCTCACTTCACCCTGGGTAAAGACTTTTTTTTTTCATCAAAAAATTACTGTGAGGCAACATTATTTTTTAAAGTTCAATTAAACTTTTTTTAGCATTAAATGATTCTAGTAATAGAATGCTATTAAGACTGCAAAGTTAAGCCTCAAATAGTAAAGTCTTAAATAATTACATAAATCATATAAGGAAGCAGGCTGTACCTTCAAGTCTATGCCTGTTTGATATCCTTACCCAGAATTAATGAATATTTGTTATCTTAAATGTGTTATGCTTTGCTTCCCATCCGCAATACAGCAACAACAATATACCTCATTTCACAAGAAGTGTTATTTATGTTAATACATTAAAATTAGGGAAACTGGTATAAGGTGATCCCATGAGGAAATTAATATATTTTGCAGGCTGGATGAGATATAAATGGGGTGAACTTGACAACTGCCATAGCTAGACATGGAACAAAAAGGTTTTTATCTTTTGTCTCCCCTGGATGAAATAGTATAAGGCAGAGAGGTTCTGTAAGAAGAAAATGTAAGCTGCCTTTCAGCCAAGTTCCAGACCTAAAGCATAGAAAATACTAGACTTTCTCTTAAGAAAGCGAGTGGGAACTTTTTAAAGGACAAAATAATTTATTTTTGTCTAGCTCCAGTCTCAAAAAAGTTTGAAATGTTCTATCAAAAATAATGAAATAAAAAAAAGCCACATGGTAACAGATTGCAAAATGGCATCTTCATAGATCTCACAAATATTTAGTGGCATTTCCTTCAAAATCATAGAATGTAGTATCCCATCACACTATTCTGAAACTCTTAAAGCCATTCTTGCTTACAAGTAAATCTTAACATTTTCACCACAGCCACAATGAATATTCTATTCTAATCTGGCACAAAGGTGGCTTTAATTCCCAAGAAAAACCAGCACACCTATACTGATCTGTAATAATGAAATATCCATTGAAGATGAAAGAAAAGGCTTACTGGTTCTTTTGTGTTAACAGGTGCTAAAAAATAAAGGGAAACAGATGTAAGTTATGTGACTTAATAATCTTTCCACATTAATATCCTAAAATGGATTCTCCCTTGGTAGCTGAAAAGCTCAGGTAATGCAATTCCAGGTACCTCACAGTTACATTTTACCCAATTTTTGGCCTCATGTAAACTTGTTAGCCCTGCTGTTCCGCAAATATTCCAAGAAATTCACCTACAACTTCATTGTACAGATGAAACCATAAATTCATTTCTACTCCTACCAGAGGTATTCCCTCTAAATATTTCTTTTTGATTTAAGGAAAGGATTTTAAAATAGCACTTTCAATGGCTGTAATCAACTTAAGATAAACTGCCATCTAAATCAGTGACATCGCTGGAAAAAGCCCTTACTGATTTATTATTTTTATTACGAATAAATGAATATTATCAATATTGCAAATTTTACCTATATTGTAATTCCTACAAGGTAAGGATAGATTTCTACACAGTGTTTCCAGAAAATGTTTTGCTATAAACTCTTTGCTGTAAGACTGTAAGATTTAGTGCTATATATCAGAACCTTACAACAAACATCATCTCTTAAGTAGTTGCTGAAGGGCTCAGTACATTTATATCAGATCTTATTATAAAAGCTTTCCCACTAAGATTTTCAACTGAGATCAAGACAGAAAGGTTTTCCTTTAAGGAAAGAAAACTCAGTTCTTGAACTTCTTGTGTCTGTTCAAGGAAAGAGGTAACTTTAATATTTGATCTGAACCATACTGAACTCAACAGGAAACCCTGAAAACACAGTTAATATCTGGAAGTCTTGAAAACTTACCGCCACAGAAACTTTTCAAGTATGAGAAGTCAGAGATCTTTGGACATTCTACTATGACAGAAGAAAGTATATGAAAGTATCTATTACGATAGCAATAATAATTATTTTGAAGAAACAATTATTACAAAACAATTATCGATTTTCTCAATTTTACTTAACTCTTTAAACACCTGTGACTTTAAATACATGTAACTTTTTCATGATTGTCAACAAAAGATATGCTACAATAATAGACTTATGGAATGAGGTTAAGGTATAAAAAGTACCAGATATAAAAGATATCATTTCAGACTGATGAAGAATACATGAGTCTAAACGTTAAGCATACTGTGCTTGTCTTCTTGGATCAGAACTGGAGTAGGCAGCAGCTCGCAGGAGAAAGTCCATATGGTACTAAATATGCCTAAAACACCTTATTTTATTCACAATTTTATTTCTCAAATACTAATTTCCAGGCTTAGAACACTGAATAAACTATGGCACTTATCCCAAAATGACCTCTATACTCTTATCAGGGGCAGGGGCACCGGGCAGTAATAAACAGGCATTCATTTAACTCCCTGAATACTTGTGACAAGGTAACTGCCAATATAATTATCTTATTTCTCAAGAAGCAATGACTACAGTATAGGTAGAGATGAAATGAATGTGCCAAAACATGTACTTTTGCACAGGATTGAGGATCATCTGTGCACAGCAGCCTTGGGGCCTCAGGACTGGATAAAATATTTTCCGAAAGACTGAAGTGCATCAATGTGTGATTTTTGTTCCTTCAATAGCAAGTAAAAACACCTAATTTTATATCTTCCGTCTCCTTTTAAGTTAGTAACAGTATGCAAACCTCCATACATCTTTGTTTTTGGCCTAAGCACAAGTGAAACTTCAAATCAGAGGGACTCTTTTTTTTTTTTTTTTTGAAAGACCTGTGATTCAATTAAGAAAACAGTTTAATCTCAAACTTTACCAGCAGCCATCAAACATCACTTAAAATCATCAATTTTGGAACAGCAATATATTTTTAGATTGTTTAGGACAAACAGGATATCTATCAGTGTGAAAAATTGATCAACATTACTCATTATTCAGGAAAGACACTGACACAAAATAAAAATAAAGTAGACTGGAACTCGCACTCAGCTAATAGTCAGAGAGCTTTTCTATTCATTTTATCAAAGAAGCAAACATGTCTTAAGGAAGCCTGCAATATAGCTAAGAACTGTTCCTATTTTGTAATCATAAATTATCCAAGTACTTTGAGTGAATTCTAAAAATTGCCTAAATAGGGAAAAAAAAGACTTAAGTCACATTTTTTAAATTGCAAAATATTTTTTTAAAGTCTAGAGTGTTTTTGTTGTTCAGTGATTTTTTCCCCCTCATGACGACAGATTTCATAACATCAAAGCAGAGTCCAAGCATTCCAAAGGTGTTATGATTAAATCCATAGCTTTGCATAAATTGAAAAAGAATACAAGGGAAAAATGCCAGTAAAAATAACAATTGAGAAAAAAAGTTGACTTATTCCTTTTTAACTTTGGAAAAGGTCAATGAAACAAGGATACTGTCAGTCAAGAAGGTGAAATGAGTAAACAAAGTGATAAGGACTTTTACAGTATAAGACAGATGCCTCTTGGCAGGAAAATGTATGAAAATATTTATGGACAGCTCATTCAAAATATAACAAACATTAAACACTGAAATGTGCCATGATACATGCCAAATAACTTGACTTCTCATCTTAGTGCCATTTTCACTTATTGGAAAACTGATGGGCTGTAGATACTTGTTTATTCTTTGTTCTAAAAAGTCATAGCGAAGGTGAAAGTGCCATCTTAACATTTTCAGGAAATTAACAGCTTTTTTATCACCTAAATTTAGTCACTTCTGATTTCCATAATATTCCCATAGTAGATTATAGGGCTTTTTTTTTTTTTTCTCAAATGCACAGGGGCCTTAAAAATAAACAAATCTTACCAATATATAACATCCTTCAGGTCAATTAATCCTAAAACAGACTGTGAACAGATTCACCTTTTTCCAGTCACGGAAAGGGTGCATTTTTAGATGAAGGCACCACTATGCTAATACAATGTTGAGCATCCTTGAGCTTTTCTGTCACTATAAAGCAATGCAGTTCAGGGAAGTCCTAAAATAGGCATCAGCAAGCTCTGCTGGATCATCTCCAAAAGCAAGAGCCTATAATTTTTTGTGGCATATGAGACACAACCTTCTCAGCCTAGAAGTAGACAGATGTGCAGGTGTCAGAGGACGAGAACATGGGAAGCCCTATGACTTAGACATTTCTAAGTGATCTCAAGTTCAAGAGGACCAGAGGTATCCAAGGTAGCTACAGGCACCATGCTACCAGACCTGCCGGCGTGTGAGGCACTCCTGATTATTAAGGATGGCCATGGAGCTAGAAGACAGTCATCAAGCATTGTTATCTGACTGAAGAAGAAAACTGGTTTTGAGAGTGCAGCCAAGCAGGGGTGAGAAAAAGATGTGCCAACTATAAAATGAAATACCTACTGCTGTTGCCCTCCATCACACGGTATACTTTTTTCTTCTATCATGCACACAAAGTAATCCTATCAACTATTTTATTAAAATGGAGATTTAAGAGAGATGAATAAAATAGTATTAAGAGGTACAGAAGAAAAGGTAGGGAAAAGAGATACGTATTAGCTAAGCATGGCGCAAATGCCTGCAATATTCAAGTTTTGACCTAATGCAAATGGACACAATCCATTGCCAGTTAGAAATCTCAAGTACAGGTGATTTTTCTAATTGAAGAGCAGAACCCCCCTCATTTAATAACACCTGACTGGTCTGACAGCAGTACCAGTTTAATGATGTAAAACAGCTGAGAATGAAATGGAAATGATGTTCTCCTCCTTCTTTAAATACCCACATCTTTCTTAAAGCAACACACATCAAACATCTCTACATGATTTGGTCACTATTAACCCAAGCAAAACTTATGACATATACTGCCTGTAAGAATTAAAGCCTAAATTAAATATCTAGAAAACTATCACTGCTACTGAATTAGATGTTAGACAAAGAAAGATAGCAAAACTACATACTTAACATTAATCCGCAAGTAAATAGAGTTTTAAACTGAGTGATTAATATATGTGACTGATAATGTTTTTACGCTTAATTTGAACAAAACTGCACAATGATCTTGGAAGGAAAATTCCCTATATATAATTTTCCTAATAAACATATATCACAAAACATAAGTATTAGAAAATATAACAGGTGAGACGTATATGAACGGTATAACGTTTATGTTAGGCTAGCCCTGTGAATTTTTTAACACAACTGCATTTAATTGGACTCCATCATGACTCCATTTACGACTCATTTTAATAAGCAGCTGAAAAGCTGTAGCTGGTGCTTTTGGTAGCGATTCACCCTCCTACCAGTGTTATTTGTCTCTGTTCTCAACAACCCCTGCTAGAAAAAAAAAGTTCTAAAATCCAAACTAAACTTTTCTTTTCTTTGCTCCAGGCTGTTATTCTATGTTTTACCATCTTTTGAGAACAAATAATTCCCTTCCTTCATTTATATTGTTACCTTAAAGTTATTTATAGTCATTGCCCATGTCCCTTGTGTTCTCTCTGTTATAGGCTATAAATATAGTTCCCTTGATCCCTCTTCATATGTTTTATCCTGCAGTATTTGTATCAGATTTGTAGTCTTTATAATTTCTTTTCATTTTAAATGCATTGAATCAGAACTATATATAGTATTGCAAATGAATGTGAAGTATAAGTATTTTGTTCATTTTAAATATGATCCTTTTATACCACTGTAGTTGTGATCACTCTAGTCAAGGTTGAAATGCATGAGCTGCTGTAGTTGCTTTCATTCTTTACAAGTTGTTTTGGATATAAAATTCTAATTTTGTCTGAGATTTTGCAGATTAATCTTACAAGAGATTTAGCAAAAATTCTTTTAGCCAAATAATAGTCATGTAAGTAATTTAAAAATAAGGGAGAGATTCTTTCCCCATATGTTCTTTTAGAAATGATATCCTCTGTTAACAACAGCAGCTGAGCCGATTTTTGTTTAAATGTGACTTACTTTAATCTTATTGACATTTACAGAACAAATCAAGTTTGATGGAAACTCTGTAGTTTTACAGTTATGAACTTTGAATTTTAACTGCATGCAAACTTTGAAACATGAAGGCATAAGAAATTCTTCCCAAGGCTTAACAAATTGGTGAACAAAAAGGGCCCGGAATTCATGATGGCTGTGACCTTTTAAGGGTCCCGGGTAAGGATCTGCCCCACAAACTCTATGTGGACTCTCTGGAAGCCCTGCACAAGGTGTCTCAGAAGACTTTGGGTCCTGTACACTTCTTGGAGTTTTGCATGAAGTTACAAGAATGCTATCACTGATCAGAAACACTTTAAAGATAAAAAGCAGAAGGGAAATAAATATTCCATTTCAGCTTAGAAGAAGGTTGATAGTGCACTATAGCTACAAGTTTAATATAGGTCTGGAATAAGGGAAAGAAGACTGATTGGGTTAAAACTACAGAGGAAACAAATCTCTTTAGGATATTTCATGGAAAGCATAGAGGAATGCCAGAGATCCTCATAAAGCTTTGTGATGGGGAAACAAATAGAAGATTTCATTTGGTCCTGAAACAAGCAAGGTAATTTCTATTGGGAGGAATGAGCAAAGCTTACTCAGGCTTTATTAACCTTGACATAACCTTAAAAACAGACGGCTGTCACCACAGCCAGCTCGGTGTCAACATGTGGTCCATGTACAGCCGGATTCAAAGAGGAGAACAGGAAGTACAAAAAGCAGGATAAAGGTGTATTTTCATATTCCTCAATGCGGCTTTGTCACCAGGAATATTCCATTCTGATTATCCTATCTCAAAGGGAACCATGTCAGAAACAGGAAAAGGCTAATTGGATTTAAGATGATTAAGAGCTTGGAAAGACTTCCTTCCATAAGAAGAAAGAGGCTGATTTCCATTTAACTACCATGCTTTCTTCCTACAGTCCTAAAATGGAACACATTATTTATATCCACTGTAGCATTTGTCTGTCTATATTGGAAGAGGAAAATAATGTGACCGTATTATAAATGAGAATTATTGACATAACTATGGGCCTTCCGGGGAGTGCAAGTAAGGGTAAGCTAGATTTAGAGAAGAAACATTAGATGATCTATACAGCCTTTCTCATTTGCAAAAAGTAGCTATTGGCTTCCACGTAGAGCTTATATTCATGATCACAAAGTTCAAACATCTGAAAATGTTATCTAGTAAGAAAGTGGAATTTTCTCTTTTTCTACTGATATTTGGTACAATTAGTTCTAATGCCAAGTTATGTTAGCTAGAAAAAATACATTATTTCCTACGTAAATGTTTATAATAAGTGTTTTTGGTTTTACATTTGGTCCCACTTGTGATTCGGGGCTATCCCCAGTTCGGAATTAAAGACTTTCATAGCAATAGACCAGCAATGAAGGAAAAAAAAAATCAAGAAAAAGGAAACCCTCTGTCTCCAGATCTTGTATCCTCTCTTACTGTGAAGAGCAGAAGCATTTTTGAAGAGTTCTGATATAGAAAAAAAAAGGGCGCTTCTTAGTAAATATACATCAATTTATCAAGTTATGTGCATTAAACTTAAGACTGCAATCCCTTAAAAATGAACAGCAACAACTGGAACAATTTAAGATCCTTTTGACCTGTCTGCTAGCTTGTCAGCATCACTTACTTATATTTTGAGTTTAGTTTACTGAGGTACTGGTATCAAATGCTTTGCAAATGGAACCTAACAGCAGCACTGCAGCATTAAATGAAGGAAAACTTCCCTCCTGTAACTTGAATTCTATTGATTTTCAGATTATCTAGAAAGGCTAAGGGCATGCAGGAACATTATTTGCTTACAAAAACAAAGCAGAATTGGGGGGATTACTGTGCAAGAATGTGTGGCAAAATAATTTTTCCACAAAGAGATGACTTAAAAAAAAGAGATGGATCAAAAATTGCATGCAAGGGCCATGTAGAATTTCCTGGAGCAGACTGCATACAGGGCAGCTCATCAGAGCTCCTATAATTTGGGAGTGCAGTATACCGCTATACCCACACTTGCTACAGGTTGTTGGGACAGACACCATTTCATACTGCCCACTGAAAGCTAAACGAGGTAGACTTGTAGGGCATCTCCCCTTCATGCTAACAGAGGAGATTTAGCCTATAGATAATAAAAGGCAGTAACTGACAGCTTCATTGGGACAGTATTAGCAGAAACTCTACTTAATGAAAAAAATGCTATGCAGTTAAATGGAATTTAACAAGGTGTTTACTGGGCATTAAATTTCAGGCTCTATCCTTTAAAAGCTGTGAGGGGTTTATTCTTGATGCATGAAGATCTCTCAAACAGCAGTTCTACATGTATTTGAAACCAGTATAAACTGCAGCACGTTGAAGGAAAATATTCTGCTTCTCCTTCCTCATGCTGGAACAAGCAGCTGCACAGTAAATACCAGGTCAGGCTTTGGCTGTTCTGCCCATCAGGTGCAAGTGGATGCATGACTATCTGTGCCTGTACAGGTATGATCAGGAGTACCTACAGCGTAAGACTGCTTTATTTCCTGCTCTGCAATGCTATCTGGTATCTCCGGAGATCTCTCTCTCTCCCATGTCCTGAGCTCTATATGTTCACACCCCTAGTATTCATATGCAGTGGGAAGAGGGAAAAAAAAAAAAAAAGCAAGGATAGGGAGATGAGAAAAGTAATAAGACTGGATTTCTGAAGTCTGTATCATGACACTGAAGTCTATTGGTAGCTATTTGGTAGCATCTGAAGCTCCTAGTCACTACCCTAATATTAGTGTTCCCTCAAGGGACAAAAAGTGGCTCCTTAAGACGGGCTTCCTGAAGCCTTCAGGAAATGTGTGTGCACACACATACTCAACACGTGTGCGGTGCCCCAAGCCTCCTGCGATTTGCAGATGAAGAACGGCAGAGAGATGGGAAGGCTATGGGATGTGTCTGATGTGTGCTACAAATTGTGCAGGACAAGGAAAATCCCTTTGAAGGCCTGAGAGCACTCATTCAGGTTCATCTAAATCAAATGTGGACCCTCCAAGCTCCTCAGACTTTTGGCACGTTATAGTATAGTTGGTAAGTTTAAAATTTGCCTGGGCAGTGAGGGAGAAAGGGGCAAGATTTGGTGTGATGTGTCTTCATATACATCTTCTGTAATTGTGTATGTGTATCAGCAAAAAGTCATTTATTCTGTCTGAGATGATACTTGAGAATTTTAGCCTAGGGGTTCTTCTTATTTAGAAAGAATTACTCATTTCTAACAGTTCATTTTTTGAACAAAATAGCTATATCAGTATTACTATCCTTATTCATCCGTAGCATCACTGTTACTTAATTTAGCTCCATTAGCATTCCTGTTTATTTCTTTGCCTAAAGCTCTTTGTTGGTGCCATTGGTGATTTCCTTTCTGTCCCTCAAAAGTTTTCCAGCTGCCCCATTATCACCCTATATGCTTCAGCAGGACAGAGGGGAAAACAAAACAAAAACAAGAGAAAATAAGCACAAAACACAGAAAAGAAGCAAAAAGCTTAGAAAACTGCCTATCAGGCCAACCAGCAAGGGCAAGCCAGGGATGGTGCAGGTGGCACAGTAGTGTAATTCATGGTAAAAGCCCTGGAGAGGTTTCTAGGAAGGTGGTGCAGAGGTGGGGAGATGCAGCACTATTCCCAGCATGTGCATAGGCATCCCTCCTCCTCTCCCAGACACATTACTCATTCTCATGCAAAACAGAAAAATAGCCTGTATGATAGGGAGAGGAGTCGATCCCTGAATATTAGCTTACGGTGTGACTACTTACAAGAATAAAGCAGCCCTAAGGTGTTTTTAACAACTTTTGCCAATTCTAAAATATTATGGACAAACTCCAAAGGTTTGTCAATATGTTTGTTGTTTTTTATTTTTTTTTTTGACAGGAATGCTTCTCATTTCAATTAATTTTTTCCATAATTGTTTTCACCCAAAGTTTTCCTTTGCTTTCATTGATAGCTAGCATGTGTACTTCAATTACTGCTAGTTTCTACCTCCTACATAATTCATTTGCATCTTCAGTTCTTTCCCCAGCCTCCCTCACAGCAGCATTTGAATATGGCAGGTGCTTGCATTGCTAATCTTTCACTTTTACTACTCCATTTATAAAATCCTCTAATATTTTCCTCAAACCATTTTCCATACTGGCAGTACCTCACCTCATTTTACTTTGAAGAAATGCAGGTAAGATATTATTTCTTACGGAATTCCTCCCTTCCTTTATCAATTCTTAAAGGAATTTAATCAATCCCATAGGAAAAACAGGGACAGCAAACGATAGGACACCTGCTTTCTGACATGTGCATGGGAAGTGGTTTTTCTGCCCGCTGAGACTGGAGCAGTTTTGAGTGTGTGCATACTGCAGGCTGGTGAGCACCCAGCTGGCTTCCAAGGCAAAGTGTTTTCCTGAGCTGAGGTCCCACTAGATTTCATCAGCTGATGAGAAGGGGGTTTTAGGATCAGAACTCTGAGGTATCTAAATTACTTCTACATCTAGTCCTTAACATATATCTAGCTAAAAGGGAGATTTGTGCAGAGACTCACCCTGACTTTACTTTCTTTGCTACTTCTTACACTTCTTATGCATCTTGAAGTATTAATTCTGTCACTATTCACCTCAGGATAAAATCCCACAAAGTCTGGGGAGGGAAGTGTTATTTCAGGTTTCTTGATGATAATGTAATATGTGCATTTCTGCATCTCAAATGCTAATGCCAAAAACAAGACCAGTCCAGAAGTTTCACTTCCTTTTTAACCATGTGGAGAAAGAAAAAAAAAAAAGAAAAGAAAAGAAAAATAGTGATAAGGCTGGGTTAAAAAAGCATGTTTTTCAATAAAGGTTTTGATCTAGTGATCAAAAAAAGTAGATAAAGAGAACTTTTTTTTTTTCCTTCAGGAAAGGGTGTTGGGAGCAGCTAAATAAGCTAAATAAAAGGCCATCACTAAGAGAGTTAAAGCAGTTACGCAGGAGTAGCAAAGACCAAAAGGAGTTTTTATAGAAGATTTGGAGCTAACAGTCTATGTTCCCTGCTTGCTCTTGTACTGTTACTGCTGGACTCCTGCAAGGTGCTGGCCTTGGGCACTGAGGAAGAAAAGGAAACTTGGATTAAGAACAGAACAATTGGGGGAAATTATTAAATTAACATTAAGCTTTCTCATCATTCCATTCCTGCTTGCAGAGAAGAAATGGAATAGCTGCTATTCCTGCCTGTAACTCACATTCTTCATCCACATGGATAGTGAGAGGGAACAATCATCCTTGACTGGAAAAGCATGATTTACAAAATAGGCATTTCAGAAGGATTCACTGTGTTCTTCTCCTTGTCTCTTCTTGATGATCCTCAGTGTCATTATCTGAAGGAATGTGTTATCATTAGAACAAACCATCCTGCATTTCTAACATAGACATCAACAAAGGGCTTGAATTCCTGGAGCTCTTGGCATGTTTGTATGAAGCAAGAAGGAGTTTACAGCCAGGAGATCCAGAACAAATAGAACGGATGTGTTGGCTATGCTCAGATTATAGTAAATGCCAAAGTACCTTTACAGTAATGTTAGACTGCAAAGCTCACGTAAGAAAAATTCTGCTTATCATATAATGGGAGAATTTAACAGTAGTACCTACTTATTCAACTGTATAAAGCCTTCTACTGATTTTGAAAGCCTTTTTACATGAGTAACATTTGGGGTAGAACAAATTAACTCCCCCTTGATTGCATCCAGAATATGCACAGCAGTAGAAACCAGCCATTTATTTGCTGGAGGAAGGAAAAAAAAAAAAAAAAACGTTCATTAGATTATGATAACTGCCAGTATTTTACTGTTTTATAAATGAGTAACAATTCCTGAGTTCCTTCCTGAATAACAATTACATTCAGAGGCTGCAGCAACACGTAGCTAAAAATCTCCTACTTCATTATTTTTGTTGCTTTTCATCAAGCAGTCACTAAAATCTTGTTCCTAGTTACACCTCTACAACCACAAGGATGCCAGTAAACTTCCTTAGGGCGGAACAAGCCTCCCTGAATTCTGAGTGGCAGCTCTGCTTTAGGCATCGAGTTTTCCTCGTAAGCAGAAATGTTTGTGAAGCAGCATAAAGAACAGTTTGCTAAAAATATGTCAATTTGCTCAACCCTTCTGCAACGTCTGCACAATGCATTTAGCAGCGTAATTAAACAGAAGACACCGTTTTTCTGTAATGAAGCTAGAAGGGTCCATGCCGAGGAGCTGTGTGCGTATGTGACACGTTCACACTGAACATGGAGCCCGACAGAGCCAGGTCCTAAAAATAGACTGTCGATATCCTTGTTCTCCAGTGCAGCCTGAATCCCCTGTTCTCTTGGTGAGGGGCATCACTTTGGTGCCCGCTCCCTCCCTCCTCCAGAGATGGGAGTGGTACCCTAAAAGGCACCTCTTTTTAGCAGAGGTGGAGGCGATAGATAAAGAGGATGCTGCATCTGCAGCAAGCGCACGTTTTCAACAGTATCATGTCCCCTTCGCAGGCAGTTATCATGTTGTTTTGGCAGCAGGAAGGAATCTGTGGTTTTTCTTGAATGTTGCTCTTCTTTATTTAAACTACCAGAAATAACACAAAAATGACAGAATGCTCTGTCTATAAATAATCATTCCGGTGTACAGTTATATTAGGAGGTAACTCAGATGGCATGATAACGCCTAACAGGCTAATCTTAGACCTGTAATGCCATAAGATGAAAATAACTAGGCTAAGAATAACTGACCCAGAGGAGCCAGCCTGTTAAAGAGATCCACGGAACAGGGGATTTTAGATGTTCATGTTTTTCACAATAATATCTGTCAGTTACTCTCCCCAGAATGTTTTGCATCAAATCTGTTATATAAAAATACAATAATAGTTGCTGGAAAAAGTTAAATTGCAATGACACCTGAAACCTCTATCACCAAAACCTGAAATTCATATATATAAGACACATGTATACACATACACACACAAGGAGATGTGAGTGTTTGCAGGCTCTCTAGCTGAATGTTCTGCTTTCTCACAGCTTCTGTTATCTCTGCAAAGACAGTGCAAAAGCAAGGGGCCATGAACTTGATGTAGAAATAGAAGCCTGATTAAAGTTCTGGCAAGAGGAACAGTCATTCCTCGTATCCCACACAAATCTTAATGAAATAAATGGACTCTGTACACAGGTCTGCATGAAGAGAGACTCTGGTTGAAACCACATGCCTCTGAGTATAGTGCAACCGAAGATGTGTAATAGAGGTGAACAGTTAAAACAATAAATGGCTAAAGCAAAAGACTCTTTTCCAAGCGATTTAGCTCAATATACCAAAGGAGGAACCCCCTGCAGAGCTACTGCCAGAGGTAGCACATAGATACTTTTTTTCCTATCTGTATAAAGTTGTGCATTACCTAATTCAAATCAGTAAATAATTCAAGTTTTTTATATATATCAGAGACTTTAACTTTCCTTTCTGCAACCTTTCCACAGAAACAGTTGAATGAGTGAAAGTTTTGTATGGCCAGGACAAAAAAAGGAGGGTGGGGTAGAAAAAACATCAAAGTTATGAGTGCAAGAGCTTGCCCTGAAGGCAACATAAATGCACATACACAAGCGGGTATGCATGGTCATCCAGACACACAGGAGATGCAACATAAAAAATAAGTTTTACCAGATTAGTGCTTATTGAAATAAGGTGCCTAACAGGACCTACAGCCCCACATACAGCAAGGTGCATGTAGATTCTGCCACTTATCCAAGTGCCATAGCTTGAATTTCTTGATCAATGCAGAGAATACTGTGACTACCTTCACTTGCTGCATCTGTGACACTGCAAGTATTTTGCAGTCTGTAGGCAGGTTGAATCAGTCAAATTAATCATTCTGAATCAGTATATTCTCTTTAGACTACTTTTGCTCTACAGATTTATGAGCCTGACCAGTGTTATTTTCCCTATTTTACTGAGGGACAAAGTGACGTAGATTACATAACTTGCTCAGGTCACCTGTCAAATCAGTGACAAACTAAGGTTTTAAATGCAAGATCTCCTTAAACTCCTGATTTTTCAATAACAGCTTGGGTCAGAAGTAGAAGATGCCTTATCCAGTAAAAGTTTAGCTGGAATTTTGGAAGGCCAGTTGGAGGGTATATATCAAAATGTGGTGAATGAAGCAAACACAGCAATCTCACCCTTTGGCAAAAGGGCATCGTGTATTTAATCACCAGAAGCTAATCATCTTGGCTTTCCTTCTTGAAGTCACACATCTGCAGTCTCCAAGGCTGGGTAGGTTGTCTCCTCCCTCCCAGTTTAGCCCTGCCATCAGTTATTTGCTACATTTTGGCATGTGTTCTTGCCATGGACTATGCTGTAGCAAACACTTTTATTAAAGAGGTTATAGTTTGTTATTTATGTTGTGGTAAAGTAAGGACCCATCTGAAAACTTTGGGTAAAAAGGCAACAGCACAGCTAAATAGTACCATCCTCCAAACAAGGTGCTTAAAAAAAAGAAAATAAAACAAGTATGATATCAACCAAGAACGTATCAATCAGCACCATTTTCTAAAATAAAGATGCATAGTACTTGCTGCTGCAATTGTACCATATGGGAGAATCTAGTTCAGCCTCCTCAAGACAGCTGAGGCTGCTCTGTGCAGCAAGGTGTAGGTGTGTGTAAATTATACAGCTTCTTGAGTCGGTGCCGATCTAGATTGCTCCATTCATAATTAGACTTTTGATTGGTACCTATCCAGATCATCTCATTCATACTACGATTTACAAGCAGCGATGGAGACAGACAGGCAAAGCAGTAATTGAGGGAATACCAGAAGAAGAGTTTCACATGACAGGAATATATCCTGCGCCTGCTATTGTCAGGAATTCCTCAGACAGTTTGTTTTGCAAATATGTTTCCGCTGGCCACTGATCTGTATTCTCGGGGGCCCCCAGCTCTGCATTTGCATGTGTAGAAACAGACAAACTTAAAAATCCATTAAGTGAGAACTTATGATGTGATGCTTATTTCAGGACTCCAGCAAGATCAAGGCTGCAAGCTGTAGCTGTTCAAGAACCTGTCCTCTGCTTAAATAGGTGCAACTTTTTAAACTGAGCAAAAGTTATATGCAAGTAAATGCAGGTAGGCCACTCTTAATACTGAAGCGCATCATCATACCCTGGGAAATTCCTTTTCCCCATATATGCAGCACAGACAGACACAACACATACACAAAATAATCAGGCCTGACACTGCAAGACCTGCAAGAACTCAAGAAAGTTGAAGGTACCTGACAGCAGGACCAGACTTTGTGGTTTTATGTCATGTGAACTATACTGCAGACTAAATACAGTATCAATGACTTGCTGTCTGGTTGTGTATTTCAAAGGCCCACAGAAACACCAAAGGATATTTTGCATTCTACAGTGTATATGTGTATACACATTTAAATTTCTCTTACCTGGCAATGATCTTGACTCTTTTTGTCTTAAAAAAAAAAAAAAAACTTCATTCTACTTTGTACTACAGAATGCTATATGAGCCTAATGTGGTACAAAATGTTCTATGACATCTCTGTCCCCAAAGAAGAAAAACAGTGCTATAAACTTACAGAAATTTCCCTATGTTTCTTGTGTTTCAACTGAGAAAATTACTATCAGTCAAGCAAGATTAGGTGGTGGGTACCAGGAAGCATCATGAGCTAACAAAAGAGATTGTCACTTACACAGAGCTAAATCCAATTTGATGTATTATTAAAAAAAAAAAAAAAAAAAAAAGCAGACAGTGTTATCTGTCTGACCAACAAAAAAGCACTGGACACCTGCTGATCTATTTAGGAAAAACAAGGAAAAGCAGTAACTATTGAACAACAGATCAGCACTGTGGATGGTTTTGCAATACTGTAAAGAAAATTTCAGAGAGCCTTTTGCTTTTATCCATTATCTTAGCTACAGCTTAGTTGTTCACATTTGTAAACAAGCCTTTGGTGACCAAACTCTATTCTAAAAAGATGAATAAAGATGAGGGGGCCCCCCAAAACATTCAAAACCTCAAATGAAAAGAAACAAACCAACCCAGGACCTTGTTAGTGGAGGAGGAAAACTGCCACTCCTAAACATTACCAACTGGAAATCTTCTTTCTCCTAGGGATTCTCATTATTTAATGCTGCATGTAATAGTTTTTCAATCTCTCAATCCTTCCTTCAGTCTATAATCATTATGAGGTAGCCTTGGCTTTCTACACTGGAGAGCACTAATCATAAGTTTTAGACACATCTAAGTCTTTCCCGATAGGAAAAGTACTGCTATTTGACACAACAATTTGTGTTAACACCTGAAACCACAGTTCGGCTCTACAGGTGTATGCAATCAAAAAAAAAAAAAAAAAAAAACATAAGCACAACATAAGTTCTTTATAGCAGTTGAACAGTTGAATAAACAGACAAACCAGCCAAGCAAACATGGGCTCAACAGGTGTACCAGAAGAGGTGGTACTCTAAGAGACCTGCGGTCTACAAACGTAACAAGGCTTAACAAGTGGGAGGCACTGCCAACTTAGGGGGGGAAAAGGGGAGGAAAGGGGGCAAACGAAGATGAGAGTACACTAGTCACATTGTAGTCTATGTACAGGTCCTCTCTAAAGCCAACTACATGATAAGCAAAGTCAGAGCCATAGGATTAAAAAACATAACAAGCAGCTAACATTGTGCCTCAAAAGATAGAGGTTGAACTCAATAAAAGCAGAGCTGGGGTTCCCAGAGTTTAAGAGATAAAGGACAAACATAATCTGAAATTTAGATTTTTTTTGTCCATCTAAACTGACATTCT
This sequence comes from Crypturellus undulatus, assembly GCA_013389825.1. Classification (NCBI taxonomy): domain Eukaryota; kingdom Metazoa; phylum Chordata; class Aves; order Tinamiformes; family Tinamidae; genus Crypturellus; species Crypturellus undulatus. The sequence continues at coordinate 223,295 of VWPW01003300.1, read as the reverse complement.
GATTGAATGGCTGCAGTTGAGGCTTTATTCATCCTCAGTACCTCCTGTGCCGGTCTCAAACACAGCTAACAAAGAAACTAGAAAACATAAGACAGCTTCAAGTGCATTAAGAAATGTCCAATGTTTTATCGGAACGGCTCTGAAATACCTTCATTAAAAATACATCCAATTTACATTTCAGTGAGTCATTACAGCTGAGTACCTTTGCCAAGTTCCCAAATATTTTTAAAGTAAGGAAATAAGCCATGCATATTAAAGACACAGACTTGCTTTAACATTTTTTAAACCAACACCATTAGGAAAATGGGAAAGGATTTATATATATATAAAAAAATCCTTTTGCATGTAAACCCAAGAAAGGGAAACTCAGAAAAAGCCCAAGTCCTGCTTACAAAATGACATGCAAAGATGCCCGTGATGGGCTCTAACTGCAGCCTCCTGAAAAGGTCTGCTCTGATGAAGCCTCTCTGTGTGCACAAGCCTGTACCACAAGCCCCATTTTGCAATCCCAGAACAAAACAAATGAAACAAGAGAGGAATTGCAAACTGTATTGCTGCTGAGAGCTTTTCGCTCTTGCTAGAAAGCAGCAGACTGCAGAAACCAGACCCCCCCCTCCCCAAAAAGCAGCAGCTGATATCTGAAATAACATCGTAGACAGAATTAGTCAACAAGAACTTATAAAAAAGCCCATAAAAATAAACTCAGTTCTTTAAAGGAGGGGCTTGGGGGTTGGGTTGTTGTTGGGTGTTTTTTTTTTTTCAGTTGTGGCAGGTTGCGTTTGTGGGAACGCCGCCGCCGCGGAGGCAGAGGTGTGCGGTGCCGCGCGCTTACCTGAGCTGATCATGCTGTGCATGCTCTGCTGAGCCAAGAGCTGCTCCCGTCCAGAAACCCCATCTGAGGAAAAACACGATTCGCTCTCGTAAATGGTCTGCAGCATATTCCGCCCGGGCTGTACTTCAGCTACACGAGAGATTCATCACGGCACTCGCGCAGGGGCGGCAGGCGCGACCCTCCGTGGTCCTACCTCCTCCAGTGAGGGTTGCAAGAGAAAACACTTCAGTAATTAGCAACGTTTAAAGAGCTATCGGGGAGAGGAAAAAAAAAAAAAAAAGAAAAAAGCCACTTTGCGCAGCCCCAGCCTGGGAAGGACCCGGTGGACGCTGCACCCCTGAGTTGGAACAGTTGTGTGCAGGAAGCCAACAGCAGGTGGAAGAAGAAACGAAGAAATATCTCAGTGCTTCAAGCTTTCTCGGGGTGAAGAGGGGGGAGTGAGG
>VWPW01003300.1:105760-221956 GCA_013389825.1 Crypturellus undulatus | reverse complement strand
CGGCCGCGGCGCGCTGCGTCCCGCGGCGCTCGCTGGGCGCTCGCTGGGGGCTCGCCGGCGCCCGGCTCCGCATTTGCATGTGAAGCACCCGCCGCGCGCGGCCCGGCGGCGGCAGAAATAGAACAATGGCTGGCCTGAGCCAAAAATAGGTCAAGCATGGCCGGGCGATTGGAGCCTGCGTTAATGCACTTAAAAATACCACGGCAAACACAGCTGTCCGGCCTGTGTCTCCGAGGCGCGCCATCCCCCCCGCGGCGCCGTTAACCCTTGCCCGCGCCACCGGCCCGCGCGCGCTGCCAGGAGGGCACGGCGCCCGGCCCGGCCACCGAGACCTCGCCGGAGGCCCGTGGGCCCACGGCCACGCTCACGGCCACCGGTGGTCGGCTCTTCCCAGCCCCCCTCAGCCCTGCCCTGCCCTTCCCCCGGGGAGGAATTTTTGTGAAAAACGAGCGAAAGGCGCAGGCCTCCGTGTCGGTTCTAAAATAATACTGGGAGCTCTTGCTCATCGTGTGGTTTCTGCCTCGCCCACGCGCAGCGATCCTGGCGTGCTATTTTTGTTGCCCCGTTTCTCTGGCTACGCTGCAGTTGGCTCGAGCGGCGAGCCTCGCCGCTGCCTTCTCGGCAGGACCCACGTCCCGCGCGAGGCGAGCTCGGGAGCCGTGGGGGCCGTGGGGGCGGCCGGGGCAGCCGGAGGGGCAGGGACGCGGGGAGGAGGGAGCTGGTTTGGTGCTCTCTCTGAGCCGCACTTCCATTTTTAGCAAGCTTCGTGCAATTCCTGTAGTAAGTTACGAGTTGTGGCCCAGCAAATGAGACCTGCTCACTGCACTGCTCTGTTGACTTATTAAAACTTGGATGGGGCCGAGCGGCTTCCGTTTATATTTAGAAGCACCGGGCAGTCTGCACTGCGGCGCTCTCAGTTTTACGAGGCGATGCGCGCTGAGGATCGCAGCATTCGCCTGCGTGCCAGGCCAAAGCACCACGCTCCCCTGGGCCTTGGTGAGGCTTCACGCATGCTACATCAAGTTAATTTTTCGTAATGTTGCTTCAAAAGTTGCACAGTCTATCTGATTCTATTTGGATTAACAGACCTCCCCCTAGATAAGACAGGATGCATTTCACTGTCAGAAATGGGATTTCATTCTCATCTTGCTGCACAGGTGACCAGGGCCCTCACTTCCCAGCTCTATGAGCACCGCGTGCTGGCCAGGCACTTCTCAGGCTCCTACCTGAGGGCAGGGGCAATGCCAACGGGGAAGCTATTACTCCCTGGAATAAAGAAGCCCATGCAGAGGTTGTCCAGGGGGCTCTAGAAGATCCAGCAATCTCCAGACTATCATCTCAAGCACTTCCTATTCCTGACGATGCAAGAATAACAAGAATATCTGAGGCTCACTTCTGCCTTTTGGCCAAGAAGTGAACTGCCTGCTGTTCTAGCTTGTGGCAAAGGGCATTGCTTTTTAATTTCTCCCATTTTGATAGCCAAGAAAAGATTCACAATACCAAAGTTCTGTCATATTCCCATGTTCTCTGGATAATCTATGGCATTTTGGAGGTCTGTCGCTCAAATCTCCTCCCTTCCTCCTAAGCAGTTTCTTCCTCCTCCACATGCCACATCCTCTAACTCTGCAAAGAGTTTTGGTCGGTCCCTTCAGACAGATGGAGACTGCAGCTGGTAATTCCTCAACAGGATCCCCGTGTTGACTCCCACCTCTCCCTGCCTTTTCTCCCCTTGCCACTCTCACCAACTTACCATATTATCTCTGCTTTCATCCCCTGCTTTGTAAAGAGGAAGAGCCCTGCCATATCAAAGGTACAGAGGAAGGAGCTACCTTTTCCGTGGAAGAGTTAAGGGCCTGCAGACCAAGATAAACCCAACTCCAGGTGTGTGAAGCCGAAGGCAGGAGCAGCACAGCAAGACGTAGGGCGTTACAGCACAGGACCTATCATGGCAATATTTACTGCTGACAATATTGGTATCGTGATCATTTGAAGCAATACTCATCCTTATGACATGTGCCATTGAGTTAGCTCAGGCTTGTAAGCGGTAATCAAGTAAATTTGATGATGGACCATTATAATACGCTCCCCCAAAGGTTACTACTCTACCTCATTCACAGGGATTCTGGCACTACCTCTGGGAGACCCGCTTAGACCACTGGGACCGGAGGTCAGAGCACTTCGGTCTAACTAACTATTCGGTCGGAATAACTAACACTGAGAAGAGTCAGAAAGTAAAGGTTCTTCTATCTCTTGAAAATAAATATATCCTATCTTTTGTTTAAAATGTATAGTACCAGCACAGATATGTCACAAAAGTACAAGGAGGATCACCAGTAGAAATAGAAAGCTTCTCTAACACAGACAGAAATAAATTTAAAAAAAAAAGTGGAATTTCTTATGACTTTGAGACAACCAGAACGTGACTCTGTTTAGTGATTCAGTACTTGAAAATAATCAGTCTCATATTACAGCGAAACACTGCAGGAATAAGTAAAAGGATGCCATAACACATAAAATTTTCAAGTGTGGATCTTCGTATTAGATATCCATATGTGTTTTTATGTTCTTATAAATGTGGCTGTATCTTATTTAAGATAGAGAACATTCACAGATCTGATTTCAGATAGCTCAGTAACTGAAAAAAAAGCAATTTTCGGGAAGAGAAAGTACATTCAGACATTCAGCTTTAATCATTCTTAATTTTGGCATACGAATTTTAAAATTACAGGCATGTGATATATGCTATGTTAGCTAATTCACAGACTATAATGACTACTGCATTGTGTGCTATTTCTTAGAATATATATTAAAAAACTGTATTAAAATATTTTACTTATTAAGTCAGTCACCCCAAAGGTAGGGCTTTTACAGTCTGAATTCTTCCCACTCCCTCCAACGTATAATGGGCCTACTTCAGAAAAGCTACATGCTTAACTTTAAAGCACTTGCGTAAATCCATTCCTTTTCAACATTATAGTTAAGCACATGTTAAATTCTATTGATTTCAATAGAATTTAAAGACCTAGTTAAACACTTTGCTGAGTCAGCCCACTCTGTAACTGTACAATCACATGGTTTTATATAGCTTCTTTACAGTCCCACAGGGGAAGGATAAAGGGTTCATGCCTCAAGTAAATCTGTTTCTTATTTTTAAGGTTATGCATGTTATAAGGTGACATTTTCATACAGGAACATGAGTTTTTTGTTCCAGGCTTTCCAACACATTTCCTAAACTTAGAAAACTTTAATGACACTAGAGGTAAGAATAAACTGTTGAAATGATTTAACACTGCTGAGGTGACTCTCAATCAGCAACTTCATGGAAAATGTAAGGCATTTTAGTAGCACTATGATATCATTACAGTGTGTTTCACAATGTGCTTTTCTCATTTTGTTTCTGAATGGTTAAACCAAATAAATATTAGGAAATTAAACTGGGAATCAGCATTAATACAACATTACGGCTAAGAAATTAAGCACTCAAAAATTAAAAAGAGCTAAGATTTCTACAGCATTATTAACTTAGCAACATTATAATTAAGCAGTACTTTTCCTGCTTTCCTTGCTAAGCACAAACAATACATTATTGTTTTTCAGCAGATCCTAATTATCACTTATATTATTCTGAAGCAAAAACTTCATTATTGTCGTTTCAACTTTTGCAGCTTCTTACTTATAAATTAATTCTTAGATTCTTCTCTCTTTTTTAATATATTTTTTCTACCATATAAAGTCACATACAAAACTAAATTAAAGACATACTATCTAGCTTCTAGTCATACATTCAAATTAGGATATCTCAGGTTTACAGGTGTCCTGTACAACCTTACTTCAGCCTCTTTCTTATTAGACAAGTACTCTGTGAAAAAATATCAATTAATGACACTTACCAATATAAAATAATGCATAAACGGATGGGAGCTATATTAACTTTGCATGGGTAACAGTAAATCTGGCATTATTCAGTACTGAAGTTCTGAGTTATAAACTCTGCAATCTAAAGAGCTCCTAACTAATTTTTTATACACTTAATTTCCAGGATTGAAAAAAAAAAGGAAAAAAAACACCATTGTGTAGAGCAGATGTTTTTGTATCCACAGTTCATTAGATATCATTAGTACCATGTGAAACCCAAACATCTAGCATAAATTACTTCAGCTTATGCTGGAGGATTAACTGGTTTAATGAACAGCAGAAGACTATTACCCAGAGAAGCAGATGGTTTGAGAGTGGAGAGAAATCAGAGAAGTTCAAGCAGTTTGGGGTTTTTTCTCCCTCCTAGAACTGAGACACTACCCCTATTCCAAGCCCCTGGAAAAGTAAAAATGGAAAGATTAATGCATGTGCTCTGTTTGGCACAATGGAGTGCAGGAATGTCTCTGAGGGGTTTTCGATATAGCAAATCTTTGGTATTGCCGATGCAGGAATACATGTTGTTTCTTCTTTTCCAAGCTGTGAACTCACAGGATGGGCATTTTTCAAGTGAGAAGAAAATAGTGTTTTTAAAATGTTTAAGCTTAACTTAAGCTTCAAAAGAATTTCTGGGCCACAGAAAGGCATATCTATAGCTTTGGGGGATTTTGTGACAAACAATGGGATAATAAAACTTCCAAAGTTTTGAGAATGAGGAATGCTACACTCGATTAATGTGTGGGTCTCTGTCATCTCTTCATATAACAATGCATGGAGCTTATTATCTTTCTCATGTAAATTAGCTAAGGGTTTTTTGGATTCAGCTCAGTTGGCTGCCTGCTTATCACTTCTTTCTCCTCTTAGAGTATGTGTTTCCATTCACCTAGATAAATCCACTAAAAAAGTAAATCCTAGATTGAGGACAACACATCAAAACCATGTGCTTAATTATAGGCGCAAGGCTAAAGTTAAGCATATGCTCAACTGATTCAAGAGTATTTTCCTGAATCACAAACCTCAAATAATTGGAAAACAACAACAAAAAGAGAGAAAGAATGAATGAAAACTTAGGATAGGAAACGTATACAACTCAATTATTCTACTGACAAAGGTATTTACCAGCTCACATCTAAAATTTAAATCTATTGCAGCAAAACTGAGGTAAATTGCATACAACCAAAACAAGCCATGTAGCTGAAAGCAACGCCACAAATAAATGCCTCAGTCCAGTAACGCACTTTGGACCTTGTTTAATCATGCAAGTAGAACCCACAAAAGGAGATTTCCTAGGTCTTCCCCAGGTCTATCTGGCTCTCTCTTACAACAGCCTGTGCATGTGTGCACTGAGCGGGACAGGTCCCACCACACTGGACCCACCAGGCCCAGCATACGTGAAGCAACCCTGGAGCACGTCCCTTCGGAGAGCTTGCAACACACTGCGCGTACTTGAGGCCCTGCAGGCGTGTTGCATATGAGCTGAGCAGAGCTCCGTCTCCACGCAGCAATTCACACAGGGCTTCCTGATGCCTGGTAGCCTCGCAGCCCACCACAGTGGAGCTGGACCTTGAGAATTCCTGGACAATACGCACATCCCTGAGGCTGGAGAATCAGGATGAGCAGCATCCCTAGTGTACAATGTCTAAGTGCTTTTTTGGATTTAAGCCAAGAAATGTAGGCCACGTTTGCTGTCTGGAGAACTGCACTGTGAAAACCAAGGGCTATGCAAAGGATCACAGCAGATGATAGCCAACTAAATATGAGCTCCTAGGATTACACTGTGACCAAAATGGCTAATAAAATCCTTGGATGTATAAGCAAGGTTATATTGAGTAACAGTGGGGAGGTGATATCCATATAGCAAGGAGCATATTCTTAGGATATTGTAACTTGTTCTAGTGTACTTACTTGAAAAAGAATGCTAAATAAATGGAGATGGATAGACGGCTACAACAATAAAGAAAGCTTTGGAAAACCATTGGAATTTGGAAACTCAAAGGCCTAAGATAGGTTGTTTATTGTGGAGGTTCTGAGGTGGCTTGGCACTGTCTGCATATATACACAGGGCAAGATGTCCAGTAGCATAGTCTTTGTTTTAAGAAACAAGACTTTAAGGAAAATCCATGAAATAATAGAAAAATTCAAGCCATAAGTGAGGCACACATTTTAAACATAAGTTATAACCACTGCAGCAATTCATAAAAGAGTTTTTGGCCATTATTGGCCCTGTGTCTGGAAATCTCCAATACCTCTATGGGGCAAACTCAAGGTAGGTTTTGTTTTAGAACTTATACAAGCCAGACCTAATGAACATGGGGGTATTTTCCGAGGTACTAAGATTTATTAAGAATTATTTATTAAGTTTTTGAAATACCTAATAACTAAAAATTATATATTTTTTCACACTCTCTTGAAAAGACATTTTTAATACAAAACACATTTCTTTTCCTGTGAGCCTTCATAATTCTTACTAAAGTAGCACAATGGATTTCATTGTAAACTTTTGAAAAAAAATAGTTTTCTGAAGAAACGTTTGCTTTGCTGTTCAAAGCTGTCCTGCTAAGGCTGTCTAAGAGTCTTTCTGAATCCATGTTTGGATTTACTGAGAGAAGTGGCTTTTTAGATCTTGCTCTCTATCCAATGCTTGCAGCAGTAGAGCACTTTTCCATCCCATGCTACAACCACACTACAAAACCACCTATGTAGATTGGGGCAACAGTTTCCCAGTTAGATTTTGAAGGAAGTCAGAGTGAGTTTTTGTTAAACCTCAAACAGTTTACAGAGGTACAGAATTGCAGCTATAAACCATTGCAGCTTAGCCAAGGAAAAAAAGAAATACATAAAGCACTAAGAAGCCCACTCTTCAACACGTGGGCCAAGAAGTCTTTACGAGATGTCAAGTTTCTTTCGGGCAGTGGGAGTCTTCTGCCATGCTTCCTGCCCACATCTCCCTCAGCACTGAGGTCTAATGCTTTCTTTACTTGGGAGCGTACAAACACCAGGAGAACCAACCTTAAATGGGAAACCTGCCTCTAAGAGTAGCAACAAATCGACTGCTACTGTGCTATCAAAAGGTCACATCTCACAGCAGTCAATAACATTATGAAACCCACATGAAATCTTTCTGGTTAGCTGGACAGGGACAGAAGCTAAGCTTGGTTCTGGTTCTTTCCTGCTTTTCAAAACATTTCAATGAATCTGATCCATTTTTCATCTGATTTTATTCCTCCTCCTGAATTTTGAAAAGAAACATCAAACAGATTTGCAAGATATAGTTCAACAAAACACAGTTAGTTTACTGGCTTGGCAGTTGTCCTTCACTGTGTCAGTGAATTTGAGTCAAAGCTAGAAGGATGAAAATGTGATTTCAGTGGGTAAACTTCAGTTATTTTGCACGACTTCAGTGGAATGAGGATTTCTCCCAAGAAGCAATATGATCTTAATTTTCCTTGTTGAAACAACAAATTTAAAGACTGCAACACAGGAAAATGAAAATACAATTGAAAGCAAGCTTTTATAATCCTGCATGAAAATTAGAGTACATTTTGACTAAATATAACTTATTTCCCAAGCTAAATAACCCCCTTGAAAATCTTAATCTTGCTATTCAGTATAAGATAAGTTATACTGAGTATAACAAAAAATGCATTGGTTACAAATATTATGATACTACCAAAATCTATATGCCATTATGTCACAAATTTGAGTTCCTTCCTGATTTCTTTTAGAAAGACATATCTAGCTGGTACTCCAAATGCCAGAATCAGCCCAAAGAGAGATATTATTTAAGTTAAGTAGCAAAATACAATTGCAGCAACTTACAATTTGCTAGGCAGCCTGCCAAATAGAATAGGTGAAACAACCGAGGAGGAGTGGAGCCCATGAGCCCATCAGCAGGCAGATGTGGGCAGCTGCAGCTCCAGCTTCCACACTGCCCACATCTCCCTCCTCTGCCTCCAGGATGGTAGCAAGGGGCAAGGGCAGAAGCTCCCCAGGACAAACAGACAAGATGCCTTAATACTACTGGATGCCTCTGGAATAGTAATTCTTGAGTTACCTGTAACTGGAGTATTGCAGCCCAACATTTTTTTTTGGATAATATAAAGAGAACTGTTCACAAAAAATTGCCAAATTTATCTGAGCCTGAATTCACTCAAAAAAATTAAAGCTCTGTGAACATACAGAAATTAGACATCCCAAACATGTTTGTATGTAGCATAAAAGTAATGTGCAATTGCTTAAAAAAACTCAGAACTGAAAGTTTCTATTGAAGGCATAGGATATTTGGAATATTATATGTTGAACCCATATTCACACAAGATTTCCATTCAGATCATCCCACTTTAATGGGATTTATTTATTTCTTGCAGAGGAAAATCTAAGAGGTGAAAATTCTTAAATGGACTTCAAGGAGTTTTTGTGGAAAGGCAGTCCAGAGATGAATTAATTACCTAATACAGAATAACCTGCAAATGCTGGAATGCCAGTGCCACAGCAGACATGACAGACCATTTCACGTAGACTTTAGCTTCACAGTGGTCAAAGTGCAAAATCAAACTTGTGACCAAGGGCCTGTTCTAAAAATAACAGAGCTTTATGAAAGGCATCTAAGCACTTTCTGATGATGTTCTGCTCATGGTACTCAGGAGAAAAGGCTGGCAGCAAAGTTGGCAGTGCCATAAAGGAACAAAGCTCTTCGAGCAGCAGTCAGAGACTCTCAGCTATTAAGAGTCAGGCCTCAAGAAAGTGACTAGTCACAGATGAACCGGCCTGTATCTGCTGGAATTACACTTTATTTCCAGCCCCTTCCCCACTAGTTAAAGCAGTTGACACAGTGAAATAAAATTTTAGAGTGTATTTTTTCATTTTGTGTCTGAAATTAATGCAATAGAAGTGTTATCATTAGTCTACTTGCACTATGAAAAATTGGGTACAGTTTCAGCAGTCCACAAAATCCTGCTGTGAACAGGGAAAGTGACATTTTGGCTAAATGTAATCAGTGAGAAAAGCTGAACGGTTCCAAGCAGTCGGTATCACATATGGGCGATGTTTATGGGAAAAAATTGCACCCAACTTGCCTACTCTCTCCTTAGCCTTATCAGTACTAACTCCTCTCCTTATATCTGCTAGAATTCGAGGAAAAGAAAGAAAGGAGGCAGCTCATACAGCTAAAAAGTTCATGCATGTTTTGTAAATCATTTGCTCTCTATGAGTCAGGAAGTTTTCGATGTCTCAAAAGAAAAATAAAAGTAACTAAGCTATAAGCCCGGTTTCATGTAGTCGAATAGAGGGGTGCAATGACATTGGACACCACCTTAAACAAAAATAGTTGCCAGTAAAAATACTATCTAAAAAAGTAAAAAAGTAAATTACTGGTATGAAGAAATGGTTTGGTCAAGGTTTTGTTTTGTTTTGTTTTCCCTTCATTTAAATGCCAATATAAATGCTTCAAAAAATAGCACCCTCGTGCTTTACAATAGCAATTTGCTTACCATTCTATACAAACATCCTTCTCCATGCCCAGACCACAAATGGGACAATTCTTACATTTAATGAATAATGTAGCCGGAGTAACACAGCAGAACTGGTTTTATCTAGGCAAAGAAAATGCTACCATCAGCTATCTTATCACATTATTCTCTTTAGATCAGTATTTGCAGGTGTACAGAATGTGTATGTCCCAGAGGCCATATGTGTGTATGTAGGAGGAGGGGGGTGTACATACAATGCAAACAGACGAGCTGCATTTTCAGGTATTGAAGTGAATAGACATTGACACATTAAAAATTAAGCTGAAAGGTACATAAACAAGTTTCTTGCTTAAAACATGTCATGATTAAGTATTTCATTGACTTTGGGCCTGAATCATTCCATTCACTTTTGCTTCCTCTGTGTCCTCAGACACAGCAGAAAGCCTCTAGCAATTCAGAGGGCTTAGGTGCTATGCTGGGACCCATCAGAAAATGAATGGATTGGGAAAAAGTTGAGTAACTGGCTGTATTTGCAAAAGGATACCTCCAAGGCTTACCTACCAGAAAGAATTCCAGGCTAGAAATACCCTTAGGACAGTTGCCAACAGAAATATTTCAGCAGTCAGTCTTTCACAGTACTGTGGTTTTCATCTAGATTTCTGTCAAATTATTTAGCACAGAAGGCACCAGCCACCAATGACCTTGGTTACTGCTTTCCTTTCTCCCTCTCCTCCTGTGGCACTGGGCAGTTTTGTAGGATGTGCTCTCCTAGGTAAGGATGGTACTCTTGCTATGGGATGCTTGCGGGGTGCCTATTCCTGGCCTGGAGGAAGGGCAGGAGGGAGGCTCCAAAGCACAAGCAAGGAAGGCAGGGCCACTTTGTCACCACCAGCCTCTGTGTCTTGTGAAGGCGGAAGCACAGCCGTGGGAGCTCAGAGTCCCTCAGACGGTGCGATCCTATCCCAGAACCTTATTCGCAAGTGGCCCTACAGGCTTTCAGGAGGACTTTCACCTTGAAGAGATTCGTGCCTCACAGAAAAGCTATATGCATATATAAAATATATATATCTATATATGTATCACCAACATAACTGACTGCCCAAACTAGCCCACATCATTTAAAGATATTTACAAAGTCAGCAGTGGGCCTATTTTGAACGCTAGAGAAAGCAAAAACTGTTTGAACCCCATATATAAAGCAACTGAGCAGCCACAGATTTTTAAAAACTTGTAGTTTTGATGGCACACTTCTAAATTACATTATTTTTATGAATAATTAAGGTCTGTTTGAAAATGAGAACATTATTCTTCAATTAATTTCTGGTGCAGTACAAACTCTGCATTTCCTACTCATGTAGAAAATGGAATATTGGGTTAAATAACTTCCACAAGACTCCTGCTTTTGTCTTTACTTTTCATAAAATTTCAGGCTAAATTTATTTTAGACTGATGTAAGACTCAGACTTAACTCCCTGGTCTTGCTAAACAGAGTTTCCTCTACATCTTTCATACAAATTCTCTTGGTCTGTAATTTTCCTGTGCTAGCAGCGGCAGCAATCAGTGGGTCACTTATGCTGCAAGAGAGGGGACAAAGGGACATCCTGGGCTGCTCTAATGTCGTAGGAAAGGTTAATAAACAATGCATACAATTTGGTCGCTTTATTTGCTAAGCTTTACGGTTATTTTTGTCTTCTGCACAAGGGAAAAAGGCTGAGCAGAAAGGCTTAGTATATGCTGTCCTGCTCAGCACACAGACTTCAAACGTACGATTGCCCTTCTTTACAGTTAGCAAAAACATTCTCAAATTTTAATTTTGGATGCAAGATGAAACAATATTCAGCTTGAGTTGAAAGAGGCTTGGATCCCTGTGCTCTTCAGAAGTGCTCCATCGTTGCGTGATTTCACGCAGAACGGAACAAGCCACGCTGAACATGTCTCATGCCTCTCATGAGAATGCAGAGCCAATAATCTATTTCTGACTAGCAGGGATGATCTGTTTCCATTTTTGACGAGGTAACATTAGTCCCTTTACCTGAAGCAATGTAATGCTTCACTGGCAGCAAATAAGATCTGCAGCAGTCTTAGTCTGGCAGGGCCAGGAAGGAAACTTGCACTTCATTCACACGCACACACACAAATTTTAAAAATTCAATATGTATATTCCATAGTGATTTTTTGTGTGCGTCTGTATACTTGAATTTTGCTTATATAGGCTTCCATTTTCTTGTTGTGATAACATTTTAGTTACCATGCAACACCATTTCTTAGATGTGCCTTTATTGGGGGGATGGTTAACCACTGTTAAAAATTCAGTATATATTTAAAAAAGGATGTCATCTTGAGCTGAAAGCTACGATCCCAGATTTCACAGTGATCAGACACTACATACATTATCTGTGTTCCGGACCCCAGTCTGCAAAGCAGGAGTAAGAGCAGCAGGATATTTCACATTAGTATTCAGAGGACAAGCCCTTTCAGGCTCTTAAGGCTGTGGAAGTGGAGAACATATAAATTCTTTAGGCCAAACTATTTTTGCCAAAATGCCTCCATAGCACAGTATCAGTTAGGAACTGGTGCACTGCCTTGGTGTCACAAGGAATTGGCAAGATTCTGTTTCCCATGACTGTCAATGCTTTTTAAAAACCTGTGTTTCAGATGGCTATAACCGAAATAAAATTGCATGTGATTTCCCAAAACCGCAAGAGTTGCTGGCTTTTTTTAAAAAAAGTAGGAACAAGCACAAGGAGCCTGTGTTCTTTTTTCAAAAGCTTTTTGTTTTTACTTGTATTCTCTTAACCTATCTTGCTCTTCAAACCATTTTAAGTAGTTCTGTAAGAAGAACATTGTAACTTAGAAAAATTGCGGCCAAAAAAAAAGGATTGTTATACCTCTCTCTTGCTTCCCCAGTTTACAGCTTAGAGACATTTCCATTCACAAAGAGGAACAACACAGTTCAGCAGCCAATGTTGTGGCAAGCAGTGAATCTCAAATACTGAACAAGTGATGCTAAAGTCATTTTTTTAATCTATATTAGCTCAAGATTATTCTTTTTCTTTTCTTTAAAAGCATGCAGGTTTCAGTCTTAGAATCTGCTGCACATTGAAGAATTAATGAGATCAGTTGACAGACTTTCTGGTCTATTCATTTGAAGCTGTAATCATATACATCTGCTCCATCTACTTCATCTCCAGCATGCACCTGGCAGGGTCAGTTAGTTTTCCTTCTATTTTTGAAATGAGGATGTTTCAGCAATGATTGACAATGATGAACTGCCTCTTCTCTATTAAATATTAATCTAGACAGGCCTCTTTATAACATTCCCTTGATTCTAGAAACCTCAACCCCAAGTAGCAATAAATACTTCCATTGGATATTTCTTTTTAAACTGACCAGAAAAATAGTCTATGTATAGTTGTGGCATCCATGTTTGTAAATGTTACCAATTCTTCTGACTTCACTACACCCACCAAATGGGATAGTGCTTTCTAAGAGTAACTGATGACTATTTTCCCAACCCCTGCAATTCTTGCTGTTATTTTCTCTTCATTTATTGAAGATGCATGACTGCCTTCCTGCTCTCCTCCTTGATATGTTGACTAATTTGTGATTCTTCACCTCATCACTATCCTCAAAGTCTCCTTAGGCTAGTCTAAAGAATTGAGCAGATGATATGCTCAGGAAACCACTGACATTACCATGTTGTTATTTTTTTCTGCCTCTCAATAGGTAATGGAGATTATGCATACATAGAAGATATTTTCATCTAGGCTGAAAAAAATGATTTGAAGGTGGCCTCTTTGCTGTGATTATGAAGAAAAAGTGCCACACTCTCACATTCAGACAAATGAAGGAGTTATGGCTTTGTACTCTAACTGTACTTTTATTTCAATTGCTGCCACCTCAGTGCTACTTTCCTGTTCTTCCAGAGCTTCTGAGAAACATCACAGAACCACCGTCTACATGCTTCTGCAGTGAGCTCCTTCACTGACCTGCTGCAGGCTAAGAAAGCACTCACAAGCATTACAAGTCATATTTATTCCAAAGTCATTAATGCAGACCTCATTTCACCGAGTTTTAACTACCACAATCTCTGCAAGCTGAACTGAAAAAGCAAACTCAAAGCACTCCTCAAACATTTACCAGGTGTCCCATTATTTTCTTGCATAAATCTCTCTCTCTCTTTTACTGTTTTTCCTTTCACATATATGTGTAATTTATATCCAAAGTTCTTCACAACCCTTCATCCCAGAGATTTCTGATCAGTAATTTGTTTTAATCTTCTTCTGCCTGTACTTATCACTTCATTTCACAACTTAGTTTCTTACTCTTTGATCCTTAAATACACATCTTACCCTGAAATTTCTTTATTCTTCTCATTCACAGCCTGGACATTCTTCATCAAATACAATTCAAAACGTGTTCCTTACCACATGTTTTCTTATAGTACTTGCATACTTTCATCTTTCTTCAGTCTGCAGAAATTCTTCAGAATTGTTTCTCTTAACTGCTGAAATTCTTCCTTTCAGTTCCAAAATTCAAAGAAAACTTTAGTCACAGCCAATTTTTCCAATTTTTGGAGAGGATAATAGTGGTCATAGCACTCATAATTCATTCAATGCCGTGTTTTGACCTTCCTTACTGCTAACATTTTGCATCCTCCCTCCTGAAAATGTCATCTTCTACATGCCAATGAAAGGGGACAGACCTTCCCTCTTTTGCCACCTACTCAAACAGCCTTCCTTGACTTGAATGCTTGTCTTTTCTAAATTGGTGTAATACCAACAGACAGCAGAAAGCACCCCAAAACCATCATTCTACTATGATCATAAAGACTCCGCATTTTGAAGGTGATAAAAGAATGCAAACAACACAGTGTGAGGCTTGTATACTTATTCATCACTTGTAAGTCTTCAGAGTCTGCTCTATTCTTTGTCATATGCAAAAACAAGAAGTATGAAGCTTTGGTTTTGGCCAACATGAAACAAAGATCGGCTTTTCGTGCCAGGAGAGAAACCACTGTTCTCCCACAGCACAACGTACCGGGAGGTGCATGCTGAATAGCAATGGAGCAGGAGTGGGGAGGCAGCTGCAGAAGAGGGATAGTTACTGTGGAGCTTGGAAGCCTGCTACAAAAACAAGGAACAACTGCAGTTTGGAAAAAAAAATAGCATTGTGTATCAATCAGCTCAACACTAATCAAAGCAAAAAGACCTAAAAGCAACATTCAACTTCACCAAACAGGATGAGCTTGCAAAGCATATAGTGAAGCTCTTTGAATATGTTTAGGATCTATTTTTAAAAAGTGCAGGCATCCAACTTTCCAGCATTTCTTCAGCTTTCATATGCCTAGTTTAAAATATGTTCAAGACAAGCAAAAGAACATGGCTTATTTTAGCACTATTCATGTAGCCAATTCAGCAAATCTTTTGACTATCACCACGATAGTGTCTGTGAATCTGCTACCACCTTTTCATGGTTCCTCTCTTTCTCCTACATGTGCCTCAAGCTCTGCAAACTACATACATTTCAGTCAAAAACTTCCTGATTTGACAATATTATTTACTAGTGTATTATGAATCTACCAAATCCTCATATTTTTAATTTTAAATATCTATCCTCTTAGGTGGGGGTCTTCCTCATTGCTTAGTTTAAAAACAGCGCATATGGATGATGCCGAATAAGTTAATAAGACACATTATCTGGAAGCTTTGAGGCTTGCTTGGGCTTACACACACACAGGACTGAATAGATCTCTTCTTGGCCATAAAATTAGTCATCTAAGCATCTGCAAGACTGGCACCAGTACTCCTTTATTAGCTGAATATTGATAAACATCATCAAGCATTGTGCCAAACAGTAAAAAGTTGGTCTACCTGAACAAAAAATATACCAGTAGCAAGGAAATTTTAAAAATAGCTCTTCTCAGTGACTCAGTCTGTTTTGATGATAAACCAAACTTTTTAGAAGTAACAATAACAAAAGTCTGTGAGGTCTATCATTCTACCAAGATGTACAACCCTGGTGTTTACAGGTGCCTTATACCAATTAAGCAAAAAATAGCAGAGAAATTACTAGGTTATATTAAAAGAAGAGCTTAAAATAAACATTGTGTGCTAATGTTAGAGGTATGCAATGAACTAGGTTAGGTCACACCTACAGCATATTATTGCCTGCAGCTCTGACGTCTCCTTTATGAGCTCTACAAATACTCTGCTAAAGCTATCGTGGAAAGCATCAGCTGTAAACCTTGCATCAAACCATCATTCTCTTTGCTCCCTCCTCACTTTGCATATAAGGTAAATATTGATAAATACTATTTCAGGTTTCCTTATTTTAAGCAAATTTAAACACTCCAACTGAACTTCAATTCAAGTTTATTCACTCTCTATTTCCTTATTTATGTCAGAGACCTACTAGTCCAGCAAACCTCCTCTCCTCAAGATTTTATCATCTTTGTTGCTCTTATATTGAATAAATGTCTAAAGATAAGACTGTTATTGTCCTAACCCCTTCCTCATAAACGCAGCCACATCATATCACAAAAGATGGTGTCACATCTAAAATTAGAAACCAATCTCAGCTGTGATGATTTTACCACTGAGCCTAACCTTGAGAAATTCTGAGTCCCTTCCAAGAGGTAGAGAGGTGCAGGAAAACAGATTCAAAGCTTCTCCGCAGCTTACAGGCTTTGATTGCTGAACAGCTTATCAAAAGACAACAGTTAAATAGGAAAGAAAAAGAAAAAAAAAGAACAAACAATGTGAAATAGAGATAGATTTACCCATTCACATACAACACTTGGGGATTTATTTTATAAAGACTTGCATGCTCTTTATTTTTTAAGGTTCAGTTTGAAATCTAAACTAAAGGTTGACAGGACTGAACCTGCTTCAAATTATAGCAAGCCCTTCAGTTTTGTGGGCCCCATCTTACCCGGAGAAAAATAATGACATTGCATATTAAAGATGAGGCTTAAATGACCCTGCCTATTTACTGCAGTGGGTTTCTGACATGTTCTATGAGATCACAAGTTATTTCTAAATTACACCAGAGCACAAAAGTGTGTAAAAAACTAGCATAAGGATATGAAAAGGTATCAAAGCCAAACCTATGAAGCTAACAAGTGCCTAGAACTTAGTCATTTATTGTATTTCTCTTCGCATTTTTTCCTGTTGTATTTCTGCTTCAAGTGCACACATTCCACACAGTTCAGTAACTACCTGCAGATTTTCAAATTACTCGGTATGGTCAACATACCAGACTAAAAATGATTATAGTCATTTATAACAATGATGCCATGAATCAAGGAAGATTGCTATGTCATTCCAAATTATTTCATTAACAATATCCATTTTTATGCAAGTCAGCTTGTCTAGCACTATTTGGTTTGGTAAAATTTGATTTATTTCTGTTTAAGCCGGGAAAGAAGGAGCAAAGATATATTGTGGCAAGAGGCATGAAATTCGTTTTGAAAACATATCAGATCAATGAAGCAATTATGGCATCCATATAGGAGTGCAGATATGTTTTAACGTCTCTGTTTTTAAAAGCTTCTTCGTTCAGATTAACTTTGTCAAAATCTTTCAAATTTACTCATTACTGGTTTTCTGACAAGATACTGAACATTACGTGTGTGAAGGCCTGACTTCCTAGAGGGACTGTGAAAGCTGCAAATGTAGATTGCGCTTTAAAACAATGTAAAATACATGGCTAAATTGTTTCTCCTGGAGCCCTGCATCCTGTCCAAAAGAGCAAGTAGAAAAGAGAGCCATGTGAAACAAATATGCTTAGCTCACAGCATAAGGTATAGTAAAAAGATCAGTAGGCCTTTTCTTTACTACAACTTACTTTAGTGCAAAAGAAGAACTATTATAATATTGAACAGAGACAAGCGCCTGAAAGCCTGCACAAAGACCACAGAGATTAAGTAGGAGACCTTGAAAAATCAACAAACCTACTTATCAGAATATGTATTTCATACATGTACGTACAAATATACATGTCTGTAAAAAACATACTATATATTTCCCAACTGTGGCAAAATCTGGGCTCTTGTTCAGATAGAATCACAGAATGGTTGAGGTTGGAAGGCACCTCTGGTAATTGTCTAGTCCAACCCCCCTGCTCAAGCAGGGTCACCTAGACCTGTGCATGTGGCACGGGATCACAATCAGGTGGGTCCTGAATATCTCCAGAGGTGACTGCACAGCCTCTCTAGGCAACCTGCTCCAGTGCTCCGTCACTCTCACAGCCAAGAAACTTCCTCAAATTCAGAAGAAATTCCCCATGTTTCAGTTTGTGGCTGTTACCTCTTGTCCTATTGCTGGCCATCACTGAAGAGGATCTCTTGAGACCCTTCCTTAAGATACTTTATGCACAATGGTGAGATCTCCTCTCACCTTCTCTTCTTTAGGCTGAACGGACCCAGCTCCCTCAGCCTCTCAGCCTCTCCTCTTTGGAGAGATGCTCCAGTCCCCACTTAAGCATCTCTTAAGTGTCTGGTGCCCTGGTTAGGAAGCTATCTGGGCTCACCATGTTCATTGTTATAGAAAAAGCACCTGCAGAAGAGAAGCTTCAGCTGCTACATTTCTATTCCAACCAACACCAGGGGAAGACTAAAAAGAATCCCATCACTTTGATCACTGCTGCCACCACATCTGGTCAGTGCCGAGGCTCACACCAGCATTTCTGCATATTGCTGCTTCGGAAAGTTAAGACATGAGGTACAGAAAAGTTAATGAAGAATTCAACTTCAATTATCATCACTTCCCCAAGATGAGGACCTAAATTGTTCAAAGTAGTCCCGCCGCTGCCACCACCACCTGCAATCTGACTTGAAAGAAAGGATTATACCTAGTGTCTGTCCTTAGCCAAAGGAAATTGCCATCTGTCACCTACAACTGATAAGTCTCCAAATGGAGGAAAATGGATCTCACAGGGGAAAATGGATTGATTATGAGGGGCAAAAAAAAATCATTAAAGTAAGAAGAAAAAAGCTTGTTTACTGCCTTTGAAAGGTTACAAATTAAAATCCCCACACTGCTTAGAAATGAAATATGTGTTCATTACAAATGTTTTTGTTTTCTTACCTCAAGATAAGAACTGACAGTGCAATTGTTAGCAGAATTACTGCTTCAATAAAAGTCTGCCAACATAAATTGTTCAGTTGTTTTTAAAAAAGTGCATAGTCTATTACTGTTTCACAATCTTATCAAAGCACTAAAGGCCAATTTCTTTGGCTAAACTCAGTGCAATGGCTTGCTAACTTATTACCACAACTAATTGGAAAACACATATGAACCTGGTTTTAACATGCTATGCATCATTAAAATCTTTAAAAGGACTCTATGGGAAACGCATGCATCTGGGTAGAAATAGCTGCTCATGCCAGGTATAATCCCTTTCTTACCATAAGACAGTATAATGCAAACATGAGGCACAGTGATCCTTGTCTAGGTGAAAGAAGCCAAATATATATATTGAACAGACCCAGCAGCCTCTCATAGGACAGTTGCTCCAGTCCCCTGATCATCTTTGTAGTTCTATGCTGGATTCTCTCCAGGAGCTGCATGTCCCT
Organism: Crypturellus undulatus; assembly: GCA_013389825.1. Taxonomy (NCBI): domain Eukaryota; kingdom Metazoa; phylum Chordata; class Aves; order Tinamiformes; family Tinamidae; genus Crypturellus; species Crypturellus undulatus. The sequence continues at coordinate 202,999 of VWPW01003300.1, read as the reverse complement.
CTTGTACTGGGGAGCCCAGGATGGACACAACACTTCAGACATGGCCTCCCCAATGCTGAATAGAGGGTGAGTATCAGCTCCTGGCAACACCCTCCCTAATGCAGCCCATTCGCCTTCTTGGCCATAAGGGCACATTGCTGGCCCATGTCAGCTTGTCCACCAGAATGCCCAGGCCCTTCTCTGCAGAGCTGCTCTCCAGAAAGTCAACCCCCAGGCAGTACTGGTGCATGGAGTTGTTCATCCCTAGGTGCAGGACCCTGCACCTCTTCTACTATTTTTTTCTTAGCCCTAGTAAAAATACTGTGTAATTTTACTTTAATAGAGAAATTATGTGCAGGTGTCGTGTCCCTTAAGTACCCACGGTCCAAAGTCTGCTTTGTTGGGTTAACAGTGTTACCAAACAATGAGTTCCTGGCTGTCCTTGGAAAGGAGTTCCTGAAGCTCCATTATAAATATCCAGAAAACCGTGCAGCTAGTGGCTGTACCACTGGAAACAGTAGTAGCTACTCAGCTGAAAAGCCCTGCACCCTTGAATCAGGGGCTGGCTAAATGGCTACACAGCTAGATGTGGGTGGTAGAATCCAAGGAAGTCACCTCTTGTCACTCCAACATCAATAGTAAATGGTTGAAGCTGAGAAAGGGAGACAAAGGACAATAGCATCTGTTAAACTACAGAACTAGGTCTTCATGCTTCCACAACACCTTCCCTAATTTCACAGAAGGCTTTTAGTACTCCCCAGCCATGTGTAAGTAGGACCCCTAAAACCAAGCAGTCAATGCAATTTCTCTTGGGAAAATCAAACACTTATCAATCATTTGACCCATACCCCTCAATGCCTACGGCATTCTTTCAGCTATTGTCAGTGAAGATATTTTTGTCTTTTGATCTGGCTATTTTCTATTTCTACTGTTTCCATAAATAAGCACGTAAATTGTTTACTGATTTTAAGTAAAATCAATTAGAACTGCTGAATTTTGTGCTCTTCCCCATAGTACCGGGCTCTACAAATCCAATATTCTATTTCTAGCCTTTCTTGTGAGCGTTATTTTTTATTTTCTCAGTCTGGTGTAGCAAGCAGCATGGCGGCAAGTGTCAGGTAGGAGCTGGCATTGCCCTGCTTTGATTCCTGCTGCAAAAATCCGCCTTTCATCAGAGCAGTCTGCGAGGTTACCTCTCATAAAAAGCATCCCACTGGAACAGACACATACCAGCTGTTTCACTGCAGAGAAATTCCTCGTGGAAGAACACCATGTAAGGATCTCTTATGAACTCTTAAACACAAAAAGCTGTGGCTTTTGCAAACAGAGAAGCATAAGCTCAGATATGCCACAACTACGCAAATGTACAGGCAACTACAAGTAGTAATTGCCTGACCTGAGCAATCAGGTCCTGACTGGCCTTGATCCAGTGAAAATATTGCCAAAACTAACCCAGTAGATTTTTTTTTTTTTTTTTGCTCTCCCTTTGTTTATTTTCAGCCTTGTATTTAAGTTAAAGGATGAGAATAACTGAAACAGAAACCGAACACAAAATAAGGCTACATCTTCCGAGACGGCACTGAGATTATCTGGAAAAACACTGGATTGGAACCCCTGTGCTAATGACTCTTACCTAGTAAGACAAGCTTGGGAACAAGAAAGCATCCTTCAAACAGCAGAAGCTGTGCCCAAATGAAAATTACAGAAAGGATCATAACCTCTGGCTGCCTGAATACAAGAACAGAAAACAGAGTGAGTATGAGGAGCAGCTAGCAAAATGAGGAATAATTCTATCTTCAGACACATAAGGAAAAGGTCTGACAGACAGTCTGTAGCCCAGTTAATGCTCAGGATACAAAACCAGCATCCGGAGCAGACAAGCTCACTGCAAGGAAGCTAAATGAATGATTTGCTCCCATAGTGTGTACCTCGCCTAGAAACAGGGAAGTGGTAAAGCCTGCTGATGCTTGTAAGCTAGTGAGAAGAGTAAGGACAAGAGCTAACTTTAGGACAGCAGAAGAGGTTTCTGATCCGAATGGCTTGATGACAAAATGGTAAATGAACTCAAGGCATGTAAAGGTAAAATGATGTGCATAAAAAAAGCAAAACTTAACTTCACATATAAAATGATATTTTTCAAGGTAACCTCAGCCAGTCAGGAGTGATATCTTGAAACTGTAAATAGTTCCACCAAAAATAAATATCTGCTGAGTGCACAGTAGGAGTTATAAAAAGAATATAAACTATTCAAAAATGTTATTAGGAAAGGAAAAGGAACAAAAAAGACAAAGTCACCATACCTCAGCTTATTTATATCTTGTCATTTGGTGCAGTTCTGGTCCCCTCAGAAAGTATAGAGTAAAACTGGGAAAGGTTCAGAGAAGGGTGGCGAGAATAAATTAAGATATAAAATGACTTCTGGATGAAGAACTGTTAAGTAGGCTAGAAGTCTTAAGTCTGTGTTAAAAAAGATCTGTGCAGGATATAACAGATCTGCAAAATCACAAGTAGCATGAAGATGGTGAACAGGGGCCAATTTCCTAATTTAAGTACAAGAGTTAAATGGCATGAAAAGAAATTCATAGAAACTAGCTTCCATGCAAATAAATGATATGATTTCCCATGGATAGGTAGTAGAGCCACGGAACTCCTGGAAAAAGGATATTATAGGGGCCAAGATTTTACATGAGCTTAGGGGGAGTTTAGAAGAGAAATCCATTAACTTTATCCAATTCATAGAAAATATTCCTGATTCAAGAAGTCCCCTGAGCTGAAAACAGCTCGAGGTTGTGAGATTACTCAAGGGAAACGTCATCCATGTTCACTCAGGCCGATCTTTTTCACACAGCTGTTTATGGGAGCCTTCTCTGCAGTGCTCTATCACACAATAAGGGAACTGTGTATCACACTGCAGCAGGACATTTTCTCACATCATTTTGGAGAATAAATTTTTAAGATAGCTATCAATCTGATGGCTCCCATTCAGTTAATTAAATGTAGATTCAAAGGCCTTCAGCCAAAGCCACCTTATAGTTGTTAAAAGCCTGTTGCTGAAATAGAGGTGGGATTTGTTATTTTTGGATTTAGCCAATAATAAATGGAATTTTTTAACCTATTGATTAACCTATAGGGGGTTAGTGTTCCAGGGTCTCAGAAGGAGCCCTGAGAGCACGGCCATGGACACACACAGCATAGGTCAGATGCACTCAGCCACCATCCACCCCATGGCCTGCTGGCAGCGCATGCAAACAAAAGATAAATGACCCCTTTGGAAGCCATCCATTCCCTCCTGTCCTATTTCCTACCTGTTACAGGAAGGCAGAGGACACTGCAGAGGTCTATATGCAGTCAAATTGAGTAAAGCCAAGAAAATAAACCTACTGCACATGAACACTGCAGCTGAACTGCCTAAGGACTGCAAAAAAAAATGTACATGATGGATGTGCCAGTCTACTGCATGGAATGAAAGAGTGCCCAAACGCTCTTGGTCCAGCCAAGGAAGAACACTCTGCCGCTGCCCAAAGGAAAAAAAGCACCTGAACTGCTAAAATACATCATCTGTGTGTTATTGGTATAAGAAAGAAATAGCACAGGGTAAATTAGCCATGCATGGTGGGGAAATGTGCAAATTTCCTGGGAAAAGGCACTGTACAAACAAGAGATTGAAATTTCTTGAATATGATAAATCTAATGCAATTTGAATCAAATGTCTACTATGGCATTCTTCAGACAGCCTGTGCCTTAGGGCACAGTAGGCAATTTGTTGACACTTAGTTTTGCTAAATAAGCCATCCTCATTCATTTAATAGCATCTCCAGGCAGTTAAAAGAAAAAATGTCCCCATAACACTATACTAATTATTAGCTGTGATGCCATTAAAGCCCTATGATTAGTGCTCCACAGAGAAAATGAATCGTGTATTTGTATTTTAGATAGCAAAGTGGTTGCCTGGTAGCAAGGATGCTCACACCTTCTTCAAAATAATTGTGGCAAAAACATTAAAGACCAGAGCAAAACAAAAAAACTTTATATTTGCTGAAATCGGATTTAGGAATTTGTTGGATTTCCACAGATTGGTGGCAAAGAATTACCTCCCAACGCTGCATTTCTCTGTTTCTGAAACCCACCATTACTTCACCTGCCAGCATGGTTCCGAATATTTTGAGGTGAGATAGGAAGATCTGAGTGCAGACTGTGACAGAGAAAATTCTTCCTTTTGTTCTGCTCAGAGTTGTACTAGAGAGTTTGTAAAGATGAATCATGCCCAATATACGCCAGCAAATAATCAAATACAGGAAACCTCCAAGTAAACACGACTCATCTCAAAGACTGCAGGTTCATAAAATTGTTCTTACCCATTGTTTAGCACTGAAATGATGATTATCTGCATCACTGAATCCACAGTGGAGATGACGATAATTTCCATGCGAGTGTCCCATCACAAAAACTCTCGAAGCAAAATAATTCCTTCTATTTATTGTCTGTTGGTCCAAGAATACTTGCAAGTGGCTCCCATCATGCACTACTTACTTGTCAAACATGCTTATCACAAATCCCTTGAATATTACCCCAGGCTTTCTCCAAGTAGTTGAATTCATCAGCTACAACTTTAGGTAGGAATATAGCTTTTCATATGCACATGTATATATGTATATGTGTGTGTGTGTGTATATATATATATTCATATAAATACATGAAAAATGAAGTGCTCATGCACTTTATATATATATAAGTATTTTTATCTTGCAAGTTTCAATTAAAAGTTAGAAAAACTATATACATTTTCAGACTAAAAAAAAACCCCAAATACACAGGGGCCCTCCTAAATATATTTAAATAATACATAATTATTTAGTTAACAGCTTCAGAGCTGACTGATTTTTGAGGACTGACTCATGACTTTTATTCTGGGTTGGCAAAATAACCTCACTGTCTCTCATACATTTCCTTAATTGGACTATGAAGTCAGAGTGGAGCAACATAAGATACTCTCATGCACTTACTTCCAGGAATGAGGGGTGAGGGCACAGCTCAGGCCCAAAACAAGCACAATTTCCTGCTATGTAGTGCTGACTTTTACCAACAAGCTAAGCTCGTGATTTTTTTTTTTAAGCTGACAGTGAATAACAGAACAAAGACTCCATTTTATACTGTTCAGGGAATGCAGAGTTTTTTTGACAAAAACAAATACAAGTCTCTTTGTCCTTCAACAGAGCTTAGGCAAAATCATATTGGTTTGCTTATTTACCTAGCAGTTGATTGAAATAAAATTGCCTTCCCACTGCAAGTAGGGTTCAGGTCATATACATTGGCTCAGCTACAGCACATACAAAGAAAATCAAAAAATCATGTGACACTTCTGTCCATCCAAATGTATTTGCTGATGAACAGATCTGTGCTATGAATTCTGTTGTCATAGGCCCTCCAGCACAAACTCCACCTTAGGCTTCTCCGCCCAGGAATCTTCTGTATATGTGTGCATGTATGAACATACAGCTATACATATACTCATTTACACTATGTATGCTCCTTAATTAGCACCTTGTTATAACAGGGAATATAGGAACATTAAAGTCCGCTGTGTTTTACAGACAAAAGCTCACATACTTTAATAATGTGCACTTTTTGCATATTCTGTCGATAGGTGCATTGAAAGGAAAATACAAATCCTCTCAAACCAACTTGAGGCAAATATTTACAGTATATTGCAGTATGCTTCCATGTTTCTATAGAAGACTAGGTATTCAGAATGTGCCCACTACGCAGCCGGTGAATGGCAATGCTGTGTGAACTGCGTAAATGAAAAAATAGAATGAGATTTAGAAAAAATGTTGAAGTACTTAAGGTCTGATCTCATTCCTATTGAAGGCAAATTCCTTCTTTCCTTGGTGACAGATAAATCTGTATCTGAACAATTGTGTTCAGAGTTTCAGTAGAATTTTAGGGAATATTTTGTGTTTGATTTATAGATTAGCATTTATCTCCTCTCAGATATGTGTCTCTTCCAATTTATATTCAGCATTACTCTTTCACAGTTATAACATTCTCTGTTATTACCTTCCTTACCAGTATTCAATGAATAGCCTTTCTATTCAAGAAGAAAAAGAGGACTGGATCAGTAAGAATTTAAATTTTATTGAAAGGAAGAATAGTTCAAAATAGGAATGCTTTTCTTCTAAATCTCATCTTCCAGCTTCAACTAGGTCTAGGAATGCTGCCTTAGAGATTTCAGTGTTGTTGAAAAGCAGATCACCTTTCTGCTGTACTCTCCTTCCTTACACCTACAAAAACACTTAACTACACAAGGTGTAATTCCCATTTTGTTGGTGATGCCAATGACATAAGTCTCGCTCAAGCTTTTAGAGAATACTGTTTCTGAGATCACTTTCTGAGTCTGTTATTTTGAGTGATTTCTTTTTCCACATCTTCTTTGGCAATATTCTTGCACATATCAGACCCCAGCTTCTTCTTTTCACATTAAACCCTTTGGCAAGTTGGCCTCAATTTCACTGGCAGAGTGTAAACCTACTCTCAGCTGGGAATTGCATCTCTTTAAATGTATTTCCATGAAGCACCTATATTTTTCCAAGAATAACACTAACAAGCTTTCAATACAAATTATCACTGAGATTATTAACAGTTATCCTTAAGGAGGGAAGTTTTATGGATAATGTATGTTGATGTGTGAATAGATACGTACTGTCTTATATGTAGCACTTCCCTGTAGTCATTACATTATTTCACTATTATTATTATTTAATAATTATAATAGTAATATTTTTATTTTTTCTAATTATCTGTTGAAGCCCTGAGGACTTTTGCCAGTCTGTCCTTATTTTGCTCTTTTTGCTCATTTTGAGGATTTGCAAATATGCACTTGTCAACTTAAAGAGCAAGAGTGGACCACAATGTACTCGCAGACAAAGAGCTGAAAAGCAGCTGGAATGTGATTACCATGTCGAGCATTCTCAGTGCGCTCCCCACTTCTGCACGGCAGGCAAATGAACTGGAGCAACAATAATCACCCACTGCAAGCAGAGCAAGGTAGCAAACTAAGCGTGGTTAATACTCCAAGCCTCTCTTTGGCTGAGACCTTCGGAAATGCTTCTGCGGAAATGAAATATCATATAAAAATACACTGTTAAAAATCTTCAGAAATAAAAAGAGAAATCGCGCTAAATTTATACTTTTTAAATAATTTCCCAATTAACACAAAGCTGACATGGAACTGAATCCAGCAAGAGACATGAAGGGAAACAAGTCTTCTACAGACATGTCAGCAGCAAAAAGAGGGAGCACAAGTTCTCAGGGTGACTGGCCAATGCATTTGCAAGGCCACTCTTGATTATGTTTGAAATAGTGCCATAGACAGAGGAGGGCCCTGGAAGAAAAAGCAAGCAAATGTCACTGCTGTCTTAGGAAGGGCAGGAAGGAGGATCCTGTAAAACAACCGTTGGAAAGCTTCACCTCCATTCCTGAAAAGATTTTGGAATAAATCATCCTGAAAACCATTTCCACACATATGCAAGGCAAGAAGAGGACTAGGAATAGTCAGCAGGCATTTATGAAGGGGGAATCATGCTTGGTTCACCTGACAGCCTTCCAGGATGAAACAACCAACTCAGGGGACAAGGGGAGAGTACTGGATGTTGTGTGTCACAACCTTAACAGGGCTTTCAGCTCTCTCTCCCATATCTTCCCCATTTACACAGCAATGAAGTATGGATATGGTGAGGGGACAGTGAGGCTGACTACAAACTGGCTGAAGCGCTGAGAGCAGAGGGTTGTGGGCAGCAGCATAGCGTTTGGCTGGAGGCCGGTCACTAGTGGTGTGTCCCAGGGGCCAGGGCCATTTAACCTCTTCATGAATGGCATGAGCTGCAGGACAGAGTGCACTCTCACCAAGCTTGCTGAGGATACAAAACTGCAATGGGGCACTAATGGAAGAGCTGGTTGTGCTGCCATTCACAGGGACCACAATAAGCTGGAGAAATGGACCAACAGGAGCTTCATGAAGTTCAACAAGGCCAGTACAAAGTCCTACAGCCGAGGGAGGAAGAACCCCATGCTCATGCTGGGGTCTAACTAACTGCAAAGCAGCTCTGCAGAACTGGATCTGCAGTAAAAGTCCTGGTAGACAACAAGCTGACCATGATCCAGCTGTGTGCCCTTGCTGCAAAGAAGACCAACAGCCTCCTGGGCTGCATCAGGCAGAGCGCTGCCAGCAGGTCCATCCCCCCTTCTACCGAGCACTGGTGAGATACATCTGGAGCGCTGCGTCCCAGTGCCAGGCTCCTCAGTGGAGCAGGGACATGGGCATAGCAGAGAGAATCTTGCAAAGGACCACAAAGATGATTAAAGGATTGAAGCATGTGTCATACGAGAAGAGGCTGAGAGGCCTGGGATTAGTTAGCTTGGAGAAGAGAGGGCTCAGGGAGAATCTTATCAATGTGTATAAATAACTGTTGGAAGGGGAGTAAAGAAGATAGAGATAGATCTTTCTCAGTGGTGTGGCTTGTAAGGACAAGAGGAATATGACACAAATTGAAATAAAGAAAATGCAGGAAAAGCACTTTTGCTCCGGTAAGAAGAGCAAAAGACTGGAGGAACAGGTTGAGGTTGCCCCGTCTTTATTCTGGAAATACTCAAAACCTGACTGGACAAAGCCCTAAGCAAACTGCTCAGGCTGACTCTGCTCCGGGCCCAGGGAATGTGCTGGATAATCTCCAGAGATGCTTTTCAGTGTTAATGATTCTGCATATCTGTGATCATTTCCAAAAACAGAAGAAAGAAACTCCCTTCTGTGAAAGGGAGGTTTCCAACGTCTTTGGGAGAGATGTTCTGAGAACTCCGAACCTCAAAAAGAGAACAAATCCTGTAACAGGCCAGATATGAATGGACCTTTTTCTCCAAGACAGAGATACTCCTTTTGTGGCACACCAAATGAGTAAGGTGACCACCTGAACACCTTTCAGTGCAGGACTTAAGCTTTTGATCTTCACTCACTAGTTTGTAATTTTTATAACTACTTAATCTATTTATTTTGTAAGGTATTTACGGAAGTGGGTCAAGCAAAGATAGATTTATTTAAATTTTCAAGTGGCCTATTTTGATCAGTTTAAACCAGCTGCAAGCCACAAGTAGACTGTCTATTCCAGATCTAGCCCTGCTGAACTATTAGTGCTCCCAATATCATCTGTTAGCTAGATCCCACTGCCTGCAACTCTGCTAGTAGAAAACATTTTAAATCTTTCTTTTTCACTCGAACAGGAGCTAGGTGACCCATCAGGATTCCAGAGGATTTTGCCTTAGTCAGAGGAGTCACACATTCTGCAAGAATTTTGGAAACATTAAACCCCAGAGAGAAAGTAACAAATAGCTGAGAAAGTTAATGCCTTCAGCTAGCATATCTGCTGGTGAAGAGAACACAGCCATGAACTAAACCAAAGCAACCTTAGCTTAAACTGAACAAATCACCCAGAGGTTGGTCCAGTTTGAAATGCAGTCTTGAATCTATTAACAGTTCAGTGCAGAAATTCCCCTGTGGATAATCACTTCCCTTCAGTTGCACAGAAGTATGTTTTTATAAATTACCTGTGGAGCAACACTGTTATGATTAATAATGGCCACAATTTGATATTTTACCTGAGTTAAGCACAACTGTGCAAACACAGGGAAAAAAAAAAAAAAAAAAAAAAAAACTTGGGTCTTTTTCTAAACCGATACAAGGTACCTGGTCTTGCAACTCACAAACAACACTAACCCTCAGCTGTAGAAGCATTGGCACCAATAATCTTGGAACATCTATACACGTTCCTATTTTGGGGGAGGAAATTGAGTTTCATAATAGCTTTTATTTCTTTCGAAATTCTATGTAGCAAGTATTTAATAGAAAGCCATGCTAAGAGACAGAAAATGACTTAGATTTGTTTGCTTTACAGCATTACAACATCTAGTGATAAATACTGCACTTGCTGACAGGTCTATGAATGCATAAAAATTGCTTTTTAAGGGGAAGCAGATAAGACCGAGGTTGGGAGCAGAGGCAGCAGCCCCAGGACTGCGGCCGTGCCTCCCGCCTGCTGCAGGGAGGAACAGCGCTGCCTGCAAGCACAGCAGGGGCAGTTACGCAAGGCCCTGGCCCTGCTGCACACCAGGGGTTGCTCCAGACCCACCACGGCTCCAGAGCCTTGAACTGCTCTCCATCCCCAACATAGCCCTGGCAGCAGATGCGGCTATTTAGATTCCATTCATTGGGATTGCAATCTTGGCATTCCCCATGGAGCCCAGCACACGCTGCAGCACCAAAGATAGCAAAGCTGCCTTCGTCACTGCAGAAGATATTGCCAGATACTGGCAGGGACGGCACAACCCACAGCCCAAGCCAAAACCCTTTTGTGCGGCTTCGCGCAGCCCATGCTGCAGCCTCTGCGCTGCAGGTAAGGTGGCTTCTCCAGGAGGTACCGAGCCGCTCATCCTGCAGGAAGGGTGCGCGGTCCAGACCAGCACGTGGGTCAGCAAGCTGCCGGATGGTGCCTCAGGCGCCTCCAGGTGAAGGGATACCTGGAGGAGTTCTAGTTCAAACATATGACCTCACCACATGCGTGAACTCATAAGACAGAATGTGTCATTTTAGGATAGAATTTTTGGAAGTTTTTGGCACTGGTCTAATTCTATTCCCACTGATTTCAGTTTTACCATCCTAATGATCCTACTGTCATACTATTATTTAAACAATGGGAACATGCTGGAGGCTTACACATTTTCTTATACTGTACTTTTTTTTTTTTTAATTAACAGCATTGTTAAGTTTAAATGGACATGTATTTTAACAAGATTTACTTTTGAAATAAATTATTTTTCCTTTCTTTTCTCTCAACCCTGTTATGGACTCTGGAAGGCGATGGAGTTGTGCCAGTTTACACAAATTGGAGACCAGCTTCAAAATGTTTCATATTGTTAATGAAGATACCAGGCTCTGCTCTAATGAGAGATGTGATCTTTTCTGCAGCAAAATCAGTATTTTGATTTTTGCATCTGACAATCTGTCTCTTTATGTCAATCATATAAATAAAGAAACTGAAGGAAAAAATAACATTGACTCAAATATAAATAGACTCTGGTTGACCAAAAACTTTGTGGACAACAATAAAGTATTAAGCGGACAAGAAAAGCAACTTAGGGTAATTAGATTTAGACTGCTACTTAAAGAAAGTTGTGACTTGACACTAATAGCTAATTTTACCTTCCGTGATTAGTGAAAGCTGCTTAGTATTAAGCATGTTATCTGTTGGCTCTGGCATGATTATTGTCTTACTAAAAATGTGTTATTAATTTTGCTGCAGATACAAAATTCTCTTTAACACACAGGCTCAATGACACTGTAAGTATTACATTGCTCATATATTATTAAGTTCTTTTACATACTGAAAAACTCAGGAGAGATCTTTTGTAGAATTTAGGAGCTTCTTTTATTCAATATGGTCTGAATTCTGCAAGGGGCTCCAAAATTGTGGTTTTAGGATACATGTTCCTGAGATAAGAGAGATGTAACTATTAAGTGAACTCAAGTCTCTTCCAGTCATAGTCCCAATAAAAAAACACAAAAGCAAGAAATACAAAAAAATTAAAATATACACAGACTTCAGTTGATTTTGAGATTCTTTGAAAGGGCTAGATAAATACATCCCATTTAATATACTAATGTGTCAAATTATTTGATTACTCTGACTCAAAGAAGAATGAAACTTAGACATGGTAGAAAAAAACATAGTTGCATATTTACAGAATTTCAGGCTGGGGTTGATAAGGTATCTGTTTTCAAATTGCTGTTGACACTGACTGGCACATCTTTTCTCCTCAGATAAATATTCCCAGGAATTATTTCCCACCAAGGTACAGTAAGTATCAGCAACTGCTGCCTTGATTGTGCATCCTGACCCGGAAAACTGTAGATAGCACCTCCTAGTTCATTCCCTATAGTTAAAACTGATTCACAGAGGCCTTGGTAACAGCCAAAATCATAAAACTCATTTCAGCTGTAGAAGCAAGTGGGTGCTATTCCAATCTGCTCAACAGAGCTTCTTTTCTAACTATGTTGTATGTACTCCTTAAATAGAACTTGAAGGGTAAAGTTCTCTGGTATCTCTTCTTTAAAGAGCACAGGTTTCCCCAAGGACAAACAGACTACCTGTGCTGTAGATTCATGAGGGCATGAAGAAATTTCCCTTCACAGGGAGGATCCACGAGTGCAATTGCTGCAGCCACAGACGCTTCTTCAGAGAGGGATAATGCAAGATCTCAAACCATTTACATTTAGCTTGCAGGGAGCTCAACAAAAGAAGAGGGCATGTACTGAGGCTGCAAATCGCAGCCATAGCATCTGCTAGTGGGGGTCCTTTAAGCCTCTAAGAACCAAGAAGTGCTCAGACCCCTTCTAGAAACTATGGGGGAAGTAATTCTCGCAACATAACGTTCCTTTTCCTGGGGAGCAGTCCTCTTTTTCACCCCTTTGCCAGTTCAGCTCCAGTGCCTGTGGATCACAGCTCACATGCTGTATGTTCACACCTGGGCCTCCCCTGCTCCCCGGCAGCCGAGAGATTTGTGGCTCTCGATCAGGTGAGCACAGAGTACAGAGCAAAACCATTCTGAAAGAGGAAAAATACAGCTGTTTCAACATGCTGCTTTATGATTTACCTAGGGCCGCATATGGCTTATTATTTTATGTGGCATTTTCTTACTTATCTAGAGATTTCTACAGCTGCTTTATTGAGTGTTCAATTGGATTACACAGGTGAGCTTGATCCAAACTGGGTCTCTTGATAATGTGCATGGACTATGTCATTTTATTATTTTGGGTTTACAGTGATGTAAATGAGAACAGGGTCTTGGCTCCTAGCTACAAATACCAGAGCCCTTTATATTTATGTCTCTTTTATGATGTATTTTGCAGTCTGAGACTAGGACGGTCCCCCCAGGTTGTTTCCCCTCAGGCACTGATTCTAAATCAGTGGCAGAATTTACAGGAGAAAAGACCTTTGTAAACTTTTCAGACTAGATCCCAAACGGACAAACTCTGTTAGAGCACGTTTTATTTTCACAAACTAAGGAGCCCATGAGGGGCACCCATGACGGGCATGTGGAGCCCCTTCCACCTCAGTGAGACCGAGTGAGGTGAAACTGGCAGGTTTGCTGCAGCTCGAATAAAACTTCGCCTTTTTTTTTTTTTTTTTTTGGCCTAATTTAACTGGGTACCTGAAACCTACACCTATTCAAAGCCTGTCTCCTCTGCCATCTGCTGGAGTTTTGCAATATTGACTCTGGTGTACAGCACTGTAACAGCTGAACTCTGCCAGAAGGAAAACATTATTATTATGTAATATAAATCAAATGTATAATCAGATAACCATGAAGAATACTATACCCTTATCAGCTTGATCTAGCACAGTGAGCAAGCTTTGATCTTGGATACAGCAGTCAGGACCCCATTCCGAATTAAATAAATACCATTCTTTCAGGCCCTTCAAATAAATGAGCATTAAAGAAAAAGCTATTGGTCCAAACTGCAGTATTGCTCACAGTAATGCAGTCTCCTGCAGTCCATAAAGTCACCTGAGAAGTATCCGTTTGTAATTGTGTCCAGATTTCTGCATTATTTTCCTGTGTGTTTTTAAAGAAGGGTCAAAAACAAGTGTCAGAGAGTATGAGAGTTACGCATAACCCATATGTGTTGCAGACTCCTGTAAAAGGAGTCTGTATGCGTTGGCATAATGCGAAAGTGCTTTCTGAGCCATAAATTTCAGGATCGTTTTTACAGGCACGGAGCATCTCCCTGTAAATCAAAACAAAGCCCTCTCCTTTGCTGAGCGTGCCAGCGTGTCAGTCCTGGGGACTGGCCAGGCTCACTGCTGAATTGCCATTGGCAGGACTATAAATGGCAAAAACGGACAAAACTGCTGCAGCGGCAGCGAGCCCTCCTCGGCCTCGGCACGAGGACCTCCCGGAGGAGCGCGGTGCCGAGGAGCAGAGCTGAGGGCAGCCCTGTGTGCAGCCCTGTCTACCGCTGCGCCGGCTGCTCCCCCGGGCGCAGGAGCACCTTCCTCCTGCTGCTGCTCTCATCTGAGACACGGGGCGCCAGGGTTTTTTTCTTTTTTTTTTTTTTTTTTTTCCTNTCCAGTAATTTTTAAGGTGTGGGAGAGCAAAGCTGCAGTTAAAACAACTTAGCCAATATAGCTGTTTTGGAGAAGAAATCTGTGAAGAGGAAAAACAACAAAAAAAAAGTCCATGCAAAATTCTCATCATTAACTCACTCTCATCACTAACACGTCCAGCATGCCATGTGCAAGCTTAGAACCAGGAATCAGCAATTGCCGGAGAAGTCAGCCCTTGACCAGAGAAAGACCTTTTTTTCTGTTTCCGCTGACTAGATGTTTTTTTGCAGAATTACAGGTCTACAAAGTGCCACCTGCATACAGTTTTCTGGGCGACTGACAATGAAGTTCTCTGTTGATCATGTATACAGCAGTTAGACCGACTTTGAGTGGGTTATTGGATGAGGTGATCTCCAGAGGTGCCTTCCAACATGTATTTTTCAATGCTGCCAGGATCTGAAAAGGCCAGTCCATCCCACAGTTGACTGAGGCTCCCCCTGAGCTCGCCCGCTGTGAACCAGGCCGCGTGGCTGCTGGCCATGAGAAGCGGTTAGACCCTGGCAAGGTCCACACGGGCTAAAGCACGGGCATTGGGACAGACAGGGTTTTTCTTTCCCGCGTTCAACCTTACTCAGCTTGGAAACTGTTGTCCCAACAGGCCAAGTGCTGCCGATCATTTCACTGGCCTGGTCTTACCCTGCCCCAGCGCAGCAGCTCCTGCCCTCCTCTGCCTGCCCCAGCTCCCAAACCCCACGTGCACAACCTGCCTGGGGGGCAGCTCTGGGGGTGCCTGTGCCAGCCCAAGCCTGGAGAGGGGAGGTTGTCTTACTGGCATTTAAGAGAGCTGAGTAAAGTGAGAGCAAGAACAGCAAAAAAGAGCAGTAGAGGTCCATGTTAAGTAGGACAGGGCATGCAGAAAGCAGAAGACAGAAAAAGTTGATGGGAGAGTAACAGGTTTCAAATAAATGGTGAGGAGGTAATGGAAGTGTGGCTATAAGGAATAGGGCAAAAGTGTTTAAATGCAAAACCGTATCTCTTTGCAGAATTTGTAATGCAGTTAATGACTCCTGAGTGACGACATTCTTGAACAGTATTACAGACATCTATGAAGCTCCTGAGAAATATCAATCTTGTCCCCTCTAATAGCTGATTTGATGAGAAGACAAAATCCCTGCACCTGCAATCATAGTGATCACTGTGGATGGATATCTATGCCATGGGACAGATTTTTCCAGTATGGTATTAGAAAATCTGGGCAATTACATACAAAAATCCTGAGGAAGTTGAATATGCCAATACTATGAAATGAGCCAGCCTATAATTACACGGTGGTGGGTTTAGTTTGTTCTTTCCTGCAAGACTTATGCATGATTCAGTGAACAGTTTGGACTTGGGAACTGAACCACTGGAATAAAGAGAGTGTCACCTGCAGAACTACTGCCTTGGAGACCTTTTTGTCTTCCACCACCTCCTTTTTTTACAGGGAGTTTCGTGAAAATGAAGGAAAAAAAAGCAAGTAGAGAAAAGATTTTCTTTTGATTCCAGAAACTGAAGACCTTGAGACCTGTCCTGCCACTGAGTTTCTGTGTGCCCACAGGCCAATCCCTTGGTGCATTGGCCAGTGAGGAGTAGCTTCAAAATAGATTTGGATTGGAACTGACAGGCCATCAAGTGCACAGAAGTGACTTTTAAAATAGGTGGGTGCACTCTGGTGACTGACTAAGGTCAACCAGTATGTTTGAGTCCTGTAGTCTTGACACAGAAGAGAATCNTTTTTTTTTTTTTTTTTTTTTTTTTTTTAATCACTGGAATGACACTGCATGGAATGAAATTCCAGTGCAGTAGGCAATAGTCCCTAGCAGAGAGACGATGACCAGCCCAGCTCTCCTGTGCAGCTGTTTGGCAGGTAATGCCAAGTGCTGGTACCACCAGCACCTCTTCTCCATGCTGAGACTGAGAGGCACCCCCTCCCCGTAGCAGAAGCTATAGGTGGTTTAAGCCATTNTTTTTTTTTTTTTTTTTTTAATCACTGGAATGACACTGCATGGAATGAAATTCCAGTGCAGTAGGCAATAGTCCCTAGCAGAGAGACGATGACCAGCCCAGCTCTCCTGTGCAGCTGTTTGGCAGGTAATGCCAAGTGCTGGTACCACCAGCACCTCTTCTCCATGCTGAGACTGAGAGGCACCCCCTCCCCGTAGCAGAAGCTATAGGTGGTTTAAGCCATTAACACAGCAAGGAGGGAGCAACTAGCAGCACTGCCCTTTAGCTCTTAATTCTCACAGTTTCTGTTGGGCATACCAAACAAGCCAGATTCTTAATAAAAAATCAAGCCAGATTCTTAATAAAAAGAAAAAGAAAAGAAAAAAGAAATCATGATAATGAAAGTGACAGAATAATGCATTAAGAGGATAAGAAGTAAACTAAATGTATATAGGCAGTATAATGCTATATGATGCTATTCATCTCTACTGTTTTAGTTTTTAATTGCTATTCATCTCTACTGTTTTAGCATTCTATAAAATATTTTGCATGAGTATCTCACAAACATTTTAAATACGTAAGATATATATAACTTTTTTTTTCTCATTAAGGATATCCATTTCCACCAGATCAGGAAACAGAAGGCTATCCTCTTTCAGATTTTGTATTGCACTCCATTTAAATCTATGTTGATACATTACCATATTTCTAAAATCAAATCATAAAATTCCCTACTTCCTCTTCCTAAATCCTATTCACATGCAGTAGTGCTTTGTTCTCCTGCATCATTACATGTGGTTCTGAAATGGTTACGCAAAGATGGTTAGTTATAGGTCGGTGATGCACAAACTTCCCTCCCACCTGCACCACTATAAGGGCCATAAAGCCCTCACCTCATACTAGATTTAAAGTGACAGGTGATAACATAGAAGTAAAAATAACTTGCCAACATTCCCTTCAAAGACAGTCAATTATCAGTTTAAACACAAGGATGATCTGTTCGTAATTATAGAGTTTTAATACAATATAAGACAAATACATATGCCAAAGGCCATACAGAAAAAGGAATATACGCATACATACAGACACACTCTACTTATCGAAGATTATTTTAGTCAGATATCCAAATGAGGTGGGGCCTAACATCAGCTTTAATTAAAATCAGCTCAGTAAACCTGATACTGGATTTCCAGTACTAAATGGAGGTTTACAGAGGATAATTAGGATATAAAGGCTCTGTTCCCAGTGGAACAGATCCTCAGTAAACCCCTCTGCTGTTCCATTATTCCCAGCCCAGCATGTGTCATTAGGTGCCTGTGTCTATTTTAGCCTTATTAATGTGTTTAGGCACATACATCAGTGGATTAGCTCAAACTGGTCTAAGGTTTCAGGATGAGGGAGCCAGTCATTTCCATCATATCAGCTTTACCTCTCACCTTCCAGGAAAATAAATACCGCAGACCAACCCTGCTAGTTTCCTAAGTAAACTACTCTAGATCCATAGCAGGTTTTATAATAACATATAGCATTTCAAGAAGTTTATAAAGCAAACAGGAAGTTTCAGAAGACATGCGTATACCAAAATTGTCCACTTAGGTTTTGATTTACAAGACAGATTGCTATCCGGACTAGGAATATTTCATCTTTGCAAACAAAAGTTGCCAAAAAGTAAAATGTATTTCTTGACAACTTTATAGGAACAAGAGTACAGAGTACTTAAAAAGTAAAATGTATTTCTTAAGTACTCTGTACTCTTGTTCCTATAATTCTATATGAAAAAAAAAAAAAAGTTAAATTCAGAGAGAGACAGGAATACTTTAAAAAATGCTTTTTTCCCCCTCATTCAACGTTGTTTCATACAGATATTATTAAACTGTATTTGTTTTGACTAATACTTTCAACCCAGACAGTGTCCTAAGTAAAAATACATTTTATCCTCAAAAACTTTTCATGTTCTCTAAAATGCAAGGCGACTATCACTCTTCAAGAAAATCTTTCAAAACCACTTGGAATTCATGAAAGCCTTGCTCGTATTATTTAATTAGTCAAGACAAAACTTACTTTGGTTGCACTCCAAATGTTTATTTTTAAATAGGAAAAGTACAAGGATGTAATAAATACAAGGTAGATGTTGATCACTATGTCCAAATACATTAATTTTGATGTGGCTCTGTCTCAATGATACTTTAGAGGAATTTCATACAACTAAATCCCATACAGTCATAGTGCGTGGCCAAGCTCTTGATTGAAAAAGTGCTTGAATATAATTGCAGACACAGAAAGTTAAGGACATAAAGTCAACAGGAAGAAAAAAACTATGATTTGGGGACAATGGGGCTTGAGCCCATGACCTGTGCACTGCTGTTCTGCAGGCCAGCAGAGTTGGGGGGCACTGCTTTGGGACACCCACACACAGCAGTCTCTGCTGTGCTGCCACTATATAGCACTAGAGTCACTAATTTGGGGACCAATTAGAAATCAGTTCTAAAACCTACCCAGGAAAAGTGATTAGCCACTGGGCTGGGCTGGGTCCTAGGCCACCACAAATAGTCCCCTGCTTCCAGCCCAGCTTGGGTACAGACAGGAGCACTCTGCTTCAAATAGAACAGAACACAGTATTTCACACTTAACTAAAGCTGCTTGGGGAAACTTGAAGACTCAGTCACACATAAGACACACAGAGCACCTTGCTCCATCATTTCCCTTTGCTTCAAAGAGGACAGAAGGTTGTACATGAGAACATCATGCTGTGATGATCTGGAGAAAAGAGAGAAGCAGCACTTATCAAAATGCCAATGAATCCTGAAAATAAAAGCCATCAGTGGAGAAGCTTATTTTTGTGACACCTGCTGAACATTAAAACAAGAGAGGGTTGGGAGTTTTGGATGATATGGAAACCTACTATCACAAAGATATTTGTTTGGATCCCTTTTTATAGCACAAATTACAGCTCATGGCCAAAACTGTAACACCTTATCCTGGATGAAGTAACAGGGTGACAGATGCACATTTCTTGGCAGATATGATCCTGCAGTCTCACAGGTAATTACTGGTAGTTTACCTCATGGCCATATTTCACACTATGCTATTAAGGGCTGGAAATAGAAATCAAAATCACTGATTTTTTTAACTTATTTGGGAACAAGCAATTACATAAAGAAATCTGCATATTCACTATAGTCTGACTGCTGCACTCCGTGTTGCTGCTGCTACTACTTTTGTGCTAGGTATTATACCTTTTACACATATCCTGAATCTAAAAGGAAAAGATGACTGGGTAGGTTTCCTTAGCAGCAAAAGGATAAGGAAAAGACTTAAATTACGGAAGGGCAGAATTACTTGTGCAAGGCCACTTAGGAAATGAAGAGGAAATGCCAATGAAACCAGGTCATTCTGATTTCCCATCTCCTGTTTTAATCATGGGGTGATGGCCTTCCCCATCTTCATTTCAAAAACTTCTCTATACTATATATATATATATAATGCATTAATTAGCTCAGATGTCAGCTATAATCTTGAAGGATCACTAATGAATGAGGTCATAAATGCAGTGGATAACTACACAAAATGAACAACAGACCCCTCCATCGTATCTCCAACTTTTAATTCCAGAGTACAAATCCATTTGTACGGTAAGAACTCAATTTGAGTACAGATCTAAACATTCTTCAGAGAAGCTAAATTCAGAAAATAATACTCAAAATATTCAGGTAAGAGAAATAACTAAAATGTTACTCTAGTTACAGTAAATCACTTAGAAACACTGTTTGAATGTATGGGATATCAAATGAATATTCTACTTACTGGTGTGAAATACTCAATAAAATGTTGTGCGCATTTAATTATTGCAAAGATTCCAATCTCAGACATTAATTTTAAATATTGAATTACTTATTGAACAAAAATCTATTAGGATGCTGTCATGACTGTAGTGGTTGCTTGTTAACTCTGTGGCATGGAAATAAAGCTTGGGCCATGAATGTAATTGTACTAGGGATCAAAGGGCTGAGCTCCTACTGAGAAGCAAGTGTATACGCTGCCAATATTTCATCATTCAGAGTCACTTTCCCTCCTCTACCTAATATGAAAGCTATAAAAACAAAACAAAAAACCCTGAAACTGTTATTCTTAAAGCCAAAAACTAATTAGTCATTGCTTCCCAAAAGTGTTATGTGAAAAGTCTCTAGAAATAATGGGCTGCATTCTCAAATTTTATAGGTTTACTGAGTTTAGTGTTCTCTGGTATTTCCTGTTTCCCTTGCTAGGGAAGATTGACTCAAGTTTACAAGTCATCTTGAATAACACACAAACCTTTCAATAAAGGCAGTAATTTGTAGATTCATAAAGCCTACACATGAAATAAAGAGAAGGGTGGTTAAATAAGGCAAAACCTTTTGCTATTGTTTATAGAATTCCCAGTATCATAAACTACTCTAGCAGCCTGTGAGTTTCCATTTCTGTGGGGTTAGGTGATGAACTTTTAATTATTTTTCCAGTGAAAATATCTGAACTTGAAGTACATGAGATTCCAGTGGAGGGAAAAAATAAAAATAAATTCACATGCGTCTAAAATGTTACTTATATATCATAATGCACACATACAACAGTCAATAGGCTGCTAATAGCATGAGGAACAACAGCCTTCTTCCTTCCTTCTTTGTGACATTTTAGCCAAAGAGCTCAAAACAGAAGAATACAGAGACTCCTATACAAACCCCTAAAACACCTACCTATGCTGTTCCTCATGCAATGAGCATTTGAACAATACTCCAAGAAATATCAAAACAAGGGATTACAGGCTTCTTTCCTTCTTGGTAGCTCTGTAGGAAGCAGGGTTAAATGCCATGACTCCTGAGCAACATCTTGGGAGGATGATTCAGACCCTGGCCCCATTAAAATCAATGACTTTATTGCCATTGACTTTACGATGCCGGTATTTCAATTCCTGAGATCATTTAACTGTCCCAAATATTCATCACCTTGTTTTACAATGTAGCTGAAAATATCTCCAAAAGTACTGCAGCCCCAGCACTGCGATCAAGCACCAGTGTAGTGATGACTCAAAGAGAAAAATGCCATCTCCTAGAAAAACAGCAGTTACTGAGTCAGTACCTGGGTGGGTGCACAATCCCAAGCCAAATTCACTTATGAGATCTAACCCAAGTGTGCATACCTGCACTTGCAAATACATTTTACTTTGCCTTTTACACAGTAACTATGAAAACAAACTGATCAGGAAAATGCTCTTTCAACACACAGGGTATTTTAAAGTTCTGTTTATATCTATATGTAACTGTAATTTCCATCTTTTCACAGTACTGTTCTGCTTTTTCTTATGCTAGCAAAAAGATACAGGCTCTCCAAGGACTGTTCTCAAGGAGAAAACACCTTTGATATACTTGATAAAAAAAAAGGACATCTGCATGCACTTGCATAACCGCCATCTATAAAGATGACAAAAATAATGATAACACGCATAAATTAGCAACACATTTTTCTTTTTCTCAATCTTGTATTCAGCTCTCCTAGACATGAGTCTGAACTCAGCTTCACTGAGGTAAAGCAGACGATTGCCTCTTATGTCAACAGAGTAGGTGTAGCAGAACAGAACAAATTAGATGATTAAAAAAGACAGGGTAAGCTGGGCAACTGGGTTGATGCAAATCCCAGAACAGATCTGGTAGCAAGCCAGAAACTTGGCCTTCATCTTTTACACTTTTATTAAATGTTTTTGTATTTGCTGACTATTAAACTGCATTAAAAAGTATATGGATATGTAATAAACTTCTAAACTTTTGGATAAAACCAGTCTTTCTGCAGGTAACCCCTGTATCTCAAAGATGCCTTTATCCTCAGACTTAACTGAGGTTTTTGCCAACCTGCCATTGGTCTGAGGACACTGCTAGCACTCATACAGTCCTATCCACATTATATGTTTTGTGCAACTTTGCACATATGTGGAAATTTCATAACATTTCATAAAAACAACTGCTCTATACTTGCTTCTCTGGCTGATGCACTTAAGGGACGCACGCATATCTGTATGCAAATATGGGGCACCACTTGAGCTCCTCAGAGCTTCTGCATGGTCCTGTAAGGCCACAGACGCACAGAAGCACTTGGTCCCCCAGCTCCTAATCAGAACTGACTCCATTTGGTGTTCTGGCACGATAAGTGCCGTCTTAATACATGACAAAATGTGAGAAAGCCATAAAATGTCTATGTTTTGCTTTTAGCACACAGAGCTTTTGGACTTTAAATGCTCATTTAAAGTATCAAATATTTTTAGAAATGAAATCCAAGATACCTGTTTTGAATAAACTGCTGTGTTCTGAGGTAACCAGATTGTAAAAACAAATATGAGTATTAATAAAAATGTTCCAGCAGCTTAAATCTGTTGTAATTTAGTAAATTACAGTGCATCCACCCAGTAGTCCTGTGCTATAAAGTTACTTGGGACTTTATATCAATATATTTCTAACAGCAAAACTCCACTGCAGACAATTTATTTGACCTCCTTCTAGCACAGATCGCGTTATATATAATACTGAAACTCTTTATGCTCCTAAAAATAGCAATGCGGAGATTCTGAAATGATTAATGGCAGTTAATACTGTTGAGTTCAATGTAGAAAAATAAAAGAATGTACACAGCCATCCATCTACTGAAACCTGCAAGATTGTTTTGCCTGTTCTTGGGTGAGGATATTAAATTTCTTAAGAGCACCCCCCTTCCAAGATTGTCAGATTGTCAATGGCTTCATCTAACACTGTCCTAACATTTAGTGCAAGTAAAACACATAACTGCCTGGAGTTACCAAAACATAGGCAGCCTTTGAGCCTGGCTTTCTAAAGGTATAAATAAGAATGCCAGATTTAGTTTATTGTGAAAGTCTTGAGACTGCAATGACACTGAATTAACATTTCTGTAATAACTATATCCCTTATAGGGATTCTGCTGCTGAAGTATTTGCTGACAAAAACACTATGATACAAAGATCCTTCAGTCTTTTTCTCTGTAGACCACAGTTCTATCTGCTTGAAAAGTCTTATTAAAGATCTAGCACTGATACCATGAATGCTTCCAAATTCCTTTATTTTCTTCATTGTAATTCAACTTTTTGATGAATTGCATAGAATTAAAATGTGGATCCCTAGAGTTCCTATCCAGAAACTCTCATGCAACTAGCAAACAGTTGCACAATGTCAGAAGATTAGAGGGGAGAAAGTCCATCCTAACACTGTGCTACAAAAGCATAAAGAGAATTATATTGGCAATAGCAGAGAATTACATATAAACATTATATTCTAATAGGCTGAACATAAAACTGATGGTACCTCCCAACACAGTGCACAGAAAAGCATCTATGGTGAGTACCCTCCAAATGTGACCCACATCACCCACTTCAATTGACTAGTGAAGGGAACAGACTATCCTAGAGGAGATTTTTGATAGATAAAGCAGGGTGAGGTGAACTGTCTTCCATCTATCTTAATTTCACTTTTTTGGGGGGGTGTTTTAATTCACTTTTCTGAGTTAGGAGACAGACAGTATACCTAGAAGTGAGATTCACATGGGTAATTTCTGTACATGGGGAAAAGTCTTGCTCATTGCAAGACAGAGATAAAAAGCCTTGAGGATCACTCAACATCATCTTTCCTCTGGTCCCCTAGTATTGAAACCCACCATTTAGAAATGTGACTGTTCAGCAAGAGCAGGGTGGTACAGGACCTGAGGATACGGCTAAGATCTTAAGCCACAGCCCATTTGAAATTACAGTACTGAGATGGGAAACAGCAACAGTTATTTGTGCTTGAGCGGGAGGAAACTAGGAGTCAACAGTATTAGGAACTTGATGCTGAAAATTTAAACAGCAAAGCAAATCCTGGCAACATGCCAGCATTGCTGATGTGTGGTAGGACGTGAAGTTCCCTTTCATTCCAAATTTGCTTGGTGCTCATTCCTGGTAATGTGCAGATGTCATTGCCTAAGAGCTTTCTTGTAATGAAGGACTGATTATACGTATCATTAAAATTATAATGCTGCTGCTGCTGCAGGGAATCTGAAGGTCGGCAAGCTGAAAGCTATTACTGAAAGAACAAGAACAGAATTTATTTATTCTTTCAAATCTACACAGGATTCACCACTCAAGGAGCAAATTTTACCGCTCAAAATAATAGCATCTGTAAGGATTCTGGAACTTTAACTCTCATTATCACCACCATATCTGAAATGCTCACCATTTTTATTTTATGTCTTATTGTTTAACATATATTCCTTTTAAAAAGCATAAAGCATACATGGAATATACATGTTTCGTTTACTAGATCCTAGATTTTATAAGAAGAGTTTACTTATAAAGGAGGGAGGAAGAAAGAGCCTTTTAAAATAAATCCGGTGAAATGCTTCCCACGACTCAGCACAGATTTCATCTATTTAATAACTGTTTAAATTCTTTAAATAAAATACTACCTTAATAGTCATTTAATAATTATTTTGTACCCCTTAAATTTTCATCAGTAATTACTTAATTAAGCTAAGGTGGCTTTAACTGCATTTACATGGCTCTCATTAGCATAATACAAAATTGATTTAATTAAACTCTTGCAACTTTTTATATGCGGAGATAACAATTGAAACCCATCTTGGAAAAACTCTTAACCATAAGCACCTTTATGCATATAAGCAGTGCATTGGAACTCCAGTCATCAGAAGGAGATCCTATGGAATAAAAACAGAAGTAACACTCTTTTTTTCTGTTATTAAATCTAGCCAGCTTTTCAATAGCCATTTTATTTTTCTTTTATCTGAAAAGCCAACACTACATTGATAGCACACTTGGAAATTTCTGACACCCATTCATATAATATTGGTAGTGTGCTGTGAAAATTTTCTAATGAAGAAGGGAAAAAAACACTGAAATTTCCATTTACATAAAGCAACAGCTTTATCTTTGGGGGCCATCCTCGCAAAAGGGGGTCATCTTTCCAATTATCTTTTTTTCTGTGCATTTTTTTATCTTTATAGTGGTTCACAAATATATTATTCTGTACTGAGATGTTCATTTTCAATTTTAATATTCATATTTTATTTTAAAATTATATTACTTGCACTTGATTTTCTGGAGTCCTATGAAGATTGCAAAGCAAGAAATAATGTATAACATATTTTGGTTAAATTCTTTGTGCCAACTCTCAAGGACACCTCTAGCACAATGACTCACCCCAATAGCCAATGCGCACACACATACACAAACATACTTTTCTTCACATGAAATTTGAATATTTTAAAATCAGCAAATCAGAAAGACTGCTAACAATAAGACTATCTATGGCTTTGTTTAAAAATTACTTAAATAATTCTAGCATCCTCTATCCACTGAGTTTTACTGTGTAGGTTCTAACAATAATAGACCTCCCACCAACTCCTACAGTGGAATTCACACTTATATTAGAAAAGAAATAGGTGCATAGTAAAATTTAGGAAGGCTTGGGAAAAGGAGGTTGTTTTTTTCATGTATACATGCCACTCTCTTACTGCCTGCTTGGGAGCTTGCACCACTGCGCTCTCTGCACTTTGGAATCCCTCAGCAATAACTGCAACAAAATTACAAAGCAGACCAATGAATGAAACCCACACTAACCGAGGGCATTGTTTTATACAATAAAATTATTTTCAGAAATGAAAAGGATTTTGAGAAATGATTCTTGGTGGAAAAAAAAGAAATGACCTAACAGTAAGATTTTATTAATGAAATATATTTTACAATTTATTCAGACTTTTTGATGGTTGGGCTGTTTTGTAGTTCAGTTGAAGTCAGTATGGTTCACAGAGTAATTGCAGCCATCGGAATAGAAGATTTGTGAAAAATCAAGCAGATCCAAAGCTTCAGTTCTGACAATAAAATTACTAGATCCAAAGCTTCAGTTCTGACAATAAAATTACTAGGTATCACATACAAACTTTTTGTCCTTCTGTAGATTACATAATTTCATGAGCATAAATTATGCAGGTAAATGCATTAAAATAGTTTATCCAAAAGTTCCGGTAATTCTTGGTGTCATTACATTTGGTTAAGCTATAATATACATTTTGTTGGAAGCTATATTATGCCAGTGACTAAACATAACACCAGCACTAACCCTACTCTTAAAATAATAGCACATTCAAGAATAATTTCATAGTAGTCACAACTACATAGTCTAAAAAGAAAATCAGGCTTCATTTACAGGAGTCATGATAAAATGAAAAAAAAATCAGGATAAAAATATACTAAAGGAATCTTGCAGTTATTCTAGAAATAAGTGTTGGAAAATGGAGAAGTCAGAAATGACAATTTTAAAGTATTTAAGTATTGCAAAATACGGTTACAGTGTTCATATAGACTTAGTTGCACAATGCATAAAATGTAGCTGAGCAGAGCAGTTGAATTTGAATTGGCTAAATAAATAAATAAATAAATAAAATAGCTACCACCACCCTCCCCATACTTTCTCTTAAATGTTTCTATTAAGCTTCTATTCAAATATTACTTAGCTCATTCTTGAATTGCTGTGTTTCAAACACTCAAGGGATGCCAGGAACGTTATTTTAAATCAATACTCATTACTGGAATACATAAATACATGTACATATGTCACAAATTTAAAAATAAACATATACATACACACATGTACAAAGACACCTTTTCTGACTTTGAAGATAATTTCCTCATACAAGGAGGCAAACCAGAGCAGTCTGTATAATTCTTTAGACTATTTTTCTTTCAGTCAACCCAGGCAATCAGAGGTCCTTCTTTACCCAAGTTGCTCTAAGCTATCTAAAACCAAGACTCAAAGCAAAAAAGTACAGCAAGGTCCTGCCTTGTTTTCAAACAGTGAGTCACTAATAGGCAAGCCAGTTGTGCTGCCATTCACTGGGACTTCAAGAAGCTGGAGAATGGGCCAACATTTGGGCTGGGCTCCCCAGTAACTACTGCAGCGGGTCTAGCAAAAGGCCACCAAGATGACTGGAGTATCTGGTACACGAGGGGAGGCTGAGAGAGCTTGAGCAGGTTAGCCTAGAAAGACAGCTCAAGTGGGATCTTATCAGCGTGTAGCTGCTAGAGGGAGATTAAGGTAGATGGAAGAAAACTCTTCTCTGTGGTGTTAAGTGAAAGGGCAAGAGGCAATTGACACAACTTGAAACACACAATATTCCACTTAAACACGANAAAAAAAAAAAAAAAAAAAAAAAAAAAAAAAAAAAATAAACAAAAAAAAAAAAAAAAAAAAAAAAAAAAAAAAAAAAACCAACCAAACAAAATACTTTTCTACAGTGAAGGAGATCAAACTCTGGTAGAGATTGTCCAGAACGATTGTGGAGTCTTCATTCTGGAGATACTCAAAGCCTGACTGGATGTCACACTGAGTAACCTGCTCTACTAACCCGATTTTGAGCAAGGAGTGACAGTAGACGACTGCACACCGTAGTGTTTTGGTGTAGTTAGAGTGTGCAACAATCCTACACTCTAACTCCCTGAGCTTGTTCAGGCCAGAATTGAGCAGAATGCCCAAATCATGGACAAAATTTAGTGCGGACGAACTCAAGCTCAGTGTCAATAGGTGCATTTAGTATTGCACTGCTATTGTTACACCAAGGGAGGCACCATAGAGGCTAATTATTTTTGCTGGTTTTATCCATAAGCATTACATTTTTCAATGTTCACAGAGAAAATCTCTACTTAATGAGATCCATAAAGATTCTTTAATCAGTTTATATTGTGAAAAAGTATTAAAGTCTCCACTTTCACAACAGGCGCACAAAATATATAGTTTTATGATATATTACTAGCACAGGAACTCACCTCCCCCTTCCTCATGAACCACCTGCAATTTTTAATAGTCATGTATCACCAGGGTACCAGAAACTCATAAAAATTTAACCTGCCAATTAACGACTAGGTAAAGTTCCAGCCTTGTACAACATTTTGATTGCTTCCAAGAGTGTTTCACAAAATATAGAAAATATTTCCCTAAAATTGCCAACCAGAGTTTTGGTCTGATCTATCAAAAAAAAAGTCTCTGCTCAAAGAAGACAGTAGACATATCAAAGTCACCTCTCTGGGGGGAGAGAGGGAAGAAGGGAGCAAGGTGTTTAATATAGCTGTTAATCAAGGCATGAAGTATCGGGCAATAATTTTCATGCTCTTTCTCAATAGCACATCAAAGATATAGAAGGTAAAATAACATGATGTTGGTTTTCAGTACTTCTTTAAAAAACAAAACACACTTTTCAGAAATACATAAATCTAAGTGCAAAATAGTTGAATTCATACAAACCTAGATTAGGGAATTAAAACTAGTCTATACTTCTTGATTCCGCAGACCAAACAGTGTTATAAGACACATGAAGAAAAATTAGGAGAGGTCAACAGAACAATGTGTTCCTCAAACAATACTTTTTAAAACAGAAAGCTTAACAGAAGGGTACACAGAAGATACAGCCTAAGAACAGTAATGGCAGAATCAATCTACGTTCCAAGACGTATCTAAGAAATGTGAAGTGTTTTACCAATATCTGTGTTAAGAAAGACCTGGACAAATAAGGAGTAAGAAACCATACCAACTTTAAGAGCTAATGTGTAATTATAAATTGAGAAATTCTAATGCATATCTTTAGCAAAGAATCCTTAAGATAACACCGGTCACTAACTACAAGAGGCACTGACCCATAGCCATCAAACTAATCATTGCTGGGCAGTTTTTGACCACACCGTTTTGCTGATGAATACAGGATCTCCTAAACACGAGGAGCATAAAGCATATAAAGCATAAAGATGTCTATGTAAAGATATAACAAATTGCTCTATTGAGCAGATTGAAAATCCATGTTGGCTACTGAATGGGAGATAGGATAAAAAGAAAAAAAAACAGCAAAAAGCAGGAGAAACTCAAAGATAATAGAGGTAGCTGAAACTGCAACCATGGAATTTTCCAGAATTAACGCATATTAAAGTATTTAGAGGGAAGTTGTCTATTCTCAAGAGGATATGAACAAATTTATAGTAGGAGTCAGTCTAATGATTCTCATCAAATAAAGCTCTCATCAAAAGCACAACAGAGATCAAAGAAGGTTAATAGTCAGGATGAGCCAAGGCTTGAGCTCAGAGAGCATGGGGATGAGGAGAAGCATGACCATGTCCTTTCACGTTCAGGGAAGGAAAATGGATTTTTCAGCTTTACCATACTCTTTTACTCAGTGCCACCTGAAGGTCTGTAGAAATTAGCTCTGCCACACACCACTGACCTGCCTAGTCATTTTTCAGCTTCATAAACAAGTCAAAAGGAAAGGAAATCTATTTTTTATTAACCAGCTTCTAAAATTAAGCCATTTATGCTTCACTCTATTGAGTCTCCTAGTCAAAGGAAGAGAAAACCAAGTGCAATAAGTTTACCAGTAGGTTGCTGTATTAAAATCTATAAGGTGACATTTTTCAACACAATCAAATCATCATAAAATATGTTATGTATTTATGATAAATTAAACTGTTACTACCCTCCTTTTCTCTATAACACCGCTCTTGGGAGCAAGGGATTTGGAAGGTTCCAAATATGTGTTATTGTAAGGTGCTGTTCTACTTAAGGTTAAGCTGCATTTTCCATTATAAAACCCCATTTCCAGGGGTTTATTACTCAGCCATAAAAACCTGCTTGGGGCTGAAATATGGTATGTAAAGACTCAACAGCAATTTTTTAACAAATATAAGGGAAAAAAAGCCTCAGTTTAGCTATTTTTAACTTAGACTGAGTACCAAAAAATCTCCAAAATTCCATATCTGCAGAGATTTGATTCTGGATCTAAAGCACTGAGCATCTAAGGTAGCAAAAGCCAAAAATATTCTCTTCAGAGATCATCCCAAGTGAACTTGTTTGTCTAACCCAGGCCACTGCACCAGAGGCAAAGCAAAGCTGGCTGGTACCAGAATTGCACTGATACCTTCAAGGACCACTCTTTCCATACTCTTTTAGGAATATTTAAACTATCCCTCCAGTCTCTCTGCTTTTAGATTGCCAGTAATGCTAATGCTAGCATTTCAAAAGTATTTCACTGAACATGGCGTGCCTTACTTTGCACTGTTAAGTAACACAGGGATGGATGTCCAGGGTCAGCCCCAGGCTCGTGCAGCCCCACAACCACTCTTAGGCAATGACTCAGAAGCAGGTACCAAGGAGGACACACTGTTTTGCCAGCCTCCAGCTATTTTCAGATCAACAACATTTTGAGCCAGATGTGCTTTCTGCTGGATTTAAAGCATTGCAAGATCAACAATTTTACTGAGTCCCTGTAATTCTCAGAAATTCTGAGAAATTAGTTTTCAGGGACTCAATCTGTGTAAAGGTTCTTGACTGTTAGCACATAAAACACTAATGATTTATAGTGTTTCTGTCTTTAATGCACAGACAAATGCAAGCAGACAATTATGTGAGCATGCATATAGAACTCAATAGATATTAAAAGGATCTGATTGAAAAGATGTGGAATACCAGATTAATGCAACTTGCATTTTAATGCTTGTGTGCATGGGTGCTGCAGCTGAACCTTTAACTCTCACAAGCTATTTTTTTTTACAGGACTTATGACATATTTATTCACAGTAATCACTACTCTCTGTTCCATATTTTATTCCTTTCTCTTTGTTTATTATGCAGTATTTACTCACATCTTAGATATAAAGGATTTATGCATTTCCTTACAGGCTCCTGTGATCTACACTGATAACTGTGGACATGATAGATGTCTTATTTTTGCAAAGCCTGGTAACATGGGCAGTACATTACTCATTTACCAAAGAGGAACTGAAGTAGTGAGGTAAAAAGGAGCCACTTCTTTCAGCTGTCTGACCTGAGCCACCCACAATGTGCCTTTCTTTTTGAAGAACAGTTAGCCTTATACAGCACTTGCAGCATTCCAACTACAGCTACTCCATGCTGCAGCTGCAGCTGCAGAATTTGAAGCAGTTCGGTCAGTGACACAAGCATCTCGGTGTGGACACCCAGAAAAAGACAGCAAACACAACTAACAGAATGTTACAATTTGTAACATTTCATTGGAGCTTCGGGCCAGAAGCAGGGACAGGACCTGGCTTCGCTGCCTGCGTCAGCTGCATCGTTCACGGGCATCATTTGGCAGTCCCAGGCACTGATCGGCAGGTAGGTGAGCACAGACCCCGAGCTTTGTAACCACTGACATAGCTGGCAGCAGAAGGAGGTGATACTTCCCCAGGGGGATGAGCTGGACATCTTTTGACAGCTGCTTTCTCTGGTATCTCCCTGAATTCATGGACTGCTTAGGAGCGACTGGACAACTTCACACACTTCAGGAGCAGGGCATCAGGAAGGGTCCTGCTCACCACAGGTGGAACCAAATGCAGCCAGCAAAGCAGCGCAAAAGTGAAACAGTCATCTGCATCTTTCAAACAGAGGCATTTCAGATGCCTCTACCAAAGCAAACTTCTTGATATACACAAATTATAGAGGGATGGTTATTCCAATTAAAAAATGCATTCACACCAGTCACTGCATCACTACCAATATCAGTGCTAGAGCTTTCACTGAAGCTAAAAAGTCAATGTAGAAAAATTTGACCGTTTCTCAGACGTGTACATATGACATATAGCAAGAGGGAAGCGTGGCACATGTAGATGATTTAACAGGAGATGTGTTGCACAGATAAATCCTTTCTCACCCTGCAGCACACAAACACATACCCGCCATCCACAGTGAAAATGCGATGGCAACAGGCGTTCTGAAAGATTACAGGGCCCCTTGTGAATGGTTAAGTGGGGATTATTTAAAGACTTAAATACACAGAAACCTGACACACTTCTTTTTAATGGACAGGCAGACTGCTGTTTATTTAGTTTTGAAATCTAGTCTAAATTAGGCCTTGAGAAAGAAAAAAGTAGCCTAGCTTTCAATTAGCAGATTGTCTTCCACTGTTCAAGGGATAATTTGAGCTTGAGAGAGACATGTGCGAGAAGTAAAAATAAAACATAAGCACTTCCTCATACTGCATGTTGCTTTGCATAAGTCTAGCTATCTTGTGGTTCACCATTGCTATTAAAAATTCACATGTGTAGCATAGTTTTAAGTTTATCAACATAGAACAAGGTTGCATCTTGCTAAATCTCACTGCTCTCTATATCAGACATTATAATTTTCAATACTGCCCGGATTATCAGCAAATGTCCAGAGAAATCATGATTAAAAAATAGATTACTAAATAAGAAAGCCTTCAAAAGAAAACCGTGCAGCTGAAGGAGTAAATCAGTGGTTATCAATAAAATATTTTTATAAGAGAGAGTGATACTGTTTAGTAATACCAGTACCAAGCTGCATAAGTTTCCTATTTTAGGCATATCTGCAAATAAATAAATAAATAATAAAAAACCTCTTTAAAAACACTTTAAAACTTTTGTTAGAAAACTTTCCTTGGCAAAGACATTTTATTTTTCCTTCCTGGAGTACTTAAAGCTGACTTAAAATTTCCATGCAAAGGTAATTTGCTTTTCAAATCGACTAACAGCTAGGTCGGAAGGAAAGAAGAAATTTTTTCTCTTTAGTGATTAGCATGAAAGAACACCTGTACACTGCCCTATGAGCAAAAGGTAGCAAAAGAAAACGTACACAGGCCCTCAAGACTAATTCAGCTTTAAACTAGTATGAACTTCTGAGTTTGCAGTGTACTCACAAGACAACAAAGGGCAGGATTGGTTTCCATCAAAGACTGAAAAAAGCAAAACAACAGATTTAATACATTCTTCATAAGTACACCTCCTCACGATATTTTTAACTTTCAAATTTTTAGATTTTTAAAACATCAATTTTCCTAACGCTGTACACAAATACAGATTGGTTTCATTTCTCTTCTAACTGGACCAAACAATCAATACCTCCAACTCTGGTTTGTGATGTCCATATACACTTTAGAAGAAATCAGGGAAAATGACCAAACACAAATTGAAATCTTAGTGTGAAACTCACTCTCGTTGGCTTCCCAGTGCTAGCGAGCTCAGTAAGCAATTAGCAGTCAAACTGTCACACAGAAATTCCCTGCCCTGCAGGCTCCTGCCTTTGGCTGAATTTGGCTGAAATTTGCCAAGCATCAGGAGAAAAGGCTGTGGGAATTATCATTTTGGTCTTGTTCCCTCAGGAATGCAGGCGAAAAGTCCACAATTTAAAACTGCTCTCTGGTTGCCATACAAATTTTGACATTTAAAGTTTAGAGATTCTTGAGCTGCATGATACATTTTTTGCTACCATTAAGGAAAACACTTTTTCTAAAAAGAATTTTCATACAGAATGCATGCTCAGCTTTCTCCTTCAATTTTAGGTTAAAATATATTAAACACCTTGCTATTTCAGTCCTCTAAACTGTGTTTCATCCCTATGCAAT
This sequence comes from Crypturellus undulatus, assembly GCA_013389825.1. Classification (NCBI taxonomy): domain Eukaryota; kingdom Metazoa; phylum Chordata; class Aves; order Tinamiformes; family Tinamidae; genus Crypturellus; species Crypturellus undulatus. Next base: position 169,451 of record VWPW01003300.1, on the reverse strand, counting down.
CCTCACTGCTCTTGTGAAATTACATTATTCTGTCTCAAGAGGAAAGCACAGAGCTGGGGAATTTCTTTTTTCTTTTTTTTTATCTAATTCAGAAGTTCTCGTTGATGCCTGTGGAAACCAGGCACCTACCCTGCAGATGTACATCACTCTCTACTTAAGGTTAAACCATACATGAAGAGACTGGCCAATTAAGCCTGGCAGGGGAGGGGAAAATAAATTGTATTTAAAAATCATTCTTTTGCTGATCTTTCATATATTTCCTGGTAAGATAAACAAGGCCTTGCTTATATCATCCTGCGATTTTTCACCATACACATTTCAAAAGGCTGCACCAGTGAAAATTAGTCTCGCCAATGGCCAGGGTGCTATGAAATTAAGAGCACTCAGTAACTAATGGGGAGCCTCTGCCGGCTGCCCATCAGCACTGCTGCTGGGTGCACGACCAGGAAGCCTCGTCGGCCAGAAAAAGGCCTGTCTCTGCTGGAAGCTGATTTGCCTTCCAAATTTAATCTCACATTTGCATCCTTCAAAATTGAGATTTGATTGGGGAAAGCTTAGAGCACACATCTGGTTTTCAGGAACGAATGCCAGTGGCAAGCATGGAGATAGACACAAAACATAAACACAGAGTCCCTATCATAAGCTCAATCTTTCACCTCCTCCATAAACCACCATCCGTCAGGAATACGCTTGAAGGAAGCACTCTGGTTTGAAAAGGTGCCAGCCTTGTCAACCCTGCGCCATGAGCCCCTGCTCCGATGCCAGAGGGGAGGAACTCTGCTTTCTCAGTGGCCATCTTAAAAAAGAGGCCTTGAAACAAGGCCCGCTGAGCACAAAGAACCCAGCAAAGGCAGCAGCAAGGGGCCTCGGTGCCCGGCAGCAAGGACTCTGCAGAAGGTCCAGGCCCCTCACAGCAGCCCCGGCCTCATGGCAGGTTCAGCAAGGCAGACCCTGTCCAGCACCACGAGGAAGGACAAGTCTATAGGTCTGACACACTGGAACTCAACCACCGCATGGCCAGGGCTGACACTGCTCCGTGTTTTGTCAAAAATATCAAAATGTCTTGCCTCCCAGTGATTCATGTGAAGCAGTTACATGCAGTAATAGAAATGGTTGATGTACTGAAAAGTGAAACTGCACGGACAGTAAGAAAACAAACTGCATGTTACATGTGCACATGGTACTGTATTTTCTTATTCAATTTTAAAAGCTTTGTTTTCAAAGAAAACAAAACTTCTACAAAATATAGCTTGAAATACTACAGAATTCAATGAACTCACAGCAGAAAGGTCTCAGACTACATAAGGATTTTGGTTGCCATAAATTTGGATTAAATGTTTATGAGGCAGTTGAAATATTGCAGACAGGCTCTTTTTTCACTATAGGGTGCACCGATATAGTGTAAAATCCTCTAGAAATATAGAAGATTGTGGGTTTAAAACATGATCATTTATTTTTAGATCTATATATCATGGCAGTGGTTTCCCCACCTGAGATGGGAACACCATCAAGCAAGGCACTGTTAAAACAGGGGGGGAAAAAAAGACTGCAGACTCTGTTGGGCAAGGGTAAAACAGATGCAAAAGTTGAACAAGGGGAAAAGCAGCATATTAGATCTGTAATAAAAATAAAGAACTGAAACAAAGTGACTTGCCTAAAATAATATTAAGTATGTATGGTGGGAGGTCATGCATCCTGAGGCCCAGCCTAGGTTTTTAACTAACAGCAGCCAAAGAAGACCTGGATGCAAAAGTGGAACTAGGACATACTCTCATTTTAATTCAAGTATTGTACTCTGTAACTTTCCTTTTTCAATCCTCTGACAAAACATCATATCACAGTGTCACCGGCAGCAAGATGCTGCTTCATAAACAAGCTGTTAAAAACTGCTGTTTAAAAACTTCTCTAGAGGTAAAACTTGCTGATTGTTCTGGGCAGACCAAGTCAAAAACCCATACACAAGCTACTATGAATAAAAAAGAAGAAAAAAAAAGGAGTAAATGTAGAATTTTTTTTCTCTCCCTCTTCAGTTTTGGTTGCATGCCACTACATGCGTCAGAACATCTTCTAAATATGAGCTTGCTTTTTTTTGTGGTTTGTTAGAACGCAATTTCAATGCATTTCTCCTGTAATCCTCCGTTGTGCACATACCATACACTGGGTGAATTTTATGCAGATTCAGTAAGTTTGCTCTGTAATTATTTACTTGCGCAGGAACATCTTGCCATTTTTACACTCTGTAAACTTCACTGTGTTAATTAAAAGTCCATTTCTAGAAGTAAGAGATTACCAGGACATATAAAGATGAGGCAATTATTTAGGTTCCTCTATGTTCTGAACAGAGCGGAAATCCTTTGCAAATCATACTGTGCATTTATGCATTTATAGACTAAACTAATATAGACTAAACTAATAAACACTGCATAAGCAAACATCGTATGTATAAGCTTCTGCAAGCATTTTAAAACTTGCATTTCCCAAGCTTGAATGCATGAGTTCCCAACACAAACTATGTAATTTTACACAGAAAGCTGGCCTGCAATAGAAAATTGCTACTTGATGGGTTTGGAAGGATTCATCACTGTTGTGTCATGCTGAATTTGAGGGGATGATTGAGGGGCTTGATATCAATCCTGTTATGGCTTTCTCTTTGCATCTCAGAATTCAGGAGAGTTCAGGATTCAGGTGATCCTGCATGCAAAGAGGTGGACCTCAAATATACCGCAAATACTGAGTTGACTCAGAGGAGTGGGCTACCCATCTGCTCAAAGCTCCCAGACTTCTCCAGCATTGCCCTTCTACTGTTCCTTCTGCTACTACTGGAGCAATCTGGGCTTCAGCTTCTGGAATGCTCCTATGCAATTATTATTTAATCAGTCTTCTAAAATTTTCCCCAGCATTACGGCTGGCACAAAGTATGTGGCAATTTTTAATACTGTATAGTTCCAGTAATGCTAAAGAGAAACAAGAATCTTTGTTGTCGGCAAATTTTGAAGTGTGTTGCAAGCAAGGAAAGTGTAACAGCATCTTAAAGCAAAGCTTAATCATGAAAGCATACACAATAGGGTGCCTAACAACAGAGGTGGCAACCAGTTCCCTCTGGAGCTACACATACAAAAATATGTGTGTCTATTCAGTGCGCACAGAAAAATGTGTGATAATGCTTATGCTTTGGCCTTGTTTCAGTATCTATCTGATGGCAAATTGAAAAGAAACACTCCCCAGAAAACAAACTGCCCCAAAAAATATAATTTCAAATTCATTTTTCGTTCTTTTTTTAGGTAGTAGGGGAAAAAGTTTAGCAAACAGTACCTGAATCCCATGAGCTCCTTGATGATACGCTGTCTGCATTAAAAGTGTTTTTGGAAAAACTTGAGTATATTTCCAGTATATCAGAACTAAAAAAAGACTATCAGATACTCTTATTAGTCAGTTGGAAAAGCCAAAATAGCCCAGTGGGGGGGAGAAATATTATACTGATATGATTATGAATCATTGCAGTTTTGGTTGAATCTGGGCCATTTATTTGAAAATCTGCTGCCCCAAAATGTTTCCTCATTTGCAAAGCTTTTTTTTTTCTTTTTCTTTTTTTTTTTTAAACTGGATATCTTATATATAAATTTGTTTCCATCACTTTATGCCTAGGAATTTTCTGTTGGCCCTTGTGTAGTGTGATGCCTGTAACATCCAAAACAGAGGGCTCCAGGATGTCTGCCATAAGAAAATATACTGGCTTGCTTTATTTTTAAACATTAATACAGTTGGCAACCATGAGGACATGAATGACATGATTTACAAGTCTGCGGGCCAGACAAAGAAGGATCAAAAGATTATCTGCGAGCAAAGAGTCAACATTTCAAACCGAGGAAATAGGGAAAGAAAAGGCGCGTCTGTGTGGAGACCAAATCTTTCCAGCAGCCCAAGGTGGGGAGAGGAGCGAGCGGGAACTCTTCTCCGACAGCTCCCTCTGCTGGGTCGGGACGCAAATCTGAGCAGCTTCGCTCACAGAGTCATCAGAAACCTAAGTGTCTTTTTATATATATATATATATATGTAACCTAGGGAAAATATCTGAACTTAAATGTCAGCTTGCAACTGAAGAAGCTGCACTCAGCAGCCTCCCTGAAAATCAGTCAGTCCCTCCTTGCACTTCTTCGCGGGCCTGTGCTGAAGGATACCTCCCATTTCAGGAACTCAACTGTTCATCCCCAGCTTCTGCCAGACCCAGACCTGCCTGTGAGTTGCAAGAGGGGCTGGAATCACTGCCCTGCAACAGGAGTTACACACAGTATTGAATTCTGAACTCTTGGCCTTTTTCTCCTGGCTTCCACATCTTCCTGAGAGCTCTCGGTCTCCGCTGCGAAGATCCTACAAACTAATATACACAGCCACGTGTCTACTGGTAAGCTACACACCACAGTCTGGAGGAATCAAACAGCATCATTTACTCTGACTTCTGTCTTTGAAAGTCATATCGGCCTCCTTCCCAGAGCCGCCCTGGGAAGAAGCGGTTGCGCCACTCAGCTGGGAGCGGAGCATGGAGAGTGAAGGACAGCTCCAGTTGTCCTTCTCCAGGAGAAGGAAACGAGGAAAAGCAGGACCTGAACCAGTGTGGGAGCTGAGGGGTGTCTTACAGCCAAATCAAACACTTGCCAAATGCTGGAGCACAGCACAGGCCCAAGCACAAGTGAACCCTGCTGGTTTTATGATCTGCACAATGAGGATTATGAAAGTATCACTGCAAGACCACATACCATTTATAAATATAGCACTCGAGCTGCTAAAAAGCCATGGCGATACTAGATAAACGTATGCTACTAGATTAATTCTTCCAAAGGATTATTGCTACACTGTGGAGCTGAACTTCTTAGATTCTTGGTCATGCTTTCATCTCTTCTGTACCCACATTAATGTTTTCTAAACTCAATAACTAGGAAAACTAGTCTTTCTGCACAAGCATTTAAACAGCCAGTCCTCTAGTGACCAACACTAATGCAAAGAACTCCAAGCAGCAGCTCCCCCATCAGCAAATGCAAAGGAGTTCAAGAGCAACAAAAACTGTTTTTCTTTTGAAGGCACTGTGAACTAAAAGATGAACTTTTCCAATGATAGCAGGAAATTTTCATAAAATGCAGAGGCTCATACTCAGTTCGTATGGTTTCTGCTTTGAAATGTCAGAGTATTTTATAACAGAGGATGAATTAAGAGTGAATCTTCTTCCACTTAAAAGTTATTTAAAACAATTTTGTAATCATCTACAACGATGATTTAAACCTACAGGACATAAGTCTTCCTATTTTTCTGTATGAAATAAGAAGTAAATTCCATGGTGCCTGTGTCTGACGGACAGGCACCTGCAGTAGGCAACAGCGCATATTTGAAAGCAGAATTTGACAGCATGTTTGCTGCTGGAATCACTGAACCACTCTGTCTGTAAGGGACCTTGGGACATCTCTAGTCCAACCTTGTGCTAAAAGCAGAGTTAACACTTGGTTTATACTATGTTTCTGGATTTTATACAGTTGTGAATTTAAAACATCCATTCATGAATTTTCCCCAACCAATCTTTTCCTGTACTTAATTATGCCCATAGAGTTTTTTTGTTATTATTATAATTTTAATTTTTTGTAACCTTTGCTGTGCCAGTTTATGACAGCAGTCTCTTTCTCTCAGTANCTGCTGGAATCACTGAACCACTCTGTCTGTAAGGGACCTTGGGACATCTCTAGTCCAACCTTGTGCTAAAAGCAGAGTTAACACTTGGTTTATACTATGTTTCTGGATTTTATACAGTTGTGAATTTAAAACATCCATTCATGAATTTTCCCCAACCAATCTTTTCCTGTACTTAATTATGCCCATAGAGTTTTTTATTATTATTATTATTTTAATTTTTTGTAACCTTTGTTGTGCCAGTTTATGACAGCAGTCTCTTCCTCTCAGTAGAAAGTTTGTCTCCATCTTTTTGGTAGCATCCTCTTTGACAGTGAATGGATGCTATTAGTTCCCACTTCTTTTCATAGCTAATGTGAAAAACATTATTTTTATAAAGCTATTTGTTTTTTATTGTTTTTATTTTTTTTATATTTTATATATTTTTATAGGTACTCAGAATTTTTTTACAGCTACTACACATACATTATTTGTATTCAGTTATATACACACCAAACAAACTTGTTTATCAGTAGTTTATGTAATTCATCACATAGATATCGCCAAACATCTAAATTGGCTTATATATATTATACAATATGCAGATATATCTGTCTTGTGCCCACATATCTTGCCTCCATACCAATATGGCACTATGTATTTTAAAAGCATTTCACCTGTACTTTGTGCACTGATTTTCAGTTCTGAAACAGTTTTCAACATTATGAAATTCTGAACAGCTTCAAATTGCTATTTGCTGCCTTCCCCTTTCTACAAAGCTCAAATGTTTAATCAGAATGTTGCTTTCTGCTTTCAGCCAACTGTCTTCCTTATCCACCCAAATATGCTTATAGCTCATGATTCATGATACATTAATAGTATGGTATAAGAGCAGCAGGCCTAGAACACGAATTCTGCATTTGAAAATTGTGAGATTCCCAAGCTTCCCAGTGAGACATGTAAATACATTCTTCTAAGTTTTGGGAAGTTCCAATATGTTGAGATTAGAAGTGATAGAGTTATGATTCAGAAAAGTAATACAATTATGATTCAGAAATCTATTTTAGTTCACTTAAGATCATGTTTATGACACTGTCTAAGCCCTACCTTTGAACTAAGGTACTTATATCTTATATAAGCAGAGAAAGAAATAATACCTCTAATACCATTTAAAGCCCTCTAAAATGTTTATTGGTTTCCCTAATACTTGGAAAGTACATAAAATACTCAATTGTGAAATGGAGTGATTTAAAGCTTTTAATAGCTCTCCAGAAGGAAAAACTGTATAATTTGTTTGTTGCTTTTCCTCTCATAAAGATCAGATCTACTCTTGATTTCAAATAGGTGAAATCTTGCTTCAAAACAAATCATACTATTTGTAGATTCTGGCTTCACATTTACTGGCATATATTCTTATGCATGACATTTTTATACAGCTTAGACTAACACATAATTAAAATTCCAGAGGAACAAATTCATGGATTTTGATCCCAGAAGAGAATGATAAGAGAAAGGCACTTCATGTTTATTTTTCCTTTTTTTTCTGAAAAACTTACTACAGTATATTCATGGAGCTGCTTTGTAGGTTGGAAATTTTCCTTAAACATAGCTTTAATTTTTCTGTCAACTCACACAACGTTTTGATTGAAGACATTACCAACCATACAAAGACCATACAAACTGAAAATCTCAATGTGTTTTTTTTCTCGTAAGTGAATAACTTATGAGAAACTTGTCTCAGTTCAGCTCTTCTTGGTGAACAAAAAGTACATTACAACAATTCACTGTGTATAAGAGCCTATGCTCTTAAATTGCCCTATGCAGTACCTCATAGAAATATTTCAGATCACTATGAGAATTTCATCAATTCATTAGCTGATAAACATAGTATAATAATATTAGACCCAATCCATAATATTTATAGGTATATATCTACAGGTAGATGATATTTATTTTGTCCTTTAGCAAACTCCATCATAGGGAAAAACTGTCACCAATTGTTTCCTACAGTGCTTAGGCCACCCTGGTATTTTAATTGCATTCAAAATCCTTAACTGAAAGCTAAAGTTCTATACCTGACATTCTTACTATGCTCTATTTTTCTTTCATAAAATTCATGCAGAATGAAACAGAAGAAATAATATTGTTATATACACATATATTGCCATATGTGCACTATTATTTATATAAGAAAGTCCACATGCCTATTCAGGCATGTCAAGAATGCTGTACACAATCCTGCGTGCACTCTCAAGCACCCAGGCTACAAGAGAGGAAATTTGTGTTTGCTTTCATAATAGTAAATCAACTTAACTGGAGGGACAAAGCAAAATTCTTTCTTACAAGTCACATGCTAATTACTTTACTATATTAAACACACAGAAAACACACTGTCCTTAAGTATACAGTATTATTCATAATCCCTGACTTTCAACCAGTCAATATGAACTAGCCACAGCATCAATAACCCAAGTCCTACAAATAACAGCAACTCTGTTGGCCCAAATACTCAAATGGTGACCAACTACTGTTTTTTCAAATGCTTTTTAATGACTGATCATTAAAATTCTTTGCTATCAAGTCTTGAGATTTCACGAGTCCCTCTTCTAGCTCCCATGGAGTTTTAAATCTCCTTAGGTTTCCGGAAATAAGAGGCTAAATATTTCTCAAGAGATGTGAAGAAGGAAACATTTCTCTCTGTGCCTGTCTGTGGATAATACTTCATCTTTTATAGCTAAAAACAGCAGGATAAAACTGTGCCACATTAGCAGATCATGCCTTCTTCAAAGATATACCATCAAGCATAAGAGGAAAGATGCCGTAAGGCTCTTCAGAGTGTGGAGACTGGCAGGTATGGGGAAGGGTTTGGGTTTTGTGGGATTTTTTCTTTCTCTCTCTTTGCCTTTAAACTGAATAGGTCAATACTAGTAGAGGTACCTCAATGCAGTGGGCTTTAGGTGCCAGGGGGCTTGCTCCTGCTCCTGCGCTGTCCCCCTCCCCGCTGGAGAGGACTCAGGTCCATGGTGCAGTACATGGGCTCCATACATGCCAGTATGTCCCCTCAGCAGCCCGGCTCCCTTTACATCTTGTCCCTCCATCCTCCCTTGCACATTCCTCCCTGATCCACCTTCACCCCTCCACCTTTCCCCAGTCTTGGTTCTTTTACAAAATATCTCAAAAAAAAAAAAAAACACCTTTCAACAGAAGTATTTTTGCATACCAGAGCTATTTTAATAAGCAAGTATCACAGACTTAATACTTCTGTCACATGCTGCCCTTGACAGCGACTTGGCATTTTTCCCCAGCATATTTACTAATATTCTGTCACANAAAAAAAAAAAAAAAAAACTTTCAACAGAAGTATTTTTGCGTACCAGAGCTATTTTAATAAGCAAGTATCACAGACTTAATACTTCTGTCACATGCTGCCCGTGACAGCGACTTGGCATTTGTCCCCAGCATATTTACTAATATTCTGTCACAAATAAATGGACTAAGATAGAAAAAAAAAAAAAAACCCAAAACAAGCAAAAAAACCCCTCTAAACCTTATTCAAAATGCAGTCCTTTGTTTTAATCAATTCAGGATTTCAGCTTAAATATTTAATTACCTAGGGAAAAATCTAGCCTAATAAGCCCTGGATTCAGGGTTACGTTGAGGATCAAATTTGGTCTGCAACAGCAGGTGAGAGTAGGATTTTACCGATAAGAGCTGCAGCACACAGACACAATGAAGAACTCTGCAGCATTAAGTTTGCCAAAACCTTTCCTTTGTTTAGGGTTTATATCAAGTTCCGAACTATTAGCATTATTTTCATACTAAGAGAAAAGCTCATAAGGAAAGCGTCATAAACCCCAGAAAAAAAAGTAAATTTTTAAATAAAAAATAAATTCCATCCCAAAATGTAGCCCATTGGATCTAAGAAAGAATCAGCAATAATGGCAAAAGCAATAAGTCTGTTAACAATTTTGAAAATTTACTTGCAAGTTTCATGATCCTAAACGAAATGATATATTTCTTAACACTCATCCATAGATAACTGGAATTTCAAGGAACAGCTGAGGAATGTTAATGATCAATAAAAGAGATTTACTTGAATGGTTCAAAGTCAGGGAGCGGTACCATATACATCCTTTTCAGAGCTAATTTTATGTCAGTGACTTTGATTATTGAAATTTCATTAATGGCACCATCATTCTCACTTACATTTCACTTTTGAGAGCCTTGGTCTGATACAAAATTGATATTTCAAATACTGTACTGTACTTCCTAAATAATTATATTCCCCCTAAGAGAAAAATTGGGGTATTGCGGTAAAGGCAGCTTGTAGCAAGAGAAAAAGTCTATGGATTTTGGTAGCAAATTCAGTCTTGTTCTAAAGTTTCTTGACAGAAATACTGGAATTCAAGAATCATATAAAGCATCTGTTTCTGTCCCTCTCTATTCCTAAAGCAAAAGTCATCTACTGGTATTTGTATATATCCAAAACTCTCAAGCTGGTACAAAATAATCCCTCAAAAGCAAATCTAGGTACTGATAATACTGCTCTTGGTTGTTTTCTTAGGCAATCTTTATCATGGAAAACCATGTTCGTTTTAGCTCCTCTAACCCCATTCCTTTGATAAAAAAGAATATAATTGCTTGGGTCTTCAACAGCCACTTATAGAGAAACAGGTTGGTCTAAAACAGTTATTTCCAGTCCATACATGAAATAAATATAAGCTATAATAAAATATATTTCAAGATTAGAAGAGAATGTCAGTTCCAAGTTCACAGTTTTCTTATTCAAGGATTTTGTTTTATGCTTATTTTTAACATGGGTACTTATTTTAACAAGGATACTTATTTTAACAAGGATCCTTTTAACCTTTATGTTATTTTTAAAGTTGATGCAGTATGTACACACACCCCATTCAAATTTATTATTGGACTCTTAAGAAAAACAGTTTGAGTTCAATTAAAGCCTGATAATTCCACTGAGCTTAATGAGATAGCAAGAATTTTATCTGAAAGGAGATGCTCACCAACTAGATTCTAACTGAATTTAAACTGGAAGCACTGTTTTAATTATGGAAACAAATTTTAACCATGTGTAGTTGCATTACTGAGAACTAGCTGCATTTTCAGCATCACATTAATATTGCTAATATCCACACTGAAAGCCTTAATCCATAGGAAAAATAACAATAAACATTTTTCTGTAATAGACTCAACCTTTATGGGAAAAAAGTAAGCGTATGTAGCTAATCGCATTATGGCACACATTGGAAGCATCAGGACACACTGCATAAACATATTTTCAGTTTTGAGCACATAAGCAAATCCTTTTGATTCATACAGAACTATTCATATTCTTAAGATTTAGTGAGAGACTCCATGAATTGCTGAAAATTGAATAGCAAAATGATGTGGATAAGCAGCAGTCTTGCTTCTAAGAAAAGAAAGCACTCAGATGTGTTTAATAAACCTGTTCTCTTTTACTTGTTCCAATGTGTGAATAATAAACCTTCAGAATCCCCCAAATTTCTTGAACACTCCTCCTCACAAATTTTCCAAGTACATGAATACAGAGTATATAAAGAAAGACATACAACTATGGCCTAGAGTGATTAGAAAAATACAAAGTTAATTCAGAAGAGAAGAAACTCCACATGAGAATAGAGACAACGGGTTATAGAAATAGGATTAGAATACTATATGTTATTTTAAGAAATCCAGTTCAGGCCATCTCATACAGAATGGTGAGGAAAAGACCATCGTTTAAATTAGACATAGCCTTCGGAATACGATAAGCAGAAAGGCTGAACAGAAACTGTCTCATTCCACAGCCCTGAGCTGGCTGTGACTCGGGCTTGGTGCAGTTCCTACTGTAATCCTCCTTGTGCCTGCAGCTCCCGAGGCCCCTGGAGCACTAATGCTGCCTCCTGTCCTTCCCACCGTACGTTCGTCCCACAAGTGGTTTGCACAGCAATGCAATACCAGCCCTAGCCAATGCATAAACATCCTACTAGAAAAGTGGTTGTTCAAATCTTGCTCTGCATCAACTTAAAATGTAATACAAGTATATGTTTCTGTTAATAAAAAGTCTCCATAACAACTACTAATCATCATGCATTAAGATCACATTTGTCATAATAATAGTCGTTACCATGTAGAAGCTGATTTGCTAGCAATGCGGATGTCACATGCACTTCAACAGGATCCCCATATCCACTAAGAACACAGCCGTTATTTTAAAGCATTTCCAGAAACATTAATGCACAATGTTAATCTGAAATCCATACCTCAGTTATTTTCACAGAGCAACTGGCAAGGTTTGTTTAGGACGTTTCATGCCAAGCTTCAGAAGTGTGCACTCTAACCTTCCTCAGCACATAACTCAAGATAAACACTTTCTTCATGACAGATGCTCCACGAGATCAAGGAGCGGAACAAAGGCAGAGAGTGACATGAAGCACAAGTTCTGCACCAGTAGGATGAATGGATAGATTAGCTGGAAAATTCATAATGACACGTTGGGTAGCTGAAGTGGCTCTGTTTATGTAATTACAGCTTTGGTGCTTAAAAGATAGGAAGCTCTGAATAACTTTATGTTAGGACCCTGGCAGGAGCTCATCTGCAGCGTTTCAGTACTCCTGCCCATCAATGCCAATCAGAGCAATTCAGCTGACATCTCAGTAAAAGTTTCTAAGTGTCATCTGCTAGAGGACAAATAGTTCATTAGGCAAACTGTTATGGAGCCCTTATGCAAACGCTCCAAACAATATCCACAATATTGCCAACAAGGGCTAAATAAAAGTCAAAGGAGACATAGCGATTCTAATTGAATGCACTGTCATCCAGCCCAGTCCTATTCAGCACACATCTGATTTGCTGACAAACTGCAAGACAAAATGTTCTGCCTATTAAAAAAAAAAAAAAAAAAGAAGTGTACTCAGTGTATCCTAAATATAAAATTGAGAGTGAAAGTCTTTGTGATCTTTGTCCTGGAAAGAAAAATAAGCAACAGTTTACATTCAATAAAGCCCACTACTGTCAAAACAACCTTTTAAATTAGTTTCCAACAGCATTAATGATCACAACACTGATTATAGAGGTTTGCCGTGAATTAGAATCTGGCCAAAGTTCTTATTTTAATTGTGATTTATGATGTTCTAGCTGGAACAACACACACCGACTTCCTGAATAATTATAGGATGAAAATTACCTACATGAGTTTATCAAAACTTGCTAAAATTAAGAATTGCTGAGCAAGCTGATTGTTGCAGGACTGCTGTGTGCAGAATCAAATGGAACTACTCATTGGCTTGTCATGTTGTTCTTCTATAAAAGTGAGTAATACACTGACAGAGATCATCCCACGAAGCAGAACACCTGTCCACAACCTAATGCTTACCTCTGCTTCTATTTCACAGCCACATCATTTCCTTAGAGCAAAACCACCATTAGCTCATGATGAAAGGTAGTATGTGCACAATATGTGCTGAAAATGATAGGAATGCAGGAGAGAATGCCTTAGAGAAACCTTTATTGATTCTCATATTCCTGCAGGAAGATGTGACGTTCAGTTGTCCCCTTACAGACTCAAACTCCAGGAATCTACTTCCTCTTCAAACAAAAAAAAAATATAAAGACAAGAAACAGAACTATCCCTAACACTAGTCTTAGTCTAAGCTGCAATAACCACACAATGCTTCAAAAAGCCACGTCCTGCGTGTCGCTATATCGGTGACAGAATTAACTTCTGAACTTTGTAGTTACAGTTCCTCTAGAGAACATCACTATAAAGGACATTTTGTCATGAAGAGACATTAATCACAGATGCTTATTCCCAGGTTGGTATAACAGCTCCTTAAGAGCTGAGGGACTACAGAGCAATTGAAGACATCTTTGCACAAGTAATTCCCCTGCACAACAGAGAAACTACTTAAACATAATAAGGACCAAAGCTAAAACAGGATGTAAGTCTTCCAAAGTCAAAAACTCCAGAAAACTTTTTGTGAGCTCCCACAAATCTAAGAAGCACTAAAACATACCTAGAGTTTTCCTTTTTGTCCAAGTATGCTGTAGCTTTCCTCTCTACATAAACCACAACTTCTTTGGCTCAAGCTCTTCAGCATTGTGTTGTGTGTGAACTCTGACTAGTCTGGAAACACGGCAGAATGGCAGAAACTAGGCAGAAGCTAGGCACAAACCACCCTATTGGTAGGCATGTACATAGCTAACTTATACCAACAAAATTAGTTGCAAGCCTTTTACCTTATTTTTTATTTAAGAAACACAAATTTAAACTCTTCAATTTTATCATACCTCTTCTGAGCATGTCTTAGCAGTCTGGACAGTGAAACTTCTGACTGCCATGAAATCTAAATCTAAAGAAGCTGACAAAAATAGTTTGCAGTGTGACTATACAGAAACAATTTGTTCCGATCCTACAAGATTCCTGACTTGACATCCCAACTGAAAAAACAAAGTGGCCAAAAAACCATTTCAGAGCTTTACTTTGGTATCAGGTCAATGGCATCCTGAATTTTCATTGTCTGCAATGAAGTAATTAGAACAACCAACAATTTAGCTCTAGCAGTTCCTTATAGTCTCTATAATTTCCCCTTCATTTCTATAATAAATTAGATAAGAATGACCCAGATTCACTAAAACAAACCCTGTTACACAATGACTACATAGTTCCCTATCTCCAGCATTGTTTTCAAGTGTTTCCTGTTGGTGCTGCTTTAAAAGCGAAAAATAAGGCACCTTGAACTTGTAAATGATAAAAGACCAGCACTTCTCAAAAAAGATCCTCCTGAAGAGAGATGGATCAAGCTTTTGTGCATTCCAACACCATATTACTTTTCATAACCCACTGTTCTGTTACTCTCACAGTTTTTTTCTTACAACAAAAATCATTCCATGTGGTTGACCAGGGTCTTGAGGCACAGGTATTTGGCCTGGTGCGTACTACTACTCTACAAGGCTATGCACTCCAGACTGATCATCTGGCTATTTTAACAAATGAGACCTTTTTTCCTCACAACTGAAGTGACTAAACTGGAAGAACTACCGATCCTTTGGGAGCTGCCTGGAGCACCAGTCGCTCGGCCAGTGCGGACTCCTGCAAGTGAAGGAATGTGTTTGGGCAAGGAGGGTCCGCCAGGGCTGAGCTGGCGCCCAGGCTTCGACCACAGCACCGGAGAAGGGAGGGAATGGGTCTTCCAAGAAAAAAATGGGAAGTTGGCTAGAGGTTCTGCGCCTCTAGCCTTGTTCTGCACGCAAGGAAAATCTGCTCTCTGCATAGCAAGGGAAATGGGGCATTAAATTGCCTTTGTAAAATACAGATGAAGAAAAATCTTGGGGACAATGCTGCTTTTAGCAACTTGAGTAAACCCTTTTGTCCTCTTAAGAAACAATATTCAGCTTAAAAACAAACAGTAGGTATGAACTACTCAAAATCCATATGATATTATAAATGCTGAATTCTCTGACCTCCTTTTGGGTGCTGCCAGGTAGCTAGGCCAGAAACAATACGTGATTTCCTTTTCCCAGTTCAGAAGAGTCTGAGTTTGCAAAAGGTACAGCAGAAAGATTCTCCTGCTTATATTTTATTTCAATTTGCAGTTTAAATTTGCTGCTGTTACCAAAACAAAATAGCTGCAAGGCACAAACTTAGTAGCATTCAACGACTGGCTAAACTTTCCATAGAGCCATGTTCTACGCCGACAGCCTGGCAGATCCTGGGCCTCTCCTGCAGGGGCTCATGGAAGAAGTCGGCCTGTTAAACTTTCCATTAGGTTACAAACAATCTGCTTTCCAAATCACTTAAGTACTCAAGAGGATGTCATTAAATCAGGTTTCTGTGCAATTATTTGCTTTTTATTAGGGATATGTAGAATCTGCCATTTCTACAAGAATTTACTGAAAACAAAGCAATAATAGTACTCTTAGCTTCTTATTTGTATCATTTGAACATGAACGTAAATGGCAATTATCCACTTGTAAAACATCTTGTACTGATGTAAACAAATTCAAATGTTTCATGCTAATGAAGAACTGATCTTTAAAGATGCTATAACTCTTTTTCTGAAAACATATGTTGATGAGCATTTACTTCATTTCCCCTCCCCGCTAGTATCTTATTCTCACTGAAGAAAATAGGAATCGATAGAAACTTTGTAACAAATTTTTCTTGTCATCATTTTTCCTATCAAGCAATATTGCCCATAAGAATGTTGATGTTCAGCTGTTTCCAAGAGGCAGTGCCTGTTAGTTGCTGAATTTATTTGCAAATGAACTATATCTATACTACCTACTCAATACCACTGTACTGCACAGTTTTTTACTTTATTGTTTCTTTGTAAAGGACTAAATTGTGAGAATGATACTACAGACAAGACATAGTTTTACCATCTGTAGCAGTTACTGATAACCTCTTTACTTCAGCTTTTTACCAGAAGCAAAGTGCCACCAAATAACTGGAAAAATCAATCAGAAGAATGCATATTCAAAATGCCTTAAAAACGAGTAAGAAGCCAGGAATTCTTGTGGTTTCACTCCGATCCTGCTACTGACTTGTTGTGTGGTCTTGGAAAAGGCACTTTTTCTCTGAGTTTTATTTCTCACATATGGTGATATTAATATGCAGTAGAAGATAAGGCTGTATCATATGCAAAGCTGGGAAAACAAGTTAATATACATGGAAGAAAAATCATAAACATATTAGTCATTATGTATACCATTTCAGCACTTCATGAAATTACGTGTAGTATGAAAAATATGGACAGATGAAAAATATTGTTGTGAGTAACACAAGGCATTAATGTGGAATTCAGTGGCTACTCTCCGTATTCACCTGTGCACACATTCCCAGCCAGTAATGCCTTCACACACCCTGTCTTGCCTTTTCCTCACAGGAAAAGTCTAGCCCACTCTGAGCTACCATGGAGGAAACACTCTGAGTAAGGAGTATTAGAAATTCCTTTATATTATCATTCTGCTCAGCAATCCAACAGAGTTATCCCTTGGGGCAACAAAGATTTTATGTGCTTGTGAGTCAGAAAACAAACTTATGGTATTTACATGGAGAGTATATATGAAATATCTTTATGTATAAATAAAGATACATATCTCTGACCTCTGTATTTTAATGGAGATAGTGCCAGTTTAGTGTGTATCTGTCATAAGAAATCACAGTCATTGTCAAGGTCAGTACAACTCAGTACAACTTACTGACACCATATCCAAGCTTGATACCCTTTCAAAACATGCAATGTGTTCTGGAAAGCTAGTACAGCAAGCAACTTAATTAGGGACAAGAAACATTGTCCACATGTAGAGTATGATTATTTTCTAAGAATGCCTGGAAGAGCACAAGTTACATATTATAGGACTTAGGCTTGGTAGAACAGTTTCTGAATCTTACTAAACCCTACCAGATGCTGCTGAGAAGAAAGCTCTGGGGCCCATTCTGAAAGACAGTTCCTTTCCACACCATGCAAATCCATACCAAAAAAAAAAAAAAAAAAGAAGAAGAAAAAAGGCTTTGCAGACCCTCTCCTGGGAAAAAAAAAGATGTTTTTGCCACAGTGCAAAATTTGAGACTTTGACAGTGTTCCCACTTTGTCCAGAGATGAAATGGATGCATTTCAATGAAAACAGGAAAGAGACTCAAGCTCACTCAGCAGCTTCACAGCCTGACATGGGAGGCAACCAGGGCCACGGCTGAGCGAGGGAAGGAGGCTACTGTATGGTCCCAGGAGGCCCTGTTCTCTCCTAGACAAGACAGAAACTTCTCCATATTGATCTGTTTTAGGCGGAGGAATTAGCTTCTTCAGTAAAAAAAAAAAAACTTTATTAGATCCACTGAGAGCAGCTTCGTAATCCCTGAAGGAAGGTCTTCTGTTAGACTCTTAAGTGAGAAAGCAGCCAGAAAATGAGGAGATGCAGCACTCACCACAACATTTAGAAACAACATAACAAGAAAGGAATTTTATAGGTGCTCCATTACAACAAAATCCACACGTAGCAGTTGATTTAAAGTGTGCTTATTCACTGTGAAGTTTCTGTTTAACCTTTAAAGGTCAGGGATGGTCTCTAAGCCCATTAAAACACTGGAACATCAGCCTTGGGGAAACACTCTTTCCGCTGCTCCCAGACATTCTTTTATGTATAGATAACTAGCCTTTTTATAGAAATTTTGAAAAACAAGCATACCTGAGATGTCCTAATTTACCTCAAGGCCCACAAAGAAGCCTGGAACAGCAGTGTGACAAATTTTAAGGCAGCAAGGACAAATCATATTTCACACTGGCATTTTTAAAGAGATGAATTTTATTCTGACTAACAAATCCCTGTAGTTCTCAGGAAAAAGAATTGAACAAAAGGACTCATTTTATTATAACTTTCAAACAAAGAACAGTATTCACACCTAATTTTAGAGAAAATATAAAGTGACAGGATTTCATTATTGCCCTTGGGATTTTGCAGCCATTAGAAACTTCGTCATTAAAGCATAAATACTGAAAGAAAACGTTTTCTGATGCTGTTAGGAAAACCTGTCTTTGAGGCTTTCTATTATGCTGAAGAGCATTTGTAGCATGTGTAATGTAATAGTTCTTAGGCAAAAATATGCTGTGTAGTAAACATTTTCATACAAAATACATATTCATTATTTCATGTGGCAAAAAAAAAAAAATCAAATAACATTTTATAGTCAGGTAACACCTTAATGACGATAACATTGCAGTTGTAATATAAAAGAGGTAAGTCTAGATGTTATGGCATGGATAAAAGTATTTCCATCATTTGAGTATGCATATTTGGTCTGTCTTCCAAGCTACTACATCTGCCTGGAAGACACGGCAGCCTAACACCTGCTGCTCAAAGCCATTCCCAAGAACCACATTAGTTTTCTCAGTCACTGTTACGGAGTGACTCTGGCACGAAGCCTAAAGCACTTGCTTCGGCCGGAAACAGAGCTTATGGCTTCACTCTGGATCTTACAATTGGTTCAGAGCTATTAACATCTTCCCTAGACCCACTAGTGAGAGAAGCAGGTATTAATACCGCTTCCAACCTGATGCAGAGAGTTTGTGACTTCCTCCAAGGTCTTAGAGCCCACACTTGGTTGAGTACAACAGTCCTCATGAGTACAGCTCCTACAAGAGTAAGAAATTTCAAACTACACCCTTGGCAGTCCCCTCACGAAAATGCAGGTGGAAGTGGTGGGATCCAGGGGATGCTTCATTTGCTTGCAAAAGCAGTGAGCTCCCAGTGCATCACAGAGTGCTTGCATTGCCTCGAGATTCCATGTCACTAAAAGGCATGAATAATAAAAATTTAGCATTTTTTAACTATGCATGCATGCCTGTGAGCTGTCATTTGGCTAATGTACCATTCAGTGGAATAGAAGAATGTAAAAGAACAATTCAAAAGAATTTTTCTGTGCTTTTTTTTGTAAACAGGCAGATAAACTTCCTGTTTACAGGAAGATGAGAAATAAAAAAAACAGTCTTAATTATAAAGGATACATGTGATTTCTGTCTCAATCACAGCCCAAATTCTTTATTTTTCACACTTAATTTTTGTCTTACTTCACACAAAAAAAGCTGCAAGGCACAGCAAAAGCAACATGGTCACACTATTGCATCCTGGCTGCTAAATATGCTGTAATATATGATAAAAAAATATAAAAAGCAAGTTAATGAGAAGGTCACTTTATTCTGAGTATTTTAGATTACAAAGCTTCATTTCCTTCTCCTTGAATGTTTAAATTGCAGGCAAATTTTTTCACAATAAAATCGTTGGTTGGGAGTATCCACTGGGCAAACTTGCTTCGTTTGGAAACAACAGAAAGCAGAACGAGCCCAACATCTGCCACCCTCCTACACTAGCTCCCCGCTTTCTTTTTGGGTTCCTGCACATCAGCTCCTATCACTGCTTTTCTCCTGTTTTCCAAGAGCGTGAAGCAAAGTTTCATAAACACAGAAGTGTGGTAGTTCAAACAAAATACAGGACAGCAGTTCTTTCTGGGCAGTAAAGTCCTGTCTGCATATTTTAGCTGTTGCATAGTTGTTACCTTTAGCCCGTAAACTTTAAGGTCGATTCAAGGTCAAATTTAGGTGTTTAGCACATGAAACTGTGAAATATTGCTAAAAGGAGCATGTTTCATCCAACGGAATATTTTGTTCTAATTTGGGGCTGGTTTGTTCTTACTAGCTGGCATTTTTAAATCAGTTTTCCTAGAGGTAAACAGTACTTTAAAGTTAGAAGTATAATTTATATACATGCAGGGCAAGACTAACATATTTTGGACTCAAAATTCTTCTCCTTCCCCTTCTAACGTCCACATCAAATGTTCTAAGTTTATGTTTGCTACAGAGCAAAACGCAGCCACTAAAACAAGGCTGCATTTAGTCAGAGTATCAAAAGTTTATGGTAGTTTATGCACAGAGTGAGAACTTTGCTTATGCAGATTATAATAAATAGTTTTCTCATACTGAAAAGCAAGATAAAGTCTGCATTCAATTGCACCAAAATACAATTTAGTTTGCACTGCTCTGTCTCACTTCTAAATGTTTACTGCAGTGAAAGTAAATTGCCAGGAATAACTTTTTCCTTTTACAGCACCAATATTTTACATAATGTCAGAGAGAAGCACCACTATATAATGTTAAGAAAAAAACATACCAGAGAATTAGAAGAACACCAGAAACCTACAAGGGAAGCCACAAAGTAGAGAGGTACTTAAATCTTGGCTGATCGGAATCCCCCCCTAAATGCTAGTCTGGAGTGGGGACTGGGTCCACATGGTCTCCATGCTTGCATGCTGTTGATACCCAAGATACAGCAAATAATGTCACCAGTTCCCTTCAGTTCCATTACAAAAGATCAGTTTGCACCCAGGGAATAAAAGGTTGTGCCAGTAGCTTTTGGATCATTCAACGACAAACTCCAGCACATAGAAAAAGGCTGAGGAACACCAAGGAGGAGGGAAAAAAAGGCATTTACTTGGCCCTTTTTAATTCTTGGTGGTACAAAAAGAATATGCCATGACTTGTGGCAGAACAGCACATTTATTTGGCTCACAAGAAAACCCTTTCACAACCTCCTCAGTTCTGTAGCATTCGGAGTTATGAGATATAAGTCCAGTCACAAACGCGCGGTCCTGCTGAACGCGAGCAGATCTTCTCTCCATTACAAAGAGCTGTACATGTTGCTCTGTTTTTAAACTGTAGGCCAAAATACCAGAGTTTCTGAAAGTATGAAATTATGACAATGCACAAAATTAGTTTTTCGGATTTGTTTTTGCCTTTTTTTTTTTAAAGGGGTCATTTACTGTTAATTAAGCATTCTTTTCCTGATTCAATTTCAGAAAGAGCTGCTTTGGATCACAAGAGCACATGAAGGTCAGCCTGGCTACAGGAGAAACCCTATATGCCGTGACGAACCCAATAACCACCGGGGTATTTGGTTCACAGAAATCAAGCATTTTGTGAAGCATTTTGCTGATTCCTGAGGTATCACGGGCCATTTTGCGGGCCTCTGTGCACGAAGCTGCCAACAATTTTTCCCTACGAGACAAAGAGCTTAAAAAAATAAACTTGTGTTGAGGAAGCCAGTGGCAGGGAGGGGATGCATCCGCAAGCCCGGGTGCTGGGACACAGTGGAAGGACATGGCAGCAGCCCCCTCCTTCATCCTCCTCTTCCCCCTGCTCTCCTGGCACTGCCCATGTTGGAGGATGAGGGCAGACGGCCATGGAATTCCAAGCGCACCTTGGAAGCACAGCGAGCCGTATGTTTAAAAACTAAGAAGATCGGAAAAAATACCATCCTGGAGGGAGAAAAAGAGATTAATCTCCAGAAAACAGCTTCAACTCCAGGTGAAAGGCACGCCTTGTGGGGCTAAAGAAAGTCTTTTGGCTCCATCTAGAGGTTTCTACCCGCCTCTCTGTATTCAGACTCTAATCTCTGCCAAGGGTTATGTGATTTTGATTTAGCTGGATGTGCTGAGGCCACATTTCACAATTTTGAGGAAGAGATGCCTTTTTCCCTGTGAAGAAATGGGATCTGAACCTTTTTTCTTCCCCTACTCTGAGATCAAAAATACCACATACTTTTTTGTTCTTAAGCCAGCATAATTTAAAAATATTTATGAGATAATACGCTACCTCAAAACAATTAAGCCCCCATCCTCACAGTTAATATGCTCACAGGCAAACGGTGATCTGAACCATTGCTATTTATTTCTCTTTTAACCAAAACTATCTCCTATATTTATCTTATTTTTCCATCACTTCCAGGCCTTATTACTATTGTTCTGAATAGCTTCAAAATGCCATGGCTGTTCTTCATTTTGATGCAAAATAGCAGCATATATTTGTGTTTGGACCCTATCAAGCAACACTGAGCAAAGAAGCGAATGAGCCAGCAGATGATTACCCGGTTAAGTCTGTCTTAGGGCTTACACTTCGGTAACATATAAGGAACAAGGCTCTTGCACTGAATTAAAACAAATAGTAATGTAAGAAAAAAATAGCAGAAAAGACAAGAAATCGGAGTTTTGCTTGTGAGGGCACAAGTAGTAACCATACTACACACACAACTCTTGCGGTCTCTAAATACACACAAAACAAGGTAACAAGGTCTAAGAATATGTGAGCTTCTTTCCACTGCTTTTAACAGGCAATACGTCTTGCTTCTGGCAAGGCAGGTTGGAAGCAGCCCTGGAAATGCGTTATTAGCCCCTTTCCACACTTCCAGGGGCTGCGCAGAGCCCTCGGAGCGGCCGGCAGGAGCAAAGCGGCCGCCCGCGCGCCCGCCGCGGCCCGCGGGATTAGCGGGGTCAGGCTCCCATGGCCGCACCTGCGAAGGCCCGCGCCGCCGCGTGAGCTAATATCCTGCATAAATCATATTCCTCCTGTTTGGAAAGCAAACAAATAGCGGTGTGCGTGTCCTTTGACCTGCCTTTCTGGGAAACCCGGGCAGTTTGTCTTCATGGCGAGAGGCAACGCTCGGCTAAGCGCCGCTGCCAGGGCATCCCTCCGCCGCGCCAAGTACAAGTGAAATTCAAAGCGGCTACAGCCATAAAGATTTCTTTCTTTAATCCTTAAGAAGTGGAGGGGATTTTAGGAAGTGTGGAAAAAAGGAAATTAAAAAAAAAAACCAAACGTGAGCTATATATATGAACATGGAGAACTACAAGAACTCCCTCAAAAGGTGGTTATGGTATAAACCATTAAAAAAAAAAGTCCAAAGCATACATCCGATTCAGGAGGCATACGAGCTTTTGATCTCTCCTTCATAGTAAGAAGACAGATCTGAATGCAATTTAACACTGCTGCAATTTCTACTGTTTAACTATAATATTTCATTCAAACTCCAGTTTCTGACCCCAATTACAGCCTCAGTCTATGGACGTGAAACCAAAAAAAAAAAAAAAAAAAGGTATTTGTTCTTCATCAGAAACTTGGGAATACCAAATGGATAAATATACTTGCATAAAAATCATATTTTTAGTATTTGGAATAATATTAGCCAGATAGAACTATTACTATCTACCAGACCACAAAAATGATAAAGTTTTCTGAAATAGTTTCTCCCTTCAGAAGGTATCATTAAGAAATTAAAAAGAGTTTACTTAAAAAGAGCATACAATGACATATCATTCTCTGCACCTTAATTCTACCATATATCTTTTAAGTTGGTATCTTTGGAGTTACTGCATCGAGGCAGTAAAAGCCAGTTGTTTTTTAGTATATCACACAAAGTTGATTATCTGTATTCACTGTGGTAACATGTCATAGAGTCTTAGTTAATTCTTTTAAGACATTAGGACTTTCAATTCTTCAGCTCCTGAAATATTGTTTTCCAGTGGTTTTTCTAGAAGCTTCTTAAATTTATTTGTGAAATTAATGATAGGGAAGAAGGAAAAAAAAGCAATGTGAGAAATATTATTTTATTATCTTCTCACACTTTTTAAGTGGGAAATAACCGATATAAACTATTAGAAAAGGGAACTCACTAGAGTCTCAGTATAATATTTATTCACTTGAATTATGTTTGATTGTGTCCTGTAGTCACACTACCACCAGTCTGTAAACAAGACTTTGAAACCCTTTCAGCACTGAGACCCACGTCTCAGTTTTTTTTCATGTTTGTTCTCTCAAGTTTCAGATATAAAAACAAAAGACTTCCAAAATTCCTCAGGTCTATGAGAAAAATGGATCCATTAACTGTTTCACATATATTGACTTCATTAGGTGTCCTATATATTATTCATGTACAACACAAATTTGGGAGCTTAAGCATGAGGAAGTCAAATGATATGTCTAAGACCTTATCGTAGTGGACTGCAGCATTCGAATGCGAATTTTAGATTTAAAGATTATCCTTTCCTCTCTATTTTATGAGATAAATGAAGATTATAGGTAAAACACAAGCTTTCACTGCATCACTAAAACCCAAATTGATTTTGACTGAGCAAAGTAAGGCTTTCTATCTAACTTTATTAAGGCTTTCTATTTTTCTTCTTTCCCTCTACATAATTTCCTTTAAAGACAGAAAAAAAAAGTTAACACAAAAATCTGTTTCAGCAGAAGTCTTCTCTGAAAAGCATAAGGGTCTCTGATAATGCACAAATTCTCAGTCTGGCTTCATGCATGCACAGGTTTTCATCAGAATTGTAAATTTAGATGAATCAGCTTGGATGGTAGTTTTATTGAGGAAAATGAACCTTGCACAACCATGCAAAGCCTTCTCTGAGGCTACACTGGGAGGATAAGGACAGTCAAAAACTGGTGAGTCATTCAGGTAAAAACTAAGTGCAGCTTACCGCCTTGTTCCGTATTTGTGCTGTGATTTTGCATTTTTCAAAGAATAATCCCTCCATATTTAACAGAGAGCACCAAGAAAAGCAATCAAGCAGTAGCAGGGAAATACAATAGACAGTTTTTTTCCTAATTGTTCTGTTACTTGTACGTATTCTGTATTTATTCAGAACTACAGATTAATCTGAAGCTGTTACTGAATTTTAATATAAATCAGATGGAATTCCCTCACACCAATTGATTAGATTAGGAGAAAAAAAAAAAAAGCTATTTCTGGAAAGGATTCCTTGTTTAAAACTTAATTTGCTGAGTATAAGTCCTTCTCAAGTAAACCAAACACAAGACTAGAAGCAAGTCTGAGATGACTTCTTGTCCCGCAAGTACAAATGAATTTTAATTCAACATTGTTGGCGATGTGGTTGACAGCAGCTCACTTGGTTCAAGAACCTGTTTTTGATGGAAAGGGCTTTCTGTCTTTTCAGCTGCAGAAAAGTGGGATGCAATCCAGGCTGCTGGTGAAAAAAGGTAAACAAAACTCCACGAACTGAAGATAAAGTAGCCACCACAGAGATTAGAGAAGGAAATCCACAGAAACAGGGACACTGTCACGTTCGTGTGCCCATTCACACAGGTGCGTGCCTGGCATGCCTCTGAAACAAACCGATCCTGTAATAAACAGGAACTCCAAAGTATTTCACACTCATTTTGCCATCCCCTGACCACCCAGAACATTCTGGATCTGCTGCTTCCCCCTCAGCTGGGGAAGATCTCACGGGACTAGCGGAACTCTGAATCCGCGGGAAGGGCCCAGGGAGCTGGAAGCCAGTGCCTGCGCTCACCACGGCTGTGGCACAGGACTGCTCTTGGAACAAACTCGGATGTATTTGAAACCTATTTGGAAATACTGAACGTAGCAGTTTGGCCAGCAGAGGGACCCATAAGGCAAAAATCGCTCGTAGAGCTCAGTGTTGGAATCGGATTAAATTCAAATTCAGAGGGGCCTTTCCAGAAGGTTACAGGCAGCTGCACTCCGCATAGCTGCCTGCACGGCCTTCCCACAGCCTTCGTACAGACCGTTGTGAGGCATCTCCAACCCCACCGCCCAGCACACACATCTACTTGTGCTTTATTTTCCACGTAGTATTTTCTCATCCTTCTCCGTGCCGTTCCTGTCTAACCAGGGAGCCCGGGAGGCGCAGGGAGCGCCTTGGCTTGGATCTCGCTGTCTCCTGGCAGTCCTGGTGGCAGGATGGAGAGCCCGTCCCCACGTGCCAGCTCGTAACAGCTCAGGGTTCAGGCAGTCTGTCATCTACCCCGAATTGGCTGTGTTTTAGACTACATTTGCTCGAGTGACACGATTTCACTAGTTTTATCTCTGCTGATGAGTATTCAACATTCACCAATACCCAGGCATCTCTCGCTCGCAGGGTCTCTACCACTGGGCACGGAATTACATGAACCTTGGGCCTTCTCCCAGTCTACTTATATCTTAGGAATTAAAAGACAGCATTTTAGGAAATGAAAAGGCAGCAGAAATACTCTCCAGCCCAAAGCAACATGTAAAAGAACAAGCTATTAATCCAGCCCAGTAAGTACAGGGCAGACCTACGCGCGCGGTCCTTTACTTTGCTAAAACAGAAGTCAACACTGCACAGTTCAAGCTGCAATCTTAGATCTGTCAGCTCACCACCACAAATTTAGAGCAAAGAATGAGGGAGCTGCTTCAGTTTGCACCTAAATGCTATTACGTGCCTTAATTTTATATCACTCTACCTTTTATACATCGGGATCAACACTGCTTCCTGTAATCACAAAATCAGCAGTTCCTTATCTGGCAACCATAACCACAGTTTCATATGCTAGGAAAATAAATAAGCCTTAAAATCTGTCTACCCTCTTGTCTGTAAAATTACAAGGAAAATACAGAAATCATCTTCTCACCAAAACAAAATGCTTGAATAATCCTGATATGTTGGATGTTTTTCTGCCTATTTCAAGGTGTTCATATTTCACCAAACCACAGCTAGGCAAAAATCCACACCTTGCATACAGTGCCCATAATTACTGTCCGGCTTTCTGGCACCGTGCTCAATTAGTAGCACTACTGATTTCAAACTGCTGGAGAGTAATAGAGAAATTCCCTAGTAATCACCAGTAAAATCAAAATAAATTAATTATCCTGAATGAGAACAAAATACTACATTTGTAACAAGCAAGCTGAGAAAATCAAGACATCGCTACATGAGCAGTTTTAAGAAGGCAGGATGGACTTTTTTACTGCCTATTGGAAAGTAAAGACAAGACAAGACATTCTTCGTGGTTCAAAATGTTGACGTCTTTGCAGCATTAAAGATTTTAATTGCAGAAATCCATCATTTCTCAGACTGGCTGGTATAACCAAGACCACTTGTAAAGAACACCTGAGATTTACCTGAACACTGAAATTTAGCCTAAGAGCTGTGCACAAAATGCTTCAAAAGTAGCCACCAAACACTAAGCCAGCTACCTGCACAAGACAGCAGATTCAAAGCAATTTTGCAAATGCATTGGAGAAAACACAACATTTTGTACAGAAGAGGAGCAAATTGTTAACATGATGTACAGGCTCCCATGTAAATTTAACCTATAGTAACTGTCTTTTAATTTGCTCTTACATATTTACTGTGACAAACATTGTTGGAGTTTAATAATAAAACCTTCCCTGGTACAATGATTCTTAATAAATGTCTTAATCTCTTTTTAGAACCAAAACAAATTGCAGTTAGACTCACCCATAGTATATGCCACTACAAATTCTAGCAAGTAACCGCTTTTGACCAAATCCTTGGCTAATGTAAATTGAATAAAACAAATTTAGACTAAATATGATCCATGTGTCTTTGACATAAAACTACAGAAAGTTCCAGACATCTGCCTCAACAGGATTTTGTTCAAAAAACACTCCTACATACCAGCTATAAAAATACACAAGGTTATATATATTTATGCTAGAAACATATATCTGATAAAGATGACCTTCTCTGCAGATTGAATTGAAAGTTTGTTAGTGGAAAGGTGGACTGTGAAAATAAAAAGGGTGAAAATAGCATTTTCGTAGATCAAGGTTTATGCTCAAAAAAAAGGGACTTCTGCAACAAAAGCAAACTTTATCTGTTTTGTTTTTTATTTGGATAGTTAATAAGTATGAAATTGTGCCGTCTGTATGTAAAGCAATGTAGTTTAACTATCTGTGGCTGTACTTACACGATGATCATCAGCTGCCCACATACATATGCTATGGAAATACAGCTCCTCAAACACACACGTCCCTACTGCCTGAGCAAAATCCAAGTACAGGCTTTCCTCCTTGCGTTAAAGGAGGAAAAGCAACCTGTCCCTACGTGCGATGGAGCTCCAGCCAGGAGATGGCAGCAGTTCACATAACAACTACGCTGGAAAATACTTCAGAAACAGAACAATGTCTGCAAGAAATGTTTCTGCAAACTGTGTCTTGGGTGCAGTCATTTATCTCGACTGTGTGCCTGTATAACCACAATTTCAACATCAACTAATGTTAAAGAGTTTTTTTTAAAAAAAAAAAAGAGAGAAAAAAAAAAGAAAAAAGCATTTACCAGGATCTCGATACTTGCAATCACTAATATATCACTTTTGGGGTTACTGATACTCACCATGGGAAATCTGTAAACTCAATACTATGTACACCAAATAAAACTAACAGAAGTGATGATATGGTTCCTATGGCAATACTTATTCCCTCTTTTTGTATTTATGTAGTATTTTATAGTGCTCCCAAGTAGTAAGTGTGGCTGCAGCTTTACCAGCTGCCTCCCTAATATTTAGTGCATGGAAACTGCATTTTCAAAAGCAGCACCTTTCCTTTGCCTCTTTTTCCCTCCATTGATCGGTCCTCTGAAGTCTGCATCCAGCATTTCAGGCTGGATAAACACCGCTGGGAGTCTCCATGGTACCTTTGCTCTGAAATAAGTACCCCAAAACACCCAGCAGCCCAGCCAGCGCTACTGCAGCACCCTGCCGCCCTGTTCTGTATTCAGGCTTCACTCCCCGAGGAGGAGTCTCACAAACGAAACATTTCGGTTCAGTATTGGCTGCATCTTGGTCTGTTTTCTTTCATAGTGCATTTTCTTTTGGAGAAAACCCAGGTGTGCCCATGGGAGCAGCAAGGAGGGGTCAGCATGGGGGGGTGCTGAAAAGCAAAATGTGATAATCTGCAATCATAACGCCTGGCAGCAGCACAAAAGATGAAAACACTAAATAAACAAATAAATATGTTGATATTGGGAGCAGCAAGGAGGGGTCAGCATGGAGGGGCTACTGAAAAGCAAATTGCGATAACCTGCCTGGTGGCAGCCCAAAACAAAAAAACACTAAACACTAAATAAACAAATAAATAACTTGATATTGGCAGCAATAGGTTTCAGTGAGCTGGTCTGGGAAAAGTTGGGGAATTATTTTTACGTTCAGCAACATACTACTGCAGCAAAGATTTTTCACATGTAAATACGTAAAACATAAAGTCCTATAAAGAATGGGCATTTTCCTAGTGTTTTACTGTCAGTACGATAGCAAAGAGATTTAAAAGTTTTTGAAAGAGTCTTCACAAAATGCAAGGACTTGCTTTTTCTTGTTTTTTTCTTTTTCATATGGTGGGCCATTTTAAACAAAGCGAGGTGAGATATGCTAAGAATTTATCTCCATTGTAGTCATTCTGGAGGAAATCAAAATTTCAAGAGGGTATGAAAAGCTACTTAGAAACGGTTTATGAATATCCTCAGGAGGGGGGAAAATAACAGTTTTTGAGTTTACCATATCAAAAAGAAATTCTATCTTTGATTACAGGGCACTGTGAGCTTAAAGCTAAGCAGGAGAGATCCTAGTTAGTAAACATCAGCTCACTCATTCCTAAGAAGCTTAAGAATGCCACCACCAAAACACTTGATTTAGTCTTTTAGAGTAACCAAAATAACACATACATGTTAAACACATGCTGTAAACAAGGACTAAAAAGATTTTTGAAACATTCTGGGGAAAAAAGATCAAACAATCTTACTTGGAGGATTTATTATTTATTATTTATGTTTGCTAACTCTCACTATGTGCACAGATATTACTATGAATAAGAGGAGGAAAGGAAAATTTCTGTAATTTTGCAAATTTTAGGTAATAATTATGAGTTTAGGAAATAATCTCAGTGCTCTGGTTTATTTTTCAATTTCATATCAGTACTATTTTAAAGCAACATTTGTAGGTTTCTTTCTACATTTGATGATTTTTACTGAAGAAACATTATTTCACAATCATCTACACAAGCTTGTGCAACATTATACAGTATTTTATGCACAGTTAAACATTAGAGATTTAGGATAAAATTTAGAATTTCTCCTGATACCTACATACCTACATTCTCTGAAAAGAAATCAAGGTGCAAGGCTCCTTAGACATCCCTGTTCAAGGAGAGCTTGAAATACCACTGATAACAGGAAAAGAAAGAAAAGAAGGGTAGGAAATAAAAAGGTATTTAAAGAATGCAGGAGCATGTACAAATGAAATGATGTTCTCATTAAAAATAACTAACACACCAAAAGTACTAGTCAGCTCTTCTGATTTGAGAACTTAAACAGAAGAGCAGAGGTTAAGCCACTTTTATGTAACTGAAACTAGAGCATCTAAAATAAGAACCGGTATAATAAACCACAACTTTATTTTCAGATAACACAGTTATTCAGCTTGGTATAGCTTTACAGTACACCGAAACACTGAATTAGATAATATCTGTGCCTTTATGTTCTTTTTATAGAACTAGATAGGCTTTTGTCACAAAGCAAAGCATTCAGCTTGCACTAAGAAGTGCTATCACCAGCCGAGAGAAGGACCAGCACAGTCAGAATGCTGCAAAAAATGGCTTCAAGGTGGGTCTGGTCATTTCCAATGACACCTCCCAACACAGGAACCCGGGAAGAATAGTTTGTTATAAACAAGACACAGAAATATGAGCATGAGGACACTTGAAAGTTGGCTGTGTTAACAGCTTCTCTTTAAAATTTACAAAATGTCATATATATATATATAAAAAAAAAAAAAAGAGGATTTTTTTTTAATGCTAGCATAACAGTAGTAGGGAGTTGAAACATATGAGTTACTCCCCAAATTTNATATATATATATAAAAAAAAAAAGAGGATTTTTTTTTTAATGCTAGCGTAACAGTAGTCGGGAGTTGAAACATATGAGCTACTCCCCAAATTCCACTTTGATGTTACTGCTGTGCATGTTGAACTTCTGTTAGAGGCATAAGGGTAAAGGGAATTTCCTATTTGAAAAGCTACTTTCATCAGCTGCTCTGATAGACGGGAAGTCCCAAAGGGCTTTGGTTCTCACCAGGGACGCAGAGCGAGCTGCATGTGCTGGCACTCACATATGCCTTAGGTAGTTTGTAAATTAGTATATCTGTACATATCTCTGACTGTACACAAATAAGCAAAAGTTTCACAGTGTTTTTACACACAAAGTCTGTACAAGCCAATGCACTTTTTGCTAATGCTCCCGAGAACATCTTTCATTGGCCAAAACAGAGGCATCTGCTGCCTTTAAAAATGCTAAGAAGTATCACCAGAGGCGTAAGTTTCTAGATGTTTAAAGGTCAAGACATGAAGACTTGCTAACTTAGCATTTCTAAAAGATACTGACTCTCCTTTTCAAACCATTAACTTCCTAAGTGACCATTTTCCAGAGGCTAGCACCTGCTGGCTCCTCCAAAAGTGAAATGCTCTTTTCATGCTAAACAATAACTCATCTGTAAGTACAAATGAGACTCTGCACTGAATACACGGCTTGCATATACGCTGTACATATACAGTAGGTTTTATTGCTACACATG
The DNA here is from genome assembly GCA_013389825.1 of Crypturellus undulatus. NCBI lineage: Eukaryota > Metazoa > Chordata > Aves > Tinamiformes > Tinamidae > Crypturellus > Crypturellus undulatus. The sequence goes on along the minus strand of VWPW01003300.1, from coordinate 138,084 downwards.
ATTTTTTTGAAGTGTGGCCTATAACATTTCTTAAGGAGGAGCTCTATGTTTCAGCATCACTTGTATTCTTGATGGACAAAATGGGTGCACTGCATGTTGGATTAGTCTAGTTTCAGCAGGTTTCATTGTCAGGAAATAGAAGATGGAGCTCCGTTTATTCTGAATGGTGAAATTTAAGCTGTAATTGCCTAATTAGACTTCAGAGCTCACTGATGAGTGTGATCAAACTCCATCTGAATATTTACTAATACAGGCAAGGAAATGACCCCTGCGAGATCTGGCAACCTCGTTAGCAATGAGCAATTAGAGGGGGAAAAAAAAAAAAAAAACTTTAAAAGCTTTATTAAACAGAGTTATGAACATTATGGTTAACTGCAACAGCTGCTCTGCTTTTCAGATTTTAGAAAATTTCAAAGACTTAGTGTATGTCATAGTGCATTTCCAACATTTCCACAACCAATTCCTAAAATGCAAGCTGAATTTTCTTAATTGAAACAAAAGGACCTGGGAGAGACTAATGTAGCCCTTCCATTCCTTTTTAAGCAAAATGCTCAAAACCAAAAGCCTTCAATTTATGTTATTTAATGTAGCACCCTCTCTCTGCTTTTATTTTACATATGCATTTCAGAAGCACAAATAAAATCAGAGACAAACTCAGTGAAGAAAATTCATGCTAAAATAGCTCAATTTTAAGTGCACTAAACACAGTCTGGAATGTAAAATACAACCTTAAATACCTCTGCTCCTGTTACAGGGTAAGCCAGTCACCTCAGAGGGCCAACCGCAGAAGTGATGCAAAGAGCAAGCGAGCACAGAAAGCTCCCTAACAGGAACTGAAGATAAACAGGCAGTGCCAACTTACTAGCTTAATAATTCCAGATATCTGCACAAAGAAATCCACACCAGTCCTTCAACATATCAAATGCCACAAAGCACTCCTGAGATTATGTAAGGCAAATATCAGAATTTTTACACAGCAGACATGAGGCTCAGCAGAGAGAAGGAGGGTGAGGAAGAGAGCCCAGGGCATGTGCAAGCAACCACAGGGGCTGCCAGCACCCTTGGAGAGGCGCTGTGAGATGAAACAGGCCAAACCATCCTTGCAAATGAACACAGCTCTATGCTGTATAGGAAGGAAAAGGAACCACATTCATTCCTAGGAAAATTCCTTGCAATCCAAAAGTCAACCCCGAGTGCGAGCTGGGCCTGCTTCCCGCAGCTGGGGCACTCTGCCCACCAGCCTGGCTTTCCTCTGCATCCCCGTGCTCACCCAGCAGGTCGCTCAGATCAGCACGGCTACGGGACCGGGCTCCAAAGCACTGCTGAGTTTCTGCATCTTGTCATTTACACCACTGGTTCCCGACGAGGGAAACACAGCCCAAAAGCTGCGTCTTAACACTCGCCCCTTCTCCCCCACACAGCGGAGCTGCCTCCACACAGTGTCCCAGCTACGCCGGCCTTGTTCGCACCGGCCACCTCGCAGGGACAGCGGAGGGGTGAAAGCTGCAATCAGAGGCACGAGGGGACAGCAGATCTGGGACAGGAAACAAGCAGTGCAGCCTGAAGGCCGTACACGCATGCAAGAAGAACATCAATGAGGGGCTGGCCAGGGAGCTGCAGCAGTCACAGGACGGTGGAGGCCAGGAGAAGCCACATGCAAGAGGCAGATCAAGTCTCCAGAAGCCTGGGAGAACCCCAGAGCTTCACCTCCAGAGTCTGTACATGCACAAGGGCCACCAGCAGGGAAGCTGCTTTATAGCACTTGTCAAATCATAGGCACTTTTAATCTGGGGCAGAGGGGTGGAGAATCCAGCCTGCAGCCTAGTAAAAGATGCAAGAAAAAACAGCCAAACAAAAAAAGGCCCTGTCAATTATTATATAGGCCTGAAGACACTTCAAAAAAAGAAAAAAAAATCCCCTTATGTCTCATACTTTAAAAACTCAAACACAACAGAACTCACTATAAATTATTCATTTGGATATGAGAAGACACTTTGTTGTCCGTTATTCATCCTTCCCTGCTGCTATGGAAATCAACAGTTTGCAACTCGGTGCCACCCATCTCGCTCCAAACCCTTTGCTGACCGCCCTGCTATGTGTTGCAGCACGGCTGTCCTTTCAGCAGCACCACTTCCCACCATCTTTACCTGAAATATTTTTCAACCTCTTTAACTAGAATACCTTTGAAGAAGGAACAAAGCAATATTGCAAAAACAATTGACATTTACTACTGGCATTCACCACTGTCACACTCTCTGGTTTCCAGGAGAAACCATAAAGTGTCTTTAGGTGCCACTTTGTGATTTTCAGCAGTACTCTATTATTCTCCAGCAAATTAGGGAGGCTGTTAAAATTGAGAAAAGGAGGAGCTCCATCCCATATAAAATGGAAATGATGCCACAGAGAAGAATAAAACCCTACCAACTATGCACCCAGGACAGGGAATGTAGTATTAGACTGCTACCGCTTCATTTTTAATCCCGCCCTACTAAGAGCCTTTACAGACTATTTATAGATATAATTAAATGTGTTTGGCATGTCAACATCTTCTACAATAATTCTAGTAACAATTTAATTAGTAAAACTCTTTTTGTCATTATACCATTAGCATCTAAGATTGATAACAAAAGCACAGAATAATTAGATGGGGATATTTAAACCAAATAGAATTCATGCATTTATTACATACTTGGTTGCCTGACTAAAATTAGGCAACTAATCTGAATATGAATGATGAAAAGTAACAATGATGGAAAAAACAATTAAAAAACAATACAGAGCTAAATGCAATGAGTTCTCTCTTTTTAGGCCTAAGTGCCATTTCTATTCCCGATTATAAAAGCAGCCTAATCTGATTTCCTGTTTTTTGACTGCAGGCTGCAAGGGAAGAACATTGTTAATTGATCAGCAGAAAATATTCCATTTCTTTTAGTTTATGTTTAGGCTTTGATCTTAATTTCTCTTGTGATTTCTGCCAGGATTGTTTGTCATACTTTAGCAAAATCCATGAGCCACATAGGAGATGCTAAGCTTATATCCAGGCATTTGGTTATGAATAATCTTCCTATAGTCTAATTTACATAATTTTATTGTTTTGTGGATTCTTTCCATACAGATATATTACTGCCAGTGCAACTGTACTTAAAGTAGTGTCAATGGAGTCTGCTGCTGAGAGTTATAGTTTGCATATAAAAATCTACTCTGAGCTGAAATATGGCATATATCACAAAGTAATGCCTCAGAGGAAATTCATTTCAAGGAATGTCAAGAGGAAAATCAGGTGGCTATATTAACCTATAGGAATGCAAAATAGAAACAGACGATGGTGGTTTCTAGAGAATTGTTTATAGCTTACGAGTCTGTTGTTTTGTTTATTTTTCAGCCTGGTACTGCATGCAGAATTCTGCCTTTGAGTTTGGAATGTTCAAGAACTGTCTGTTGAAATGGATAATATTGTGTTTAGAAAGAGTAGTTTGCAATGTCAGATGAAGGTATTGGGAAAAGATGTTGTCATCATTTATTCAATATTGAGCTATTTTATGGAATTTTGTCTATCCTAAAAACCTGCTAGTTGTCAGAGGTACTAGCACCAGAACACCTGCTAATGAGATTCTAATATTTAAAACATTATCAGTGTTGCAAGAATGGTTTCTCACATCATCACCCAACACTGTAACTGAGAAAAGACCGGTAGATTCTGTTTATTCTGTTATTGTATGCAACCCTTTTCTCAATTACCTTCATGCCTCCCCATCTTTAAAACTATTTACTGAATACCAGCAAGAAGTAAGAGCTGCTTTTTCAAATACAAAAGAGAAGAACAGGGAAACTGAAGCCAGATACACAGTTCTCTCATGACTCAAAACACTAAAATCCTTCTGTTGTTCTAGAATATATGATTTGGGCTCCCTAATTCTAAATGAGACCTCAAAATACAGTCTTCTCCACTTTGAGAAGGCTGATTCAGTTTGATCCCAGGCCAGCAAAGCCATTGGAAGGAGCAGGTGTTAATGAAGTAAATCCTCCCCAAAGAATTAAGAACCAACTACCAGCCTTGCCTCCCTCCCACATTTTTTCCTATCTTCCAGATCCATAAATGTGTCTCAAGCTTCGCCGTGAGCTAAGCAGCCAAACCCCAAGAAAATGAAGTACACTCATGTCCGTGACACTTATTATCACCTCAAAAGAATAAATAAAATACTCCGAGACAGTTGAGGGAAAAAAAGAATGATTTAAGTAATCCAGATATGACTGCAATTTTCACATTTACAGTTTATAGTTAAAATATTAAAAGAAAACTCCTTATAGAGTAAGGATTATAATAATGCCTATCACAATCTCAAGTATATCTGCAAGGCATTATAGGGACAAGCCTCCTTTTTGCCCTGCTACTACTTTGCTGATGGCACTTCAGATGTTCCCAAGCTTCTACATGTCAGCGTGAGGTCAAACCTCGGTTCAGTGCTTGCTCAACACAGCCCAGCAGTTCAGAGATGGCAAACCTGCTTGCCAAAGTTTCTAAATACAGTCACCACATCCTTTACAGACGGTCTTTTCACTAAAAACACCTTTGCAAAGGTATTGATGATTTAACCTAATGCTAAAGGATGTAAAAAACTAGCAAGGGAAGTTATTTAACATGAGTTTAGCTTACGTGGATTTAAGCAAGGAAGTGCTATGAAGAATGATAGTTGTCACCTCACCCTGTTGAGGCGAACTGATGGCATTTAACTGAATCTCTGAGAAGCAGATCATTTTATGTACTATGACAGCACAACACATTAAGGAAAAGCTTTCAGTATTTAATCAATGTTTCGGGTATTCATGTTTGATGCTCTATTCCTTTGTACTTTCTTGGGTACACAGCTTTTGGAAAGGCTTGTTTTCAGTGCTTTGGTGTATTTCCATTTTATTGACAAGTTTTTCTTCACAAAGAATTAATTCTTACTTCTCTTCATGCATGGAAACCTCCCAGAGGGATTTCTTCCTTGCTGGAGAGTCTTTTTTGAGGACAGGAAGTCAACAATTTATCTAGTTCAAAGAGTGCTGATTCTTCATATCAGCTAAAAGCTTTGCTGGATACAGAAAAAAAACATGTGAAGCAAATGATGTTTTACAATACCTACCTTGTTCTCAGGAGATACCTCTCTTTGTAATGGGTACAAGACTGTATAGTAACCTCATACAAAACATATGTCTACTCAGGTAATTAAACTGATGCTGCAACAAGATCCAGACAACCAAAGTTTTGTGCTACCTCCTTCCCATGCCCACAAATGAACTCATGAGAAAAAAAAAGTGTTCATGAATTAATTGTATAATACTCCTGCTTTTAGAGTAAAACTCTTGTAGTTCACATGGACTGCAGAATATCCTTGGCATAAATGTGTATATGCACATCTATACCCTCACCTACTGATATTTCACAGAATCGCAGAATGGTTGAGGTTGGAAGGGACCTCTAGAGATCATCTAGTCCAACTCTCCTGCTCCAGCAGGGACACCCAGAGCACGGGGCACAGGGTGGCATCCAGGCGGGTCTTGAAGATCTCCAGAGAAGGAGACTCCACAGCCTCTCTGGGCAGCCTGTTCCAGGGCTCTGTCACCCTCACAGGAAAGAAGTTCTTCCTCACATGGAGGTGGAACTTCCTGTGGTTCAACTTGTACCCATATTTCTGCATTAGTGCTTAGGCCAAAGGGGCAAGTCCTATATCTGCTGGACAGCTAACAGAACACGGGAAGGCCTCCAGCCGGAAAGATTAAAAAAATTTCTTGGAGTTTTTCAAAAATGTAGCACTGAAGTCTTCACACATACATTAAGAAGGCCTTTTGCTACTTGCATATAAAAATTGCATGTTTGGAACACATTCCTGCTAACATAGATCTAAAGTCATCAAGACTAAAAGTTTTGAATATGACAATAAATTTCAGAGAGCTGGGGATACAGAGCGAACTCAATTCTAAGTTCCAAGAACTGTTTTTAAAAGCATTTAAAAACAAGAACTAAAATGCAAACCATGGATAGCCCTCCACAGTGTGGCAATGCATTCAGGCACAATTTTAATAAACAAACAAACAAACAAATAACCTTTCCCATATCTATTGCCACTCTTGCTCCCACAACTACATTGGTTCATCATAGCTACTGTCAAATGCTTCTGTCATTCTCAGCAAGCGAAGCTTTGCATAGCTGAGCAAAAACCAGCTGTGTTCATTCTGCTTCAGAAATTATCCTCACTAGCCAGCCAGAGAAAATTGCAAAAATCAAGTAATTGTGGCTTTCTAGCATTTGCATTTTCATAAAGGGTCCAAAATAAATAACAGGCCAAACAAAACCTTAAAATGCAAGAAGTGTTAAGGCTTCTGGCATTTTAAGATGTTAAGGCTACACTAATACTGGGGTATGTTGTTCCAGGACCACATTATGAAGAGTGTTTTGGTTCTGGAGGATTTTTCAAAGCCATCTGGTATGTTCTTACTCCAACTTATATGCTCTGTCTTCACACTTTTTCATTTAATAATACCTTATAATGTTTTTTTCTAGTTTCATTTTCTCTCCTTTGGGTATTTTAAATTGGCCAGGTAAGTTATACAATTCTTTATCACTGTCACTGATGTTCTTGTTCTTAGAAATATCTTTAAAATATGAATTTTTGAAATGTTTTCTTTTTACCCCCCAAAATTATCTTTCATTTCTTTCTGTATTTTAAAGTGTGCTGGAATTTTATAAAATATATTTTTCCTTAGTGTCACAAATTATGCACCGCATTCAGGTCATCTCTAAGTGCATGATATTTCAAACGTTTACCTCTCAGGATCAGTTCATCAGGCAGTCACTGAAGATCATGCTGTTCACTTATTTACCAGCATTCGCATTTTTATGGATCAGTTCAATACTGCTGCATAGTCCAAATTAGATATAGGTGTTATCTATAAAAGTAGTATCTACAACTTTTTTGTTTTGCCTTATCCTTAGCCTTCATTTGGAAAAAAAAAAAAATCAAAGTAAAAAAATCAAGTTAGGCACAATTATCTTAATATTATCAAATTACAGAAACTCTCTTTTTGTTTTGGATGAATAACTCCCCAGTGAATGATTCTCATTACAGCCAAGTGTTTCCACATACTGCATAAATGAATCGACAAACTTCAGGTAGCTTCCTCTCATCTTACAGTATAGTGCTTATGTGGTATTGTGCTCTTTGATAAAATACTCTGTATATGCCAAAGGAAACCAGAAATAAAGCATAATCCAGTCCAAATCCTTTCCCCTTACCAAACAGCAGAAAAACAACAGAAAAAAAATAATCAAGATGATTTTCCTAGTCTTATTACTTAAACTGAGGTTGTTTTTCTATTTTTATATTGTACTCTGTTGGCTAACAGATCTCACTATAAACTCCTATCTCCTGTCCAAACTCCTAATATATTTTTCTATTTCATGCAGACTACCATGGCTACCAGCTTTTGATAAGGCACCCATTAGAGACACATTCATTCTTCCTACAACATGCGCATCTTTAGGTAGCGCTTAGTGCTTACGAATTATGACTTCTAAATCCCGTAAATAAATTTTCAAAAATTGTAGTCTGCTTCCAGCTAAAAAAGCATTCAAAACAGAGCTGGAACAAAAATATGATTTTTTTAAACACTGCTTTAATATAGTACAACACAAATGGAGTCTGTCACATTACAAGTCCCGAGGCGCTTCACAATTTTCAGCAAAAGCTGACAAAACCCTATCTAGTGAGATGTGACAAAGAAAACAGATTTTTTTATCCATTATCTCATATATTAAAAAAGCAGTTGAATTGGCAGACAAGAAATAAAGCAAGCTCAAGAACATGGCAGCTATTAGAAATGAGATTCAGAGGTCGACTTTGGGATTAGAAGTCAGCAGAAGTCTCACATCATGGCAAAAGTAATTTATTCAGTTTGCTACATTAGCTACTTGCCTACAGAATATTCTTAAAACCTATGTGCTACATTAAAAAATAGATCTAATAATAGAAACTATAGACCAAGTACATGCAGAAGTTTATACAGATATCTTTATAGAAATAATATATTAAGACCACCAAAGGCACATTTTCTGTGTCTGGTCTACATATGCATTTAGAAAAACTAAATTTTTTCTCTTTTATACCTACAATTGAAGTTTCCCTGTATAGAAACATCTTTTTGTTTGTTTGTTTGTTTTAACATTCTTTTCAGAAACAGAAGGGGAAAAAAAGTGGTGAAATTTTTATAATAGCATCTCCATTCATGTTTTTTGGAAATATTTGACACATGAAGGACAGTAGTAAAACACCCACCATGTTCAAAGAAATAAGAAATAAGTACTGAACTGCAGTACCAAAATGGGTACTAAAGCGAGTTCCCAAACACTCTAAGGTCATTTTTTCCCTCCCCACAAACACACACACATGCATGTGCGCGTGCACACACACAGCGCAAGTTAATGTAAGGCTTGGAGCTAGAAGGGTAAAAATTACAAAATATTTATATCTTTAAAACTCCACGATATGTCCCACCATATAGGAATTTCTTCATGTAATAGTGAAATACTGCCTCTTCTGAAGAACTAGCATTGGATGCAATAGGATAGAAGTCAAAATGTCCTCATACAGATGAGAGCTCAAGTTAAGCTTCTGTCTGATACTGAAAAATGGGATTTCTCCTTTTAGAAAGAAACACATCTTGAGTAACATTGAAGATGGACATATTTACATATTGGAGTGGATGTATTTAAGTACTAGAGTGCATCCACTGGTGACATGCCAAACAATATGCTTTTATCGTATTGTTAGGATGTTTTCAAAGTTAGTAAATTGTTTTACTGTATCTTTCCTGCACCATCATCATCATCATCACTACAGACTCAAGTTTCACACTAATGGGAGGCTATTTTCTACATTATATACAGAATTATTGCTTTGCTGAAGGACATTCACACTGGCTAATGTATACCACGCATGAAATGTTACTATTCCCAGGCCTTCTAGGCAATGGAAAAGGAAGCACTTTAGTTCCAAAACCTTAATATCATATCATTACACAATAACAAATACAGTAGCTCTGCTCTTGCTTGAACATGGTGACAGATGGGAATGTGAGGCACAGGGATTTCTGCTCGTTTCTCTGAGCTGTCCAGAGCAGACATCCCAGTACAGAGCAGGACTCTTGCTCCTTGTGTTCTTTATCACAAGGAAAATTTCAGTTCTGCAGAACTTTGCTGCTCCAAGGACAGTTTCAAGTCTGTACCTTATGAATTCTCTCTCAGTGGGAATCAGCATCAAGTGGGAATCTTTGGTTCATTACAGCTACTTTTTGCAACATGAATGAGAAGCATATTTACATAATGCAAAGCAAGAATTGTTTCCACTTCAGTACTTGACTGCACATCTAGCATGGATGGGAAAGCAGGAAACATGAATTACTGATATAGCAAATATCTGCAAGAAATGCACCCGATACTTATATTAAAGAGCAATAGAACATTTATATCCACTTGCAGATCTTTTATACTATTCTGTATACTATAGCAAATGTTAATGTCATCCCTCGAAGACCTATGCAGCAAGAAGCTAATCATTCAGAAACTGTTCCTTTTTTTGTTCACCAAACACCGTGCACGAGACAGTCCTGCCCTGTGACTGAAGCCTTTAGGTGCAACTGAAGGACAGCTAACAGTCTCCATCTGCTTACTTGCTTAATTAAACTAAAATACAATTAGGCAGAAAAGTGGATGGAGAATTACTATTGTGCCAGCTCTGACAATACTGATTCTTTTAAATCTTGCTACCACAAAAGCATCTCTGTTTAATGAAAGTTAATCATTCTGCTAATTAAAAACAAGTAGGTACATCACAATTCTTCAGTGCCCCACAGGAAGTTAAATGCCCTTTATCCTAGAAGTTAAATGTCCTTTTCAAACAAAACCTTAGAAAAGAAATGGTAGCCACTGAGAAGGTTTGCGAACAGGCATGTGCTCATCCATCTGTGTTAACCTCACTGCATGGAAATGTTAAATTTCTCTTCAAAAACTAGGCTAATCCCACTAGAATCAGACATATTTATATGCGCACCCTGGTACGGTAGGCAGATTCCCTTTCTAGCATTCGTGCTTTTAAAAGCACAGAAGGTGTTTAATAAACTGAAATTACTCTGATAAATAAATATATGTATCTGAACACTGGCTCCCAGAAACTTTCATTCTTTACTTAAAAACATCATCCTTGTCCACCTCAGGATGGGAGTATTTCCCACCTGGACTGACATGGGAGCACCAGAGGTGTGTGCTCTGCCAGCACCCAGTCACCTCGGACAACAACCCGGCGTGTCTGTCTAAGAGGTGGAGGAAGCAGGATGCTCCTACCCGAGAGCCAGGTCTGCATCACTCCTGGGCGCAGGAGCTGCTGCCTCGGCACCTGCAACGGGGCCTCTCGCCAGGCCACCCACCCCACGGCAGCATCTTGAGTTCACAGAGGGAGCTGCCACATTCTCCGGATCCAGGTAAATAAAGTCACATTAAATGCCAGCAGTTTTCTCCCAGAACAACATGCTGGTGGTCCCCCACAGAGGGGTGCAATCGCAAACAAGGAGTAAATTCCAAACAAATTACTGCGTTGGGTAATCAAAAGGATGCATGAAACAGAAGCACAGAAGCAAAATTAACTGGGGAATAAAACAGTCCCAGAACGAAGTATTTTTATGAAAGACAGAGTTTAGTTTTTATTCACTTACTACTATTTGCATGTGTTCAGCATAGTCTTGCAGTTAAATGTTGCCTTCAGCTTGACTTTTTTCAGCAAACAGAAAACACCGCTCCCAAGTCAGAATACCACAGTCAGGCTACGGACCACTGGGCTACGTCAGCAGCAGTGGGCAGCCTCTGCACAAGGTGAGCGCATATCCGCTTCACCAGGAGGACAGGCATGTCAAATGATCAAATACCCTTCAACAAACCCAACGTTTTATAAAACAATAAATTCTCCTTCTTTTGCATGCTCCATGGCAATCTCCCCTCCTCAATAAAAAAACATGTAAAAACTGACTGATCCTCCTTTTTTTCAGATTTCAGAAAGTTCTGTGGAGAAAAGTACTTTCTGATCCCGTTCATACCAGCGTACCCATTAATTCCAGTGCTCTTCAACTCATAGCAGCATTTAACGAACAGAATTGGATTAAAACCTCTCCTCCCTACCCGAGAAGGGTGTCAAGACGGCACCGCTCAGCGCTCAGAATCAGCCAGTGGGAAGCGGCGCTGCCGAACGGAGCAGGGAGAGGTTGGCTGCGCCGGGCGCCTGCCAGCCCCCGCGGCGCCGGCGGGACGCCCCGCACCGAGGGCGAGGGATGCACCACAGCCGGGCACCACTGCTCTGCTCACAAAAAATAAACAAAATCGGGTAATCGAGTCTAATTCTGTCATTCCTCAGATTGTCCAGGACAGGACTACACTACATCGTGTCTTCTCACTGATGATTTTTAAAAGTACCAGCTGCTAATTGCATAGGAAGCAGTTAGGCCATCTACTGTGTCAGCTGAGCATAAGCGATTCATTTGTGTCTTTAATCTGATTCTGCACGCACAGGCTGAGGTGTCACCGCACTGCGATGAAATTTAAGTGACATTAGTATTTTACATTTTTGTATTTATTCTTAGAGCTCAGCAGGAGGAAGGCCTTAACAGTCTGTTCATTCTAATGACCGAGGAGGTATGGAGGCAAATTGCACGTGCCCAATAACTGTGTCATGATGGAGTAGGAAGATGGGAAGAATTCAAATGTGCACGTGGTCTGCAAAAAGCCCTATTCTGCACCGCCTGCCCCACTGCCCCTTGGGCCTTCCCCCGATCGCCCCAGCCCAGCCCAAGGCCGTGGGTCGCAGCCCCATGGTGCTGCTGCGGGTTCCAGCCCCATGGGCCCCAACAGCCTCTGGAGGGGGGTCCTGCCCCCCAGCAGCCCCCCAGAGCCCTGGCAGCTCCTCCGTGCACAGGCAGCTACCATGACGCTGCCTCAAGGGTGCCTCGGTCAGCTTTGATCAGACTCGCTGCAGCACAGGCAAGCACCCCACGTGCTACTGCCTGATTTCTGTAGAAACTATCACTAAAATAATAACGAGGTAATTATCCCTGCTCCGAGTGCGTTTCTTGATGTCTGCTGCCACTTGCCTACAGCAAAAACAAAGCAACAGAACCAGCAAAGGAAAGCACGACCATCAGACATATCCTTAAGCAATTCTGATTTCCAGCACAGTGAGAACAGAAAGTGAGAAGCTGCTACGTATCCTGCTTGCTTGGCAACGTCAAAATAATCCCCACAATTTGGGGGCTGCAGGCAGAAGTACGAGCGCTGAGCGCAGGCAGGATGCCACGGTGTGGGGCACCCCTCAGGAGGGCGCCTGCATCCTCCTTCGGGAGAGCCCGCGGCTCACGCTCGCAGGGTCCAAGGAGCTTACTGCAGATCATGCCTGCAGAAACCAGCAGTCTCTGTCCTGCACTACGCCATCCCTTTCTCCAGGCCTCATTGTTTCCACCTCCAAAACTTTTTGATTTGTCTTGTCTCAAACCTGTAGCCACCTTTCAGTCCCTTCCATGCCTCTTCCTTGGACGCATAGCTAACCCTTCCTTCAGGAAGTCTATCAGATGAACACAGTGTTTGGAAGATATTGCATAAAATATAAATATGTTTTATGGCATGTGGAAAAGCACGGACCAATCATTACCAGTAGGCAGTGCCCTGATGTCCTGACCACTGCTGACCACTCCAGGGAAAGTGATCAGGAATTCAGCGAATTCCTTTCAAGGGAAACAACATTGAAATGGTTGTACCACAGACACTGACTCCCTTTCCCAGGTATTATGTGGAAGTCTCTACCAAGAAGAAAGCAGAGTTTGCTGATTATTAAGTTGGGCACAACGTGTACTGCATGACCCAACTTCAGAAGCCCACCTAGAACAACATAGAAAAAGCTTCAGATTAATTACAGACTAATTTGATGGTGGCCTTAGTTTAACTTCGCCTGGTTCCTTAAAACTTGTAGAACAGGTTTCGACCATCTGTCAAAAAAAACAAAAAACAAAACAAAATAAAAATCTGCCTAAAGGCACCAGAATGTGATCAAATAGGGACGAAAAAAATCCTTTAAAAAGGAAAGCAATCTGCTTAATGCGGATGACTATATTTTGATTTTTTGGTGTAAGACAGTCTCTTAGTTCAAGAAAGAAGGATATGGCATACAAACCAGATGCTACAAAGATCTTTCCTCATCTCTGTACATAAAATATTACTAAAACATTTTAAATAATCAGCCAGGCTATCCATGAGTATTACCTTAAAAGCATCAAAAAGTTTCATCACACTGGTCTAACTCCCTGTGAACAGTAATGTTAGAGTAGCTTTACATCTGAGGAAGTGGACATATGAGAATCTGAATGTCTCAGGAGTCTTGCATAAAAGCTTAGATTTTTATTCCTAACCCAGAGACCGAATGTGTGGTAGAAGGCTGAAGACATTGCTCATTCGAGGTAGTCAAAAGTTTCCTAGTAACTATCATTGCCAACGATTCAGATTCGTTCGATAAATTAAGAATTATTTACTCTTGAGAAAGATCAGGCAGTATGTTGTCACCTTCTGTATTAATACTGCTTACAGTTCCCGGAGAGAAGATTTCTTTTCCTCAGCTCCCAGGTGGAACTGGTCATGCTGAAAGGTTTATTTTAGCACCTTGCTACAAACACAGCCCTCTGGTAAAGGAAGATATTTATTTAGCAGACTTTTACAGCACCTACCTTTCACAAGCAGGAAACCTGCTCTGACTATATCAGCAGGTCCACAAGTAGTCACCAGCTTTTTGCCTCTTTTGAGCAGGTTTCCACTATGCACCCTAATGCTGCTACCACCTGAGAAGAGGAATAAAGATAGCCAAAGCTCACAGCCACTAGCGACATGCCACAAATAGAGGACTTTGATTCAAGTAATGCTAAATCATACAGAAACTTATGAACACAGTAGCATATTTTTCTTAAGCCTGTCAAAGAGGCCATATTTTACAGGTTTATCCAGTAAAATACAAACAAATAAGCTCTGTTAATTTAGGAAGTCTCTGAACCAATTGTCTTTTTTTTTTTTTAATAATATCTTCAGGTCAGGTTTTTGGAACACATCTAGTAAGGGCAGTGCTAGCACATGGACTACAGGTCTTCCTTTCAAAGCCAATATACCCACAGCTGCCCCACTCACATCTGGCAACTGCCCCTTAAATGCTTTTGTTGGGGAAATGATGCTCTGCTAAATACTCAGGGATAGTCTGCTAGCTCAGCCTTAAAACTGCCATGGAAATTGCCAATTCATCTTCCTCCAGGTTTAACCATGTAACTATTTACATTAAGAATATATCTAAGTACAAACAGTACCTAAATCTCAATTAGCAAATTTCCATTTAAATTCTGGAGGGTAAATTTTGTCCAGGTCCTATTAGGCAGCACTTTCTTTCCTCTCCTCTTCCAGTGGGAGATACACTATTCCCTATCATTTTACTCGAGAGGATACAGCACCTTTTCCAGAGGTTTTTCCAGATGCTGAGGCAGAATGCAGTGCCTGGCATCAGGCCTAAAATTATCCAGGACACCTCAATAAAATTATACAGTTTTAGCCTAAGGAATTAAACATAAGTCAATAGAGAAGTCATAAACACAAAATTTCTACACTGTTTTTTTTTTCTTTGCTCTGTATATGAGGGGCATCATAAAGAAAGCTACTATCTGCAATAAAAAAATCAGTTAAACTTCTACATCCAGAAGACATATACTATCTTTTGGCAAAAGAATCTTTTACACACTACTAATTAAAACTGTGTGTAGGAAAGAAAAAGGAAACCTATTGACTTTCAATCACAACACTTGAGATAGGTCAAAAATACAATTTATTCTAGCAAATGTGGATTTGTTTGTTTTCAATTTGGAGAGCTTTACACTTTATGCTAGTTTCTTAGTACATCCCAACACAACAACCACAAGTATGAGACATATTACAGCATGATATTTACTATTACAGAACTATTTTAATATAGCCATTATTAGCTACTAAAAAAAGGTGTTATTGTTATCTTGAACCTGGTAAGTGGGCTTCTTAATAATTAAAACATTGCTATATTTCATAGAATCATTATGGCTGGAAAAGACCTTTTTAAGATCATCAAGTCCAACTGCAAACACTTCAACACCATCTCTGCTAAACCATGGCACTAAGTGCCCCTCTTCATGTTTCTTGAACACTGCCTGGGATGGTGGCTCCACCACTTCCCTGGACAGCCTCTTCCAAGGCTTCACCACTCTCTCCATTTAGAAATTCTTCCTAATGTCTAACATGGATCTCCTCTGGCACAACTGGAGGCCACTTCCCCTTGTCCTGTTGGTCGTTATTCTGGAGAAGAGATCGACCCCCACCTCGCTACAACCTCCTTTCAGGTAGTTGTAGAGAGCGATAATGTCTTCCATGAGCTCCTCTGCTCCAGACTAAACCCTGACTCCCTTGGCTGCCCCTCACAAGGTCCGAGCTCCAGCCCCCTCACCAGCTTTGCTGCCCGTCTCTGGACTCGCTCCAACACCTCCATGTCCTTCTTGTAGCAAGAGGCCTAAAACTGAACACCTTTATATAGTTGTTTCAATCCATAATTACACTCAGAACTCAGAAGACTGAGAATACCCTTCTGTAATGCAAGCTTTAGCATTATCAGGAGCCCACTTGAAACATATTCTGAATGTATTTCTCAAATTACTAAACACTTCAGAAACCCCAAAATCTTAAAATACTACACTCAGGAATCAAAATGCTATTTATAAAAAAAAGACTTGAGCACACAGCCATTGACCTGTGCTATGTTGTCTATTAGAATAAACTCCACAAACTCCAGAGCCCATCTCCGAAATGCCAATTCCCAAATGTATTTTACAAAGGCATTCCTTTCAGTTCTTCAAATCACAGTTCTGTTGCAGAACAGTAGGGTTTTTTTCTTTATTTTTTTTCTGTAAAGGAATACTTGAATTTCATATATACACAGCAACCTCTTTGCACATTACATCAGGAATGCAACTACAGTTAGAGATCTTTAGCAAGAAAATGAAAAATGTGTGATTTGCAAATAATATGAGCATGAGAACAGGGCTTCTAGGGGTAGTATTTCACTATGTAGCTCAACTAAAATAAAGGGAACATATCCAAAAGTCTCTCTGAACACTAAGTACATTTTGTCTTAGTATTTTCCCTAATAAAACTTCATTTGCAAGTAACAGACTTATAGAAACTTTTTCAAGTCTATGCATTATTTATTTCTATTTTGAAAATAATTCTACCTTCTGTTAGATACAAAGGTTGAGATGAGCACTCTTAAATCAGCAGAATCTAACTGGCTTTAAATCTTAAAAATCTACCTACAGTGCTGTAAATCATGCATTGACATTTACAAAGTTGGTGTACAGTTACTATTACAAGAATAAAGATACCATACCTGAGGGACAGGAAAATTGTGCATTCACAGGAGAACTCAAGCCATCTGATTGTCAGTTATCATACTTATTTTTTTTTCCCGTGATATATTCAAAAAATAAGAATAAATTCATTACATTATTTCAGCACATAATCAACATTTGTCCTCCCTGTCAGTTATTTCTTTCATAGATGGAAGGAATGATGTCTTTAATTGCTTATGCACTTGTACATAAACAAAAGGATTATTCACCAGGAAAATTCTACCCCAAATCATGCTACATCTTTACTGAAATCAACAGACTCACAATAGAATCTGTCTGATTCTAGTTATTTGTCATTTGTTCTGGAGGATGATTTTGTTTGAAAAGGCATTACAAAAAACAGCAAGAAAAAATAGTTTTTATAAATCCTGAAGTTCTTAGCATACATCTAAGTTTTTCCAAAACACTTATTTTGTTTTCCCTTGTTAAACTACCCTGAGTGTACAAAAGAGGTCTATGAGTCTTTAAGCAGATCAAGTCTTATCTCCACTGCATTCCAGTATTATACAAGTGTGAATATGATATTTTCCAAGATAATACTACCTTTAAGTCTTCGCAATTTTTATTACCTTAAAATACTTTCCTGAGATTGAAACATTCTCTCCCATCTGTCAAAATATTGTCAGCAGAATAAAGCTGGTAGTAATTTGTCACAATATTTAATTGCAGAAACTATCTTAAAATCAAGCCCAACTCCTTCAGCTACTTAAAGAGAATAAGCTGTCAAAGAGACAAAATGTTTTCAGAACACTTTGAAGGATTTTGCTATACTCAAGATAAGAGTGTTTAAGCAAAAGTCTAATGTAAGCAGTAAAATATATAGACAGTGAAAACTGAGGTTTTCTTTTCTTTTTTCTTTTTTTTTTTTTTTTTTTTTCCCTAAAGCTACAGTTTTCCATATATATGTTGGATAATGAAACTTTGACAGTAAGTGCTCTGGAGAAGCTATATATTCCACTAGAGAGATTTCCCCTCATCATTTATACCTCTCATTTGAGAAAAAGCAACACCCATCCACGCATATTTTTCCTGATGGATTGCTACTGGAAAGCAAAACCATCAGAAATGCACTTTTCATAACTATACTCTCAAGCTTTTGATATATGTATATTACAAACATAAAATTCTTAAAGAATACTAATGCTGCAAAGATAAGTGCTCTGCAGTTACAGAAGGTTGGATTGTCTTAGACATTTTAATTCCCCTGCTTTGCTTATACATATTATGGTACAAATTGTAAGAGTTCATACACTGCATTTTCTTAGGACCCTTTAATCAGAGGTGGATGCAACTCATTTATCAAGGAGTTGTTATGTATTTTCTTTCCTATCTACTTCTTAAGGTTTTGAACTTACAGAATATTATCTACAGACTCTTCTGAAAACAAAATTATTCCCTTCTTCATTGGGTTCCCCAAGGTGCCCATGAAAATCACTCCGCAACATATTTCATATTTTCAACACCTCCTCAATATGCAAGAACCCCTGCACTACAGATGTTGAGTAGAGTCTTTTCAAACCAGTTTTCGCCAGTCAGTTCTTCTGCACGTTATCTCCCTCACCCCAGCTCCAGCATTCTGCATTGTGTCCCTGTTTCATCATCCACCAAGTACCTCAGTCAATCCCACTCCGAATATAACTGCCCCTAGTAATGTCTCTGGCCTTGCTTCAGCCTGCCGTAGATGCTGTAGATGCTTTTGCCGAGTTTGCTTGTCTCACAGACCTTCAAAGCAGCTTCTCCTGCCTATAAGTTAAGTAGCCTTCTTTTCAAATGCCCTCTTATATTCAGTAGGGTTTTTAGACCTGAGCAGATGCGTTTCCAGAAAAGTCTCTGCTGTCAGCACACTTCAGAATGGAGCGAGATTTTTTCTGCAATTGCAACTTGAATTTTTCCAGGCTGCATTATGTCCAAGTCCAGCCAAACACAGGTGGCAGGGAGTTGCATCTTCCTCAGAGAGCATAAAGAACAAGGGTCCCTGATCTGAAAGCAGAGGAGTCAGGAGCTTTTATATATTTGGCAAAATATCTCAGCCAGAGGAGAGAAGACAGCAGTTTTCCTTAGTTCTGCCATATGCAATGCCTGAACAACCCTTCTGGCTTGAAGCAAGCACTGGAGTATCTTCAGCAAACACCTAGCAGGGAATATTTCTTCCCACGCAGGTAAAGCATGGCAAAGATATAGGCAACTGAAATAGAGAAACTCAAAATGGTAATTGCTAAGCAATCTTGTAACTGCCAGAACTGTCAGTTCAGGCCTACCTGTCAGGGAGACAGCGCACGCATAACGAGGAGGAAGAAACGAATCCATGTGATGCTTGAAATGGAAATCCAGGTAAAATTCTCTGCACACACAGAAGTTTTAGCTGAAGTCTTTTCTACAGACTATCTCCCCACTATTCTATAATTTTCCTATGTATTAGCATGGGAAAACAATGTTTACTGCTGTTACAGGGAAACAGTCTTCTTGTGATTTAAGAGCTAGTTTGAATACCTAATTTTCTATAGTTTCCATGAAATACACTGAAAAAAAAAAAAAAGGAAGAATACGGAAGTAAAAACTCATTTTTGTGGACTTCAATGTAGGGAGAACTTCCACATCTCCCAGTAAGGGTGACAAATGCATACATGAAACTCAAACATGCTGCCCTCTTTGTAAGCAGTTTCAGGGTTCCCAATCTCTGGTCAGATAAAAACAACCCCCTCAAAAAAAAAAAAAAATGCAAAACACAAACAAAAAAACCTCAAAACACAAACAAAAAAGACTCACACCCACACAGCAAAACCAAGACTTAGCTAATTCATGTTACATATGTACTTTGAGAAGTAGTACATGCCCAACAGCATAGACATTTTCAAACAGTAAGTGCAGAAAGAGAGAATCTGTAGTACATTGCCATAAGGCTTGTGGAAACAGGATTTGACCTTCAAGCTAAGGAAACTATATTTTAGGTAAGCCTTATCCCAAGATAACACCTTAATAGGCACTGCCAGAAATGACATGTTTTGTGCAACTAAACTATAAGTTGTCTATTATAGCAGCTTTGTAAGACACTCACTAAAGCTAATCTATTTTTACAACAAATACTTTTTTTCTTTAAACTTGTTCCTCTCTTGCACATCAATTTCAGAGAGTCAAATTTAAGGGATGAAGAGAAGGGCAAGATATAACTGGCTGAATCAAAAGCTTAATTTCCCTGAGTGCAGTCAGATTTTTAAGCTCCTGGAAAAGCTGCTTATAGCTATGTATATCAAAAAAAAAAAAAAAAAGAAAGAAAAGAAATTATTTTTTTAAAAGAGACCACAGTAGCTAAAATGACATACAGGGCAGAATGTCTACAACTCATCTATTATTTTCAAAAATTCTGTTTACTTAGATATTTAAATCATTTTCAAAATACTGTTAAACTGAACTATTCTGAAAACAGAGCCATAGATCTGGCCAGTGATCTGCTTTACAGATCTGTTTCTATCCCAGCCCATTAGACAAATCTGGGACCAGTACCTTCTGAAAGTGGCTCAGTACTAACACAGCATAAAAAAAAGCTTCTCTACCTTCACGTGTCTGGAAATGGTTTCCAGGAGTAGCTGCTCCACCACCTTGCCAGGTATCGTTGTGAAGCCGACAGGACTACAGTTCTCCATGTTCTCCCTTTTGCCTTTCTGGAGGCCAGGAGGAATCTTTGCTCTCTGCTAGTCCTCAGGAACCTCTCCCCTCCCCACGACCTTTCAAAGATACCCTGGGGTAGCCTTACAATGACATTCCTGAGGGCAAATCTTAACGATAAAAAAGAAAGCATTCAGCACCTTGCCCTTTCCCTGTCCTTGTCGCACTCCCCTGTGCCCTTCAGCAGCAAGCGAACACTTTCCCTAGTCTTCCTTTTCCAGCTGATAGACCTGGAAAAGTCTTTCTGGTTGCATTGCAGGTGACTTCTGGCCTTTGAATCCTATTCCTGTACACTCAGACCATGTCTCTATATTCCTCCTACCTCACCCATTACTTCCATCTTTTGTACACTTTTGTTTGAGCTTTATCAGGAGCTCCTGGTTTATCCATGAAGGTCTCCTGCCGCTTTTGCTTGATGCTCTGCACATCAGGATGGAGCCTGGAAGAGGTGGTCCTTGCAACATCAACCAGTTCTCCTGGACCCCTCTTCTTCCCAGGACTGTACCTATTTTAATTGTGGTGCAGCTGGACTGTTTGCTACTGGTGTAGGCAAGTCATTCATTTCCTGGGTGGTCCAGGAGCTCCCCTGGTAGGTATCTACACAGATGAAACAAAGCACAGATTTGGGAATTTGGGATAGTTTTAACACTATTTTGGATAGTCCTAACAGTTTTCTAGGCTGTTTCTACTGTTCCTAGAAAAACTCATATGCTTCAATTGTTGATTAATCTGGGTTAAGTCCCTGGTCATTTCACAGACTAAGGCAGTTTCTGCAGCAGAATTGTGTACAAGCAAGACACTACATAGTCACTACTACAGATAGGATACTTTGTAGTTAAGATATTTCTGAGGTGATTTGTAAATAGTTTAAGACAATCCATAGCAATGAATTGGAGTGATCATGTAGGGTCACAAACCAGCTGGATTATAAGGACTTGGCGGAATTGCAGCTTGGCAGCTCTCTCTTGCTATTGCAAGAAGCCAATATCCAGACCGGCAACTGACCTTTCTGCTCAAGAGACTTGATGGTGAGGGTCCTTGCAATATATTTTACTTTGGGACACTCCAGGATTTTATTTACTTCATTTTACTTTGTGAACTTACGGCTTCAAAAGCGATCACCAGTGAAAGATCCTCCATAACCTATGATTCGTGTTTATTTACCAGTATCACTACTTTTTAGGTACCTGAAATGCCAACATATCAAACAAATTGCAGATTCAAACAAACAAGCTATCGTTACTATTTGTGCAGTCAGTAAACTAGATCAAAGCATTAATGTGAAACAATTGGCATACATATGAATTAACTGTGTTCCTGCTTCTAAAGTAGTATTACCCTCTGCATCATTCTATTATGATGTTCTGAAGAATAAATATTACAAGGTATATACACAAAGTACTTCAGATATATTCTTATAAGGCATGCACTTGTAATTAGATACTTCAAATCTTATTTTGCAGTGAGGATACATAGCAGATCGTTGCATTTAAAAAAAAAAGTCACAGATAGCCACCTACTTGGCATCTGTGTTGAGGCAGCAATTATAACTTGATCGATACATGACGAAATGAAGAAAATGGATAACTAAAGGAACATTATAGGCATTACACAAATATACGCATAAAAAGTACATAGTTCTGTAAAGGAAGATACACTGTCATTCATCTTTATGAATGCATCTGTTCAGTCTTTTTACTTCTCTACTCCTGATGCTGCTGTCAACTACCCTCCCACCCCAACTACAGTAACAAGTAATTCTACAAGTATTCCTCCACAGGGATTTTTAAAAGATGGAAATTACAGGATGTGGATAGATGGATTTCAACATGGGTTGCCATGAGTAGTCATTTAGACATTTCCAGACAACCAACTGCACTTTTAATAAGTTGAAAGCTATTTAAAAGTCCTCCATACAAGTTTCCTTCTCTGTCTCCTACAAATGAATACTTTGGGTAATGAATAAGTTTACAAAAGAACTGAGGAAGATATTCTACTACACAGAACTATGCAGAAAAAGTAAAGCCAGATACACTGTACAAATTGATGGGCAATAAAAAATGGTTGGCCACACTTACTAAACTCAGAGATGCTCAAATTTGATAGAGGCAAAGTAATGAAAATCTTCATATAAATTTCTAATCTCATAGCTGCTTCCATTATGGTCTTGATTATTGTACTATACAGCTCCTCATGAATTCAATGTAAGTGATTTTGATTGCATTGAGGAGATTCTTGCCCATTCTTCAGTTGTTCAAATGGTAGCTATAATTATGGAATTTGTGTGTGTGCATCCTTTTCTTTTTTTAAGGTATCACACACCAGTTGCAAGGTTTACAACTGGAAAATCACTGCCTACAGTAGGAAAACATAACTTTTCTCTGATGAAGTCTGAGAGCTCAAGAGTAATGATTAAATGACAAATGACTTTGTTGAATCAACGATCTCAAACAAATCCAGCAAACATAGTTACACCATTCAGCATATTTTCATAATAACCAAAATAAAACAAATCATTTTCTTTGCAGTGCTCAGACATTCTGCTCCTTTACTTCTCCCAATCTGATATTGATTTTTGTTTCTCCCTGTCAAGTTTAAGAACAAATAGTGTTCATTTATAATATCAATTCACATTACAGGCAATTAGATTGGGAAAGAAAATATAAGCAGATATGGCTGAAGTGGTATTTTTAAATATAGTAAGAAAGATTAATACAAACTGATATCCGACCTAGCACACCTGTTTAAAAGAGAATGTTCCATTCTTTTCATTATCAAGCATGGAAGAGGTTTGTGGGATAAATGACTGAATTTGTAATACTTCTGTGGTTTCAGAGTAGAAAGAGTGAGATGCAGGTAAGTATCAAACAGAGATCAAACAGAGATGTCATATTAAGATGAACAAGTGCTGAAATGCAATATTGTATTTCTTATCTACATTAATGCATAAAGAGAAAAGAGGGAGAAAGAGGACAAGCAAAAAAATAAAACAAAAAGAAACACCCCTCTCTCCAGGCTTTTAAATCATCCCTTGCGGTTAAGACAGTCATAAGGACTGATAATACCCATCCCAAACATCTTCCATCTGACTCAATTCACTGCAGTGAAAGAGGTAACTTAGAGGAAAAAAGCACAAACAATGTATGCTCACAATTAACCATCTTAAAGTAAACAGAAAAATGATGACCTTAAAATATTCTGTAGGAAACAGGATCCAGCAACCTGTAAGAATAGTTGTCCATCATACCCAAATATACAGCTATCTCAAGAGTACAAAATAATTAACTTCATATTTTATGATTCATAAATATAAACCTTTTGCATGCAACAGGAAGAATGTAAAAGTACATATTTGTATCTGCTACAATGTAGAATTGATGTCTTGTTAAAAAGATATTTCCTACCATAAGAATATTTATGGTGAGAGTTTGTCAGAACTTCACCGAAGAGGTAAAATACATAGGTAGATTTATGCTGCCGCTAAACGGAAGCAATTTCAGTCAGCAAGATGCAAAGCCAGGACTGTGGCCTGGGGAAATGCCCATGTTTGCACATCGCTGTAACACAGAGAGCAAAGTGCTCCGTGGCATGCGGTGCAGCCCTCGCTGAGAACTGTTCCTCACCGCTCAGTGAGAGCTGGGGCCATTGCTCCGAACAGACCACGGAATGAAGCCCAAGGAATGTCATTGCCCTGTGAGGACAGACAGCACCGTCATTTGCATCATCAGCATTTCCTTGTTCCATTTTGTCAAGCCATCTACATAGCTAGGGTATTAAATATGATCATCCTTTACTACAATTACTCCTCACCGCTATAAGCGATCTGACACTTGACTTCAGAGGGAAAATAAATAAATAATAAATGAATCAAAGCACTAGACACTAGCTTGATTAGTTTGTACTGTTCTAGCTTCGTAAAAAGCCATGATGGTTACTTTTAATTTCAAAAAGCTAAAGTCAGCAACATATTACACACATAGATCTTTATGGTTCTTTATATGATCTACCCCCGAACTGGGATTTATGCAAATTATGATGGTAACAGAAAGGTCTTTCCCACCAAACCAGTCAGTAAGTCCCAGCTGAAGTGATGACAGACATGACATTCAAGGCAGACATGAAATTCAAGGCAAGAAATGCAAAAACTGCCAACTCTCACTCCTGAAATTTTTCTTCCAGGATACACTATTTTTTTTTCTACAACTATAAGCAGTTATTGACTATTTGGAATGAGAAATAATCAGAAACTCCCTCAACAATTCCCAGATGAACATGTGCCCTCCCATTTTCCCCATTCCTTTATCACATTAAGAAACGCACAGCTTGGTGTGAGGGCAGATAAAAGAAGAAATGGAAACCAAGGGATGTGTGAGACATCCCTTCCAAAGTATCCAGCTCCCCACCGCTGCCATGAGGAAGGCTACTCTTAATTTGTCTTCTGCTTGCCCATAGCTTTTTCCTACCTAAAAATGTGCCCCATAGTCATTAGTCATCTTTGCTTTTGGGGACCACAGCCATGTATGCCCTGCTAACCACAAAGTGTTCACAGACCCCTACAAACGAGTTGCAGTGGAAAGCTTCACTTTGCAGCAAACAACTTGTTTGACTATTTGTGCCACCTGACTTCAAAGGGAGAGATTATCCAAATTAATCAAGGAAGAAAAGCTTTTGTCTGCAGGCAGAACAAAGCTATTGGTAAAGCATGGCAGTTGGATGAGGTATCATTAAACAGAGAGCTGCATTTGCGGGCTGAAGTAGGCACAGGGAACAGGAGGAAAAGAAAATCTGTGACTTAAAATGTGATAGGGTCCATTTGCGCTACTAGATGAGATTACTTTTCTCTACAAAACATTACCCAAAGGCATTTCCAAAACTGTGAGCGTATATTACACGGCGCTCATCAGAACTTTCTTTAAGTAGGTCAAATGTTGAAACAAAATCCTGAAATCTTATGCAGCATTAAAAAAGTCTCCTGAAATCTGTACAGCCAAGGTGCTAATCACTTTTTAAAATATATAAAAAAAATTCTGCCTAAACATTAAATGTACCACGTTAAAATGCACAGTCATACACCTGAGGCTATTCTTTCACTGTCATTTTAATTCAGTTTTTAATAACCAACTGAATTTTAATTAGATGAATTGCTTTATTTGCATTTATAGTTGTTTAATTTCAGATTGACTTGCTTAATATTTAATTTTTTCTGACACTAGGTCATTCCCCCTTCCAAATGGCCAGACAGATTTAGATTTTAGGAGTATGCTCTTTGTTAAAAAGAAAATGAACAAGCCAAGAGTCTTCTCCTGTTTTTACTTACAATGGGCACATTGTATCTTTGAATGACTTTGACCGAGGGTGCGGAAAGACGTGGGGAAAGAGTGGAAGTACCAGCTTTACTGTCAAACTTAGAAAAGACAATTCTGACTTCAGGCTCCAGGTAACACCAGTTACATAGTGTCCTAAGTAACTCTGCAAATTCTAAACAACTCAAAGTCTCTCCACTAGAGCCTGGTCTTTTTTTCCTAGCTGTTATTTTACAGCCAAAGTGAAGATCGGCCTTTACTACCTCCATGTCTCCTTTCAAAATTCAAGGCCAAAGTACATATGCCCAGGCTAAAGGGAATGGAAGGCATGACTTGCCCCAGGTTGAAATGGAAATACCATCAACCTCTTTTGAGGGTGTATGAAATAAAGCTTTACCTCTGTTCAGAGCTAACTGCAAGCTGTGTGACCGCGGTTAGGGCAGCAGTGAACCCAGGAGGGTTCACTCACCGTGCTAAGCAGGAGGGTCTGTTAGCACGGGCTTAGCACCACACAGCTTCTTGCAAAAGCAGAACACAACCAGAAAGGTCTCCCAGCTGTTTACAGCATGGAAACAGCTAACTCACATCTGCTTTAAAAGGACGCATTGGCCTGTTGATGTTACAGCTCTCGAGGAAGAATGAGGATTATGAATTCTGCTAAAGTAAAACTGATCAGTTTAGAGGGTACTCAGTTTAGAGGAAGCTAAATTAATGCTGAAGCCAGATATTAAAATATTTGAAATATTACTACTTTCAATAAAATTTAAGAAAAAATTTGAATAAAAAAAAACTGCTTGACAAGGTAAGTTACTGAGTGTTAGAGAAATAGTAACAAAATACCATAGTTTCATGCATACAGCCTGTATTCCTGCTAAGGGAGTTCCTTGCAAATAAGGCAATAGATAAGCAAGTTCCTCATGTAATAACATAAAAGCAACGAGAGCACCTATGATGTTATGTTGCAGAAGAAACGCTATCACAGGGAAGAGTATGGGTACCAAGAGGACAATCCCACCTGCACATACAACCCAGCACTACTGACAGGCTTGGTTTATTTTCTTTAAATACATGATCTGTAAGCTGTATGGTGCTATTGACTACATGTGTAGAACTTATACAATAACAATATAAAACATTTTAATCCCATTTTGCTATAAATTTTGATATAAGAGTTTATTCACGCAAATTGTCATGTTAGACTAAGCTAATTCTGTTAGAATATCTGCAAAAAGAAATCTGCCAGAGAGTAAAAAATAGGCTCCACCTTTAAAACTTACAACCTCACATCCTAAAATTCAGAATTTTATTCTTAAACAATATGATCCTCTGCCTCAAGGAAAAGTAATAAGAACTCCTCTTTGCTCTCCTCCCTGTGAAAAAGGCCATGGAATGAGGCAGAATTGTAATAACAGACAAGAGCTGAACAATCTGTTCACAATTATTCAACAAATTATATTATTTACCTCCAAATATTTTTTCAGTGAATAACTACTCTTGTATTAAAGCAATAATTTTTATGTCTCCTTATTTGTACATAATGCACAGAACTTGGAAAGAGATCCTATGTGAAACAAAACCAACTGCCTAAGAAATTCAACAATTTCTTAAATAGTAACTTAAAAAAACAGCAATTATAATCCCTTATAAGCAAAACAAAATTATAAAAAGTTAATGAAAAACTACAATTACCAAGATTATAAGATTCAGCAGCAGAAATGTTTTCATGTAATGAAGCCAAGAGTAATTATAAATAATGAACTAAGAGAGCTCTAGTAAGAGCCTTGATTAAGAGCATCAAATGAGTAAGGGAGCTGAGTACAGTTTTAAATAGCTCACAGCACTAAAGAGTGGCCAGAGTGATGGTAATTGTCAACATCTGCTGTTTCATTGTAACACCACCACAAATCCAATTGCAACTATGGTGCTTTTGGCTAGAAAATTGTATCAGCAGGACCAACTTTTGGTTAATCATACTTTTTAAATCAACTCTAATATTTAAAATTCTCTATTAACTTTTTAAACTTATATTGCCAAGAGTAGATGTTGCCATTATCTGAGTTCTAAAGGAAGCATCTGGAAGCATTCAGTGCTTTAAAAAGTTACTACCTCCTACAAGCTGCAAACTTTCTAAAACTGACTAGTTTGCCTTCATAATTGAAATCTTCCTTTTGCATTAACAAAAGTGCTAGTAAGTATCAAAACCCACCTTTATTCCAAAGACATGATTGAAGTTGCATTTTTACAAGCATGGGAGCTCAAACACTAAAGACAAGAATGCATGGTGGAAAAATAAATAAATATATCTAATCATTGCTCAGATGTTACTTTCCCCCACAAGAACTACCATAAATACAGTAAATAGAGTATGGATCCTCTAAATATCTATGATGAGAAGTGAGAATACCAATGGATGAAGCAAAGGATTATGCAATTGCCAAATGGACATTCAGATAGGACTCCTGTATATCTTATCCCATAAATTGTAAAATTCTAGACATGTTAATTTCCACCATATGCTTTTATAAATGTTAATTAAAATAACCTAGGTGCCATTCCACTCAGAGGAGCAATAATAAACACAGAACACTGAATTGTATTATATTTAAGGTAAAAATAAAAAGTAATTGAAGACTACTTTGATTGCTATGTTTGATATCTATCAAAAATTTGATTTTAAGAAATGAATATCCTTTCTGCAAAATTATTTCTTTTGACTATAATACAAATACAGAAATAGTACTATTTTAAATTGGCAAAATTATTTAAACTGTGTGCATGTCCACATGTGTGTGTGCATGCACGTGCATGTTGGGTTCTGGCCCAAACTTGTAGTCAGCAGCTGGCATATCTTGCAGAAACAGGAATATTTTCCATAACATGAATTCTGCATATCCATGTGACCTTCCAGAATCCACAGTGTATAATAAGTGCAGAAACAGTGCAGAAAAATGTCAGCTTCCCTAAGGTTAGGCTTTTTTTAAACACAGATTGTCAAGTTTTACAGCTTCTAAGTCACTATGGCTGTTCCTAAGACCGGTAGGAGATGCCTTGGGAACAGCACTAAGCAGACTTGAATGGTAAAGAGAAGAGGAAACCGAACTGACAACCCAACACCTTAAAAATTAAATGACAGGTTCCTCCAACTGTTTGACTAAAAAGTCATATTTTTAAAACAATCCCTTTCTGCATCCTATTCTACAAGAACTTTGGTACTAACATTTTTAAAATTTTCTCAACACACAGAAGGGCTAGAAATTTATTTTTAGCCTGGTTTCCTAAGGAAATGAAACTTATCCGTTAGTCCCTCATCACAATAACTTCTGAATCCATAGAATGATTTCTGCCAAGTCTGACAGAGCAAAGGACTTAACCATGGTATTAGTTTCCCCAAAATGGCAGCCGGGACAGGAAAGAGAACTCATTAGTGCTCCAAGCGTGGGCTTGCCTTTTATTAGGCACCCGGGAAGGGACATAGAGCCTTATATGCCGACACAGAGAGGCAGGTTGCTTTAGTCCTGCCACGCCGGGCTGCAGTTGGAGCAAGGGGAAAGGATAAAGCCGCTCGGTTTCCTTGGCTTCTCTGCTGCTCGCACGTTTGCCTAATTCCAGTTCATCTGCAAACACAAGTAGCAAGGACCAGATCCCTCACTCACACTTTGGTATGACAAGGTCTGCCAAAATGTTAAAAACAGTGTAGATTTGCTGAGGAACTGGCTCCAGACGCTGCAGTACAGCGAACACTGAACCGCTGAAATTTGTTAGAAACACGAACCAGGGGAAACTTTGAGGGCTTCCAGAAGGAGCTCGTGTCACTGGGTAACCTCACAAAAGAATGATAACTAACTTCAATGTAAAGAGCCAGCAGGCAGCATTAAAGGTCAACCTCTCTTCAAAACAAGCTTATTTTTATTTGTTGGTCACTCCAGTAAGCACAAATTGCTCACTAATTGCGTTCACCTTGCTCAGGTGATGGATACGAGCGGCCTCAAGGCAGTCAGCACCAGCACCTACCTTGCTGCCTCCTGCGAGAGCCCCCACCTCAGCCCTGCTCTGGAACCTGCTGGTTCTCAGGCTGCTTTTGTGGGTGCCCCTTGTAAGCCAGCAACATCAAAGTTGCACGAAAGCCTTTTTATTACAGTAAACCTGGATCTTATGACAAAAGCAGCCAGGAAATACAAGTTTGCTCCCAATTTCATTTTCATTAAATAGTTTTTTTTTTTTAATAATGTTATGCTTGCTAACCTCATGGAATTTACAATGTATCTCATTTAATATTTTTACCTTTTTATCTTTTTTAAAAGGAATATCCAAACGCAATCAGAAAACAGAAGTCATTTCGAAAATAAACACTGTAGAAATTGGAAAGTATTAAAAGTGAATATGAAGTAACTTTTCACTAGAGTGCTTAGCATATGCATTAAGATGGTATTTAGGTGTTGGCACCAGGTCTAGAATGAAGAACCTAAAAGGTATTCTTAGCTTTTTAATGACACCTTCTCTAGGAGAAAACACACATATACATATATATTGTTTTTAATAGGAAAAGCATCATTAAAACATTGCCAGTACATTTTAAATAAAGCTATTAAACAAAAAAATATACCGAAGACACAAGTCAGAGTATCCCATGAAATGAACAAAGCTATGAAACAGATGCTGAACTTGGAGTGTCTTTCCCTAGTTTTGAGTACATTTAGCCACATCACAGATGCATTATAATTAACAAGAAACCACTGTTACAGCTGAAATGCCAATTACAACTTTTGGCTGTGTACTGAGAATCTGATCTAAATCAGTCAGACCAGCAAAAATGTTGTACTTCATACAAACTTTATGGATGATCAACAGTTTTGTGAGCATAAGCATAAATATTATTAGGCAAATAACATTTACATAATGTAATTGTAGAAGTTTCTTCCAGCCTTGAATACTGTAACTGTACTGTAAGTATACTGAATACTCCACTGTAAGATGTCAGGTTATGTAATGTGTTTAGTAGAGAAATTGCTGGAAAAGGCTTGTCTGTTTAGTTTAATATGTATAAAAATATGTAACAGGAGCAGGGCAAAAAGAGCAAAGGGGGACATCTGCAGCCATGCTTTAGCCCATTATGTCCAATTATTAATTATATTAACAATTATTACTAATAGGACTGCAACAGAAGTCATGAAACGAGTATTTCCCAGTTACCAAGCAGCAATGGCAGCCAACACAGACTGCTCCAGGTCAGTGACAGGATGTGAAGGACTACAGAGACTAAGAAACTAATGGGGACAGACAGCAACCGATTAAAACAAAACTAAACTAAACTGAGATCTTTCAGGCTCGTATTTGTCTTTAAACTTCAGTCCTTAGCTTGCAAAGTAGCAACGGAATATACTCCCGACCGTGCAGAGAAAATCGGCTGCTGAGGCAGGAATGTTACTATTTAGACTTGTTTACTATGAACAACAGACTGTATCATAGATCTAATAATTATGAAAAACTCACACAAATCAATTATGCACATTTTAATCACTGAGCATCATTTCCATATCAACTTTCAGTGCAGATCTTAAATGAAATAACTTACCAGTTAGGGCGTTCATGGTCTCATTTCTGTAGCTCAGGGTGGTTTAGAAAGCTAGCAAGGCTGTTCTAATATTGTATCAGCAAAAAAATTAGAAGCAACAATGAAGGGAAGTGGTTAGTCAACTAGCTGGTTCTGCTATTCCCTCCCACTTCTCACAGCAGTACCTAACTCTGTGGGCTCATAATTCAACTTACCATCCCAGTTCCTCCTTTCATCTGTGAAAAACAATACAAAACAAAGCAAAACGAGCCAAAACAGAAGTTTTGCAGTATTATTACAGTGTTTCAAAACCAGCTGTCCCATAGCCATAGCCATAATAAGATAGTAGATTCTATACCCAAGCAGTAAAGCTCCCTATTTGCGTGGAGGAGGGGAAAAACAAAAAAACACCTCTGAAAAAACAAAGTTTTGTCTCAGTGTATTTTTTATCATTGCTGCCTTGAACTGATAAGCTTGCCTTAATAAAACACAAGCCAGTCTGCACTGGTGGGAACGGAAGAATAAATTATCTGTATATATATATCATTAGGTAGATTATCTAACAGAATCGATCCAGTTGACTTGGGGATTTCCAGAGAGCGCAACTTCTAATGGAAGCTCCAAGAAGCCAGGAGCTGTTACACAGCACAGAGCACCACACCGCAGCAAGGGGAAAACAACAACGGCTCTTGGTACTCTTCCAAAATCCAAAACGAAGCCCAAAG
Organism: Crypturellus undulatus; assembly: GCA_013389825.1. Classification (NCBI taxonomy): domain Eukaryota; kingdom Metazoa; phylum Chordata; class Aves; order Tinamiformes; family Tinamidae; genus Crypturellus; species Crypturellus undulatus. The sequence continues at coordinate 106,312 of VWPW01003300.1, read as the reverse complement.
ATTCAGATTCAGTTACGCAAACCTCATCCTTACCCCTGCACGTCAGCATTTTGAAATAAGACCTACTTTCTCTCCACCTGCATACTCGTATAACCATGGGCAGTATCACTGTTTATGTGCTGCTTTCAGAAAGCAAAGATCACTTCTAGTAGGAAATGATGCACTGAACGTTTGACATGATTACCTGCTGAATCTCACAGCTCTCCTTGCCCTGAGACATAATTCTTTGTAAAATCACAACCACTTGCCTCTTGCTGTGACAGCAAATCAGAGAAATGTTTTACTAATAAAAGATGAGATTAGAAGACAGTTGCCTATGAGCTTCTCAAAAGCAACACTTGTCCAGAAAAGTAGTGGGTGAAACTCTCCCACGCTTGTGTTCTAGCCATTGCCTAGGCATTAACACACCTATCCATGAACAGAGGATGCTATCTAATGAAATATAACTCACAACCTCAGTGTCCTCATTTCACTCCCTTAGACCCACTGAAAAAGCCCTCATTTTCAGCAAGAGCATTTGTGGGCAGAGGAGAAAAAAAAAAAAAAAAAAAA
>VWPW01003300.1:36372-105730 GCA_013389825.1 Crypturellus undulatus | reverse complement strand
TAAACCCCACCCCCCCGTTCCTCCATTCCCCCCCCCACCCCCCCCGAAAAAACCCCCATTTTCAGAAAAAGCAATTGTGGGGAGAGGGAAAAAAAAAAAAAAAAAAAAAAAGAAAAGCATTTCCCTTTGTGTTTTTTGTGCCTTAAGACAACAGAAACCAGCTAAACACATTCTGATTAAAGTGAAGCAACAGGAACAGGCCAAGTTTATTTTTACATTTGTGGTCTTGTGTTTTACTAAATGTTTTCCTTCAGCATTTGTAAAGTATATCAAAGATTTAGTGTCTAAACAGTCTAGTTTTGAGTGGGTTTTGAGGACATGAGATAAATCATGACCTCAATCAATGTCCAGCTTCTCTCTCCACATTAAAAAAAAAAAAAAAAAGAAAGGCAACAACCACCAAAAAAGGCACCACACAAGCAAGGCCACAAGGAACTGCACCCTTTCCCACCTCCCAAAATATGCACGACTCAAGGCTGTTCAATAGCTTTTTTTGGAAACTGCATTTCAGAAGATTTGCACTGTATCCAACAGAAGCATATTATGTATCTGTGGCTATTCTTGCTCATGGCAGGCCAATAATTCGAATAGCATTCTGTTGCATTTTGCTGGTAACTTGGCATCCAGGTGGCTATTTCCAAGCCTCATTTAGTGTATCATGAAAGTGCAAAAGACTTCATAATAGTACCATTAATTCCTTGAAAATTTACTTACTTAACAACCTCTGTGGAAAAAAGCTCTCTTCCTGCTGGGGAAAGGAGATGGGGTCTGGACTGGACAAATCTTCCAGAACTTGGAGAAAACTTGTATTCTTGTGTGACTGTGAGAAAGAATTTTGTTCAGCAGGAGGGAAGATGAAATGAAAGTGTGACTAAGTGATGCTGCCTGTTTCAAGGCAATTTCCTGGCATAGTAAGCAGCCATCTCACACAGTTCTGGTAATAAACACATGAGACTCTCACTCCTCAGGGCTTCCACCAACCCCTACTAACTTCCCATTACAAGTTTTCTAACATACGTGTACTCATGGCTTGTCTATGACCATTTCTTCTTTACTAAAGCATCCTTTGGCTTAAATATAGCTTTTTCCTCATTTGTAATGACTGCACCAATGCAAATGAATCTGATCCTGCTAGATCTGGAGTGGCTTTGAAGGCTTTCCACTAGATTCAACTTGTAAATTTGGCAGGGGGGAGAGAGGGGTGGTGGTGTTTTTTTTTTTGAAACATATTCCACATGCCAAAGAAATGTGTTCTCTAAAGTTCTTTTTTAATTATTCTTTTCCATTTCTGAAGGCATTACTGCACACTTTCATCCAAAGACAAAGACATTATCTCATATTTTTTAACATTTATTGCAGTATTTATGTGCTACAAACATTCTCTGTGAAACAATCATTATCCACAAGAACAATTTTCTCCTTTATGCCCTCAGACTCTTTGCATGTCTGTTGAAGAGGGTTCACTTCCCTTTCTCCTCACTTTTCAGAATTTGTCAACCTAGTTCTTTAAAATATATAAGTATATATTTCAATAATAAAAGTAATTTAAACAATTCCTAGCATAAAAGATTTTCCATGGTCATTTAAAAGTATTCAGTTTTCTGTCCTTGCTACATACAATATCGTATTTTGCTTACTGTTTGTGAAACCAGAGGTACACTATTTAAGTTACTACAATATAAAAGGGGCAAAATATAGTTCTACCTAGCATGTGTTGTCTTGTTATTTTCCAAGTGTTTGTAATGCTCACTAAACAGATCTCCATTTGGTGATGAGGGTGACCAGGTGCCAGCTGCACACAGCAGTGTTTAAAACACTGTTCAACACAAGCAAAGGCAACCACGTGCCAGGTATGCTAGCCCAGCCACAAGAATCCTAACATAAAATTTCCTACTACTGCCTAAATCTGGTGCAGTGCTACTACAGACATCACACATGAAAAAAGGCAGTCAGTCAGATCAAGAGTTATCTACTCCAGAAAATCCTCTGGGCAACTTTACCTTGTTCCCTGAATTTCCATCTGTGAGTGGTCCGGCATTTACATGTGTAATAAAACACAGAGTCGTCTGCAGTATGATTCAGAACAGAATTCAGTTTAACCAAAGGACAAGACCTTCAGCTGGGGTAGATGTGTCCTCCTTTGCTGACTTCAGTACAACCGAGCTGATTCAGTCTCATTCATTGATGCAGGAAAGATGACCTCATGCAGCACTTCTACCAACTCAGTGATCACTATAACAGTTTGTATCTTTTGGAAACAAAGACTAATCCCCTCAAATTAAGCCAAATAAAACAAGGGTTAGGTGGAGAAAACTGATGAACCATCACAGAAGTGATTTTTTTTACCTTGCAGCTAAGCTTTCATGGCTTTCATGCCATTAACATTACCACCATTTAAGTATCATTTTCAAGATATGTATATTCAAATAAATCATTCCAAAGAGTCAAGCAAAACACTCCTGTAAACACAAATCAACAAGGGAGTAGAGCTTTATTTATCTCAACTGTATCCCAAAAGAATCAAACTTTGCTTAGAATAACCTCTAAGAAGTAGCTCTCAGATGATCTCCTTAGTTACTAGCTAAACGAACTGCCATTCAAACCCTCTCACCATGAAAAGCTTTCAGTGCTTTTCCCTACGTTCCCCAAATCCATGGTCTTTCAAGCTCAAAAGGGAAGCAAAGCTGCAGATCCTATCAGTTATGTCCTGTACACAGCACTCCCAAACCCACCTGTGCCTTTCTGCTCATTGGGAGGAACCCTAAAGCATTTTTCATTAACCACAGCATCTGTGCTGTTTATTGTTCTGCCCATTCCACTTCTACAAGTGCAAACACTGCTCTATTTGCTCAGATGCATTTACTATGTTAAGAACAACACAGCAGCAAAAATAAATGGATTCTTCATTTTGAAAGGTAGAATATGAAAAAAAAATAGGGAAAGGTTAGTTTTATATATTAAATATCTATTTTCTTCCAGTATAACCCATAATTAAGGAAAACCAATCTCTAAAAATCATTTTTGTTCTCTTCAGAAATCATTATAGTTCTTCTTCCCACTTGAAATAAAAACAAATAAAAATATCTAAACTGTTAGACCAGCTGTTACCGTTTGCTGAAATGCCTTGAGGAAGCGCAACTTTTACAAATCTGGACAGCTTGTTTCATTTCCCTTGCTCTTTCTTTATATCATCGTTGCCTAGAGGGAGGCTGAGAGAGAGATTTTTAGAAAAAAGGTGTTCATATGGACAAAACATAAATGGTTCTTTTTTAAGACTGACCTTTAACTACTACACCAAGTCACAGTAAAATAATTACAGACAGATCAATCAAATTCCATTCTATTTAACTTCATTGCTTTCCTACACAAAGAAAGAGGTGCCATTATTTTATTGCAAGGCCCACCGAGATATCCTTTGGGTGTAATACTCCAAGCTAGTTTCATTTCTGATGTTGAAATACTGAAAACCTGGCAAGGTCTCCTCCACTTATAAAAGGCACTGTGAAGCTCAGTACTTTGTTGCTACAGTAGCAATTCTTTAGGCATAAATTTAAAAAATATTTTGGTAATGTAAAGGATATGATCACCTGGGCCTATATTACCCAGGAATCCCCCTGGCCTACTGCATCACAAAATTTACTTAGTGTTTTTAAAATTACAATCAAAAGGTACTTTTTTGTACCCTTTTGGCTTCGTATAATTTTTTTTTTTAATCTATCAATGTCAAAGGAACCTTAGGCTAGCTTCTAGGATTTGCAAACTCTCCAGTCACAACTGTGTCAAAACACAGAGTTTTCCTGATCATAGAATCATAGAATCACAGAATGCCAAAGGTTGGAAGGGACCTCTAGAGGTCATCTAGTCCAACCCCCCTGCACACGCAGGGCCACCTAGAGCACGTGGCACAGGGCTGCATCCAGGCGGGTCTTGAAGATCTCCAGAGAAGGAGACTCCACAACCTCTCTGGGCAGCCTGTTCCAGTGCTCTGTCACCCTCATCGTCAAGAAATTCTTCCTTAAGTTCCCGTGGAACTTTTTATGCTTCAGTTTGTGGCCATTTCCTCTGGTTCTGTCAGTGACCACCAGTGAAAAGAGGCCAGCCCCATCCTCCTCATTGCCTCCCTTGAGGCACTTATAGACACAGATCAGGTCCCCTCTCAGCCTTCTCTTCTCCAGGCTGAACAAGCCCAGCTCCCTCAGCCTCTCCTCATAGGGCAGATGTTCCAGGCCCCTGATCATCCTCGTGGCCCTGCGCTGGACTCTCTCCAGCAGCTCCACATCCCTCTTGTACTGTGGGGCCCAGAACTGGACACAGTACTCCAGATGTGGCCTTACCAGGGCTGAGTAGAGGGGTAAGATCACCTCCCTCGACCTGCTGGAGATGCTCCTCTTAATGCACCCCAGGATGCCATTGGCCTTCTTGGCCACGAGGGCACACTGCTGCCTCATGGTCAACCTGTCGTCCACCATGACGCCCAGGTCCTTCTCAGCAGAGCTGCTCTCCAGCAGGTCGGTCCCCAGCCTGTACTGGTGTCTGGGGTTATTTCTCCCCAGGTGCAGGACCGTGCACTTGGCCTTGTTGAATTTCATGAGGTTTTTGACCGCCCAGTTGTCCAGTCTGTCCAGGTCCCTCTGGATGGCAGCACAGCCCTCTGGAGTATCCGCTACTCCTCCCAGCTTCGTATCATCTGCAAACTTGCTGAGGGAGCACTCTGTGCCTTCATCCAGGTCGCTGATGAATACATTGAACAGGACTGGACCGAGGACTGACCCCTGGGGCACTCCGCTCAACACAGGCCTCCAACTAGACTCTGCACCGCTGATCACCACCCTCTGAGTTCTGCCATCTAGCCAGTTGCCAATCCACCTCACCGACCACTCATCCAGCCCACACCTCCGGAGCTTGTCCAGGAGGATGTTGTGAGGGACGGTGTCAAAAGCCTTGGTGAAGTCAAGGTAGATGACATCCACCGCTCTCCCCTCATCTATCCAGCCAGTCATCCCATCATAGAAGGCTATCAGATTAGTCAAGCATGATTTCCCTTTCGCGAATCCATGCTGACTAGTCTTGAGCACCTTCTTGTCCTCCACGTGCCTGGAGACAACGGCCAGTATGAGCCGTTCCATCACTTTTCCAGGTACGGAGGTGAGGCTGACCAGCCTGTAGTTGCCCGGATCCTCCTTCTTGCCTTTTTTGAAGACTGCTGTGACATTGGCCTTCTTCCAGTCCTCTGGCACCTCCCCCATTCTCCAGGATCTTTCAAAGATGATGGAGAGTGGCTTGGCTACGACATCCGCCAGCTCACGCAGAACTCTGGGGTGCATCCCATCGGGGCCCATGGATTTGTTGGTATTGAGGTGCCTTAGGTGCTCTCTGACCCAATCTTCCTCTACCCTGGGCAAGTCTTCGTCTCTCCCAGCTTCTTCTCTTGTCGCTAGGGCCTGGGACTCTACAGGGCTGCCCTTGGTAAACACCGAAGCAAAGCAGGCATTCAGCAACTCTGCTTTTTCTGTGTTCTTCGTAACCAGGGTGCCCATCCCATTCACTAGAGGACCCACATTTCCCCTGATCTTCCTTTTACTGTTAATATATTTGTAGAAGTTCTTCTTGCTATTTTTAACATCCCTTGCCAGGCTGCGTTCCAGCTGCGCCTTAGCTTTCCTAGTTGCATCTCTGCATTCCCTGAGATTTTTTGATCTTACACAAACCCTCTAAAGCCCCTTTAGACACCGGGAACACAGTAAGGACTCTGCCTAAGAAATGAGTCTTTTACAGCACTCTGCAAATGTTGAACTTTGACTAAGCCAGTACGGCCACCAAAGAACAAACTCCTGCTGACACAGACTTTTGTATGATCATGTGAACGCCTCACACTAACCTTGGAGTTTGGAAGGAAATTTTTCCCCATCTGTCAGCTCTGACCTCCACCTCACTGCCCAGACAACCATGGCCAGTTGGGAGGAAACAAGTCAAAGGAATAGGCAAAGCAGCACTTTTTGGGGGTATTTGTTTTGAAATTTGGAAGCTTTTCCTTAAACTGCAGCCCCAACGTCCAGGGACAGTCTCCAGAGCCATTCAGTGGCCTGGAAAAGCTCCTGATTCAGCTCAGGGCCAACACTGCCCACCACAACGTGCACACAAGCCCCTCCAGCAGTGCCACATGAGCACGACCATAGTGAAGTATCGAACACGTGGGGTTTGGTGAGCCTGCAAGCTTTCCTCGGTCACCCAGGCCCCTGCTCCTGGCGTGGAGGTAGCAGTGCCTGCACGAGCCCTGCCTGGGCTTGGGAGAGGTCCTCCACAAGGAAGCTTTGGGGTTCCTCACATTGCAGGGGATAGGAGAATTGATCCCAGCTGGAGGCCTGCAGGCCTCTCTGCTTCTAACATACAAAGAAACTGAAGCTCTCACCTACAAAGGAGACTTCAGTAAGCATCAACTGACATGAGAACCCTCTATCTTCTGTCACGTTAAACAAGCAAAAAAAAAAAATCACATAAAAAAAATAAAGGAGTACTTTCAGACTAATCATAACAAATGCAACTTGTGTGTGGATCAGCGCTAGTATGAACCCCTCAAGCTGTTCCTCGATGGATTCACTCCAAGAAGGTTCAGTGCTGCCTCCTTGATGAGTGATAGTCACAAACAATTATTTCACGTTCTCTATGTTCTTATGTTATTTATGTTCCATGGGCAGAAGAGAAACCATATTTTGTAGATATTTGTTCTTATATCATGTATTCTCATTGTGTGAAAAAAAACTTTGAAGGTGACGGAACTATTTTTAGGGCAAGTTAATTTTGCTAAATAACACCTTTTCTCATGATCTAATATCCCATTACTTTCTTTACATGAAATGGCCAAATCCTCACAGCTGGATTTTAAAAAACCTACTACTGATGCAATAAATGTCAAGCTCTTGCAAAAGACTGCTTATTTCAAGTAAAACTCCTGAAGTGAGATATATTATTCATTTTAAGACACTAACATACCTCTTTGTAGTCAGGTTCTTAACATATGAGAACAGCATCACCAGCACAAGGCCAAGCCACTGATGGCAAAAGCATAGGGGCTTTCAATCTATCAGACTGTGATATCTCATTTGCAAAATGCTTACACAAGACATTTTGTGGTCGTCTACAGGTATTTCAGGTATCTACAGGTATTTCTAATACTGTCTTTTGAAATATTTATTCTAACAGCTGGATATTGCATGCACACCACACACACACACTCTTGTACTTCATACTGCGTTTGAGATGCTTCCGGTATTGTCAGTATGAAAGAAGACAAATCAAACATGAGGAGCTGTTTATTATCCAGCTGCTAAAAATGACTGTCACAGGATGCTCAGTATGAAAAAAAAAAAAAATCAAGATTAGATCAGACAGGATGAGATCTTTTGCCCTCTCTTATTTTGCACATTTGCTGTAGGAGGGAGCAGCTATGGAAATAAGCCAAAATAGTGGAATATACAAGTCAAATCTGATGTAATTTCTCACTCAAGACTACACATTTTAAATCAGGTCAAAATACTAAAGTGGGTGTCCTGGGCTCTTTAAAAGTTTCTTTTACCTTTTAGAAAATATTTTGACAATAAGAAAAGCAACAGAAAAATGCTACAGATTTGTTGCAAAAATCTGTGTAGTGCTTACTGTAGTAATTGTGGCAGTACTTCAAAAAACTCATAGTGATTTTGTGCATTCACCTTTCAAGGTTTCCAACTTTAACATACCTATTCCAGTATACATGTTTTTGTAGTATGCATAAACAAGTTCAGTGTTTTAAAGAATCTAAAATCAAACCCTAAAAGTGTGACTCAAAAAATAGCAAAATAACAAAATCCCATATGATTAAAAAAAAAAAATAGTACATCTGAAGAATTTACATGTACAAGAGGGGAAAATGATGCAGGGGAAAACAGACTCCAAGTGTGGGTGGGGAGGGAAAGAAAGGACAAGTGCTGCTGCTTTGACTATTTCAACTACTCTTTATCTTTCTCTTAACATATGGCATGGATGCACAAAGCACTGAATGAGGAGTGTTTTGGATGGAGTTTTTGTTACATCACATGAATAAACAAGTAAAATAGAGTACTAGAAACTTCTCTACATAGAAAACATGCCATAAAAAACTTGCCCACCATTAACAAAGACAATTAAGTATCCTCCACTTTTTCTCCAAACCCACTATGCGAATGGTCACAAGAGCTTCGACTCAATATACTTCAACTATTTATTTTAGCCAAAGAGCTCATGGGACTATTCCGGAACTGCAAAGATTTCACAGTTGGTTGTAGGGGCTACAGATATGTTTATATTTTCCTGTCTTTTTTTTTTTTTTTTGCCAGCAGTTCACCTACCATTTCTTAGTTTCTAGGCTGCATCTGAAATCTGTATTAGAGCAAGATCTGGACATCTAACAGGCACTCTATCAGCAAGCTTATTTTCACGGAAAATAAAACTCAGTACATAACCCAGGCAGGAACTGCACTTCCTGCACCAAAAATTACCCCTGGAACAGATCTACAGGAAAATCCTTAAATTCATTTTAAGCTTTTTTTTTTTTTTTTTTTTTTAAGTTTTACCTTTAAGCATTAAAAAATAGTGCCAGACTCTGCATACACACTTCTGCATGAAAGTGTTAAAAGTATAAAGACTACCTTATCACCCATACGCCCCTTTTTTGGCACTGCTTTAGACACAGTGATCACTATTGGCTCATAGGAAACTGCCCTCCCTTTTTCAGGGAATCATAAATGTAAGAGCTGAAGTTACTGTATTTACCTTTCCTCTCATACTTTCAGCATTACAGAGAAAATATTTGAAGAAACTGAGGAGGAAATGCCCTTAAGGATTTTTTTTCCTTTTCTTTCCTCTTTTTTCCTAACTTTTCAATCTTTTTCTCTCCGTTCTTGAAACCTTCCTTCATTTATTTTTTTCTCCCCAGCAACACAAGTTGTTTATCCAGTCATTAGAAAATTCAGGTTGATTACTCACTGATGCTTAAAAAAAAAGAGAGAGAAAAACTGTCAAAAAAAAAAAAAAAAAAAAGAGAGAGAAATTATATGCCTAATGGCAGCTGAATTACTTAAATTTGCCCCTTCCCCTCACCCCTTGGCATCTTCTCCTGAATTCTGTATGTCTGTGTTTTGACAATATTTCTTCCTTTTCTGAAAGACAAGTCCTGCATGTTCCTATCCTTCTTACTGGCAGCAAGTGGCATTTCAAGTTTTGAAGTGCAAATAATTCAGGACAGAAAAAAAAAGTTTCACTCTCAAATCAAGTGAAAATGGAATTTGTTCTGGAGAAACTGTCATAACATCTAGTATTTTCAACCTGGTACCTCCCGAGAAGTAAAATTTTAACAAAGATTTTGTTTTATAAAATGATTCTTGTAGTTTTCAAAAAAAATGTACATTGTCTATGTATAACTTTATGAACAAAGCAACTCTACATGGATTCCATTTGGTAATGCTTTAGCTTTTAGTTATTCCAAACCTAATTGTACTTTAACCTCCTAATCCCGTGTTCTGCTCTTCAGTATAACCATTATATTCACCTCCAATTAAAAAAGGAGAACCTTAAAAAAAAAAAAAAAGCATTTAAGGGTAGAGATTTCAAGGGACTTGGTAGCAATATGTACTCTGTTCACTTTATAGTACAGATATCCTAAACTAATCTCTTGCATGAAATAAAGTCATAGAGTGACTTTTGGATGAATGTTTGGATGAATGCTGATGTGTGATGTCAATGTTATTACCAAATAACATTTTTTTCTCTCTCTCTCTTTTAAGCAGCACCAACTTTGCACATGGAATATCTGATACTACCTCTCACAAGCAATTGCACCCAAAATTGTATTCCAATAACTTTAAACACATATCTCTAAATATTCTCCCAAATAACCAGAGCACGAGCTCCAGTGTTTTCCTCACTGTGGATTCTAGCAGAAGATAGTTGCATTTGGCTGTCAGTGTCTCTAAATAGCACACAAATAGTATAGTTCTGCAACATACCTTCCTGGAGGAAAAAAAGAACATGTAATTATCACTGTGTTTTACCCTGTATCTCAGTGTGTAATCCAATAAAAAGAGCCCCTGTTATCTGTACTATTATAGACTGCAAAATGTGCACCTTTAAGGCAGTACAGCTATTTATCAATGATGAGGCTTCTTTAAATAACTGTTTAAAAGAAAAAAAAAAAAAAATCAGCCAACCTTTAACGACTGCATCTATAGAATGGATCTGTGGCACTAACCCACAGATCGTTCTCATCTGAAATTTATATTTAGATACATCATTTCTTTTATCTGTATACCAATTTCTCATTGTTACAGAACATATGCTCTTCCTTAAAATAACTTGCTATTTTTGTTCTATTACTCAGCCTCATACTTCCACAAAGCTGCAAGTGTTACTTCAGATAAACTTAGTAGATTTTGGCTAGGTTCCACGTTACTTTATAACAGCTTTAATAACAGAGGAAGAGTACCTAATGAAACAGGCTGCTGCAGCCGCTCCACCAAACGCGCGCTTGCTCCGAGTGACGGCAAAGAAACCAGTTGTTTATCAGTCCCCAGTGGACTGGGAGGAGAGGAAAAAGGACAAGTTCTTGCCTATTTTCCCTCTAGCAGAAGTGCGTGGAACAGGAACAGTATCATATCCTATCTGCTGGTAACTTGAATGACTTTTTCTGCTATTGTAAATGCTTCTGGGTGCAAAATAGTAATCCTCCCAATAGCACGTTCATCGCACAAAAGGTGGATCAAAAAGAATGCAGAATATCCAGCAGTTCTAACAAAAGTGTTAACAGATTTGACAAGTATCCTTCTGTATCTTTGAAGCTATCACACATACATTACATACATTAGACTTCAAATGGTTTAAGCTAAATTTGATGATTGTATAACATCTGATCAGAATTAGCGATCATATGATAATCTACTACTACAACTGCTTCTTCCAGGACTTTTTTCCATTAGTTGTCATCATGGGCACACCAATGGAATTTTTGTTCCCTCTGCCTCCAATCAGAAAATGAACCATATGAAACCAATTTCAGCAAAAACAAGCCACATTTCACCTCAAAAAGGAATTTATCACTGTCATATAAATATATAAATTGTGTATATTTTTGTGACATTTTATTTAAAACATAGATGTCTCACACACATCACATTAAAATAAAGAACATCTTTCTCAAAAAGGAGACAGCAGCTTGTTTCCTGAGGAATTTGAAAAATAAATTGACATACAGTCCATATATCCATTATTATCCTCATAAGAGATTCAAATATGTACAGTTATGTAAAAGATCTCAGTATGACATGGTACTCATAGATAAAGTATGATATTTATTTTCTGTTCTAAATATGTGAACATTTCTTACCAACTTTAGGCTTTTTTCCCCATCTTCCCTATCTATTTCATCCACATTATGCAGAGCTTACTCATATAAAGTAATGCATGCTCCTACAAAATCTATTTTGTTCAATCTCAGTATTCATCCATGTTCTACTCAATGCTGCTAAAGTCTAGAAAACCCAGAATTTATTATACAGTAAGGACAATTTTATTATACTGTAAATCATTTCTAATCTAAAAACATATTATACCTCCTAAATTAATTTTGACCCAAGTCACTTATTGAATCTAAAGTGGAGTCCTGATTCTATAATGCTAAGCTTTAAAATGTCTTGCTAACTTAATGCCTTTGGGCTACAGGTAATTAACCTTTCCTTACAGCTCCTCTCCGAGGAAGCTAATAAATCCCCATCCTGATACATCTTCAGCGTTTTTTTGAAGAACCAGCCTTTGATTAACCAGAAAGTTTCCCTTTGGAGATTTTTGAAGAGAAAATATATTGCTTTTAAAAGTTGCCTAAAGCTGCTGCTGCTGCTGCAAAAAAAAAATGCTTGGACACAGGAGTTCTGATAATTGGGCACAAGTGAAGATGCTTCCTCATGCAATGATTGCCCCACTTTCTATTTGCACAGCTCCAGTCCAGCAAAACCCCAGTTCTTAGAGTAGTCTTAGAACAGCCAATATGAACATATAACCTATGGAATTTTGTGAACTTTCCTTTAAATGTGCCTTAACACTCCTTAATTTTTCAGTTTTTAATCTGCTTTCCCGCAATAGTACGTTCTGTATTCAGAACATGCAGTCACTACCCTGGGATAAAGAGTTCTAAACAGTTGGTGAACTTGACTAAAACTATCAAGGCACAAATGAGCTGCCAGGGAAGTAAAGAGTAGGCAGGAAGGACCGAACCTGCAAAGGGGAATAGGCAGCCCAATGTTCCAGAGAGACCCAGAAAGGAACATCTCTCCCATCTGAAGCTTAGGGTACTAGCCATGTATTTAACTACCAGACACAGAATATTCTTTTGTAAATATAACAACAGCAGTGTTCTGTCAACATTAACTGTCCTGTAAGGGGGAAAATGGAAAAGGGAAAAAACAGAAATGGGAAAACCAATTCCTCTTAAGAACTGTTGCAGGTCACACAACTCAGCAGGATGCAAAATAAAGGAAGAAGCCGACTTTCTGCTCCTGGAGAGGGGAGGCAAGCCATGGCTCCAGATCCTGCTGTGCACCAGGTACATCAGGCTATCATCTAGAGAGGACTGAGCTTTAGTTTTCACTTTTTCACCTCCTACTGCATTCTACATGTTACTTGTTAAGTATGTTACCCAGCTTACTTAAAAGTAGCATGAAAAAGAAAAAAGGCAAAAAAAAGCAAAAAGAGTACCTGCATGCTGTTCTAATTATCAGAAATCCTCTCTCCAACAGGACAATAAGCAGCAAGAAAAAGAGTACAACATTTGTCTACATGCATGTGAGTGATCTTGTAACCTGAAGTAGGTCCAACTGTAAATTAATAATACAAGAAAAAAAGCAATAAGGAAAAATAATTTAAAAATTCTCATCTTTGTCTTTTTATCTAGGACTGTGTACACATTTTCCTATGGCTTACTCCCTGAAAGTTTCTTGTCAAACTCTGCTGGAAATTTATAATTTTGATGTACCACTGCACATCAGAAAGACTTTCCTGCTTCTTGTATAATGACACTTTAGGATCATTTAATCATTCAGGATGATCATTTGACCTACTATGAAGAGGAACCACCTTGTGTAAGGGAATCTTTATATAATTATCTGTCTTAAAATCTGTTTTCAATTCCTGTGTCATATATTATTGTCTGCTGTACCATAAATAGCTCCAAAACCACAACATGTGATTTACTTTGCATATATTTTTAAAGAAATAGTTCAGAAAATCAATATCACCTATTAACACAGGCAGTCCTTCTCACAATTCCACATTCACAATGGAATAACCCAATGACTTGACAACCATAAACAATTTAACAGACACTAGAAAAAATACTAGTTTGAAATGAAAAAAAGAATTGAATACCATGATTTTTGGTATCTTTATCTTGACATGTATAGTTTCATATCACAAACTAGATTTTGTTTACCAATTACAAGAAAACTACCTTTCTATGTTCACATTCAGCCTGCTGCTATAAAATAGTGCTTGTGCAAGCCTTGCATTTTAGGAGAAAAAAAATATCAAAAATAAAATGATAGTAAAACAAAATTTAGAATTTTAAACTCTTATTAATTTCAATGAATTTTCAAATATTCCTAATAAGTAATCTTATCTCTTCAGCACCCAAGAGATTTTCTCAATATATGTATAAGAATTATTTGCATTTCTTTTACCTCTAAATTGTTAACTACTCTACTAGCTTAGGAAAAAAAAAAAAAAAAAAGATGTGGAAACTCGAGTCCTATGAAGACATTTCCTACAGAATTATTTTAATTTATTCAGGATAAAAATGCAAATAAATCTTTTGAACATATACTGAGCACAGAAGATTGTCCTGGGACTTAAATACAATTATTATGATGTGGAGGGGAGGAATTGAAAAATGTAGTAGCTTGACAGCTTAGAAAACAGACATTCAAAGGATCAGTTCATCAGACAAGCACTAGCAGAGGTCACATTGCCATTAAATCAAAGAGTAGCAACAATAATTTTCAGACTAATATCAGAAAATCCTGCAAAATAATACTATTTGTTCATCCAAAAGCTCACTATGCAAAAACGTAAGGTAGTAATAAATAAATAAATAAATAATGACAATATTTTTACTGAGCGCTGACAGAAGTTACTATGTCTTATTGTTACTGAGCAGGCTGAGAAGGCCTTGGATCAGGGATAACTGTCTTCTTTCCCTCTTCTTCCCACCTTCCAAAGCTTTTATATGTAAATACAGAAAAACAGGTATATAGGATGTATCAAGCACTATACTTCTACCTGACAGGAAGGAGATTTACCTGCTCAAACAGTTTAACCTTTATATGCATAGAAAAGTGGAAGAGCATGTACTTAAAATCAGGCATAGCACAAAAACTATTGCAGAATACAGACACAGTGCATTTGTTCATGCAGGCTACCACAGTTAATGAAATTACCTACATCAAAATAAAACTACTGAAAATTTAAATATTTAGCATATATAAGAAAAAGACCAGAAAAGAGATGACCCTTTGCTATGATCATAACCCCTAGATATATAGAGGTAACAAAAGAATATTTTTCACATTTCTTCAGGTATTTTGTTTTTTAAAATATTTAATAGTTCAACTCTTTTCCAAGGACTAGGCTGAGACCAGCTCATTCCAACCCCACCTGGCTTCTGGTCACTAACGTTTGACAGACACTGAATCCTCTCCCTTACTTTAGGCCAGAAGAGTAGGTCAGCGAAAAGGCCAAACCCCACTTTTATCATCTTCTGAAGCCCAAATGGCTTTGACTTAAGAGTCATGTTTAGGCAGCACAATCAGATGTGACACGGTGGTATTCCTTGGAAAGGCCTAATATGGCGGCTCCTTCATCTGCCTGTACCTTTGGCTGGTCCAAACACAATGAAGAAAAGCAGATATGCAATGAATTTAAACACTGCCTACAGTGTTTGGTACCGACTAAAGGTGCGCTTCCAGCTTATACTTCCACCCCAGGTAGATCTGCCAGAAGAGATTCCCTTTTCCCTACCATTCCCGGCAACCCGTTGCTTCTCACGCGCCACCAGATGCTCCGGCAGCCCAGGCAGTGCCCAGCCTACGGGGATGGTGAAGGAGGCTTCTTCAGGAGCCCTGTCCTCACCTCACGACCTGCTGGTGTGAAGGGCAGACCCAGCTCTACCTCCCTGGCCAGAACAGGCACAAGGGCATTTCCAGGTATTGTGGCTTAAGAAAAAAAGGACCAGAAAAACACCTGAAAACAATCCCAATTTAGTCTTAAAGAGGAATGGTGAAACCAGTTAAACTCGAATGCGGATACTCAATCAGGATTATGTTAATTCCATGAAGCTTAGTTCACTTCCAAAATAAACTAAGACAAATTAAATTAAGGCCGCTCTAATTCTGAATACATGCTGAATGAGGATTTAATGCAATTTAACTAGTCTACTTCAATTCATAATTCTAGTTAATGTAAATTAATTTTCTTGAGTGTCATATGTAAACAAGCCCAAAGATCTTGGAATTAACATCATGTAGAAAACCTGGCTGTTTTTAAGAACATGCATTGAAATGTATGTAATGTACATAAGGTCCCCTTTATAGAAAGTATTAGCCTTTACAACTCTTTCTGTTTCTACTTAATTTTGTTTTTAAAAGAGGGCATTTTCATTTAATTTATTATAGTTTGGGATTATTTTTGAAATAAAGCATATTTTTTTCTTTTGTGGTATTATTATAAGTCTGGACAGAGCTGTATTTTTAATGCAATATCAAAGAAAAAATCTTAAACATAACAAAAATAGGTAATGTAATTAATAAAGACACAAACAGGTTGTAAAATATTTTTATTATTATTATTATTATTTATTATTTTTATTATTATTATTATTATTATTTATTATTTCCTGCCTACAGGAAAAATGCCAAGGTTGTGTTGCCTACAATATTTCTAAGAGAGCTAGAAAGAAACAAAGATGAACAGATTTCTGATCTAAACCTGGAGGTCTATGGACACGATGTGTCCACTGGCACAACTATGGTCCAGCTTCCTCTGTTAAAGCCAAGCCTGAAAAACACTCATTTACACACTAGAAAAGATAAGACTTTTCTGTATTGAATAAGGAGGAACCCTAAATACTTGAGGGTACACAGTATTTCTCAATAAACAACCTATAATGCTTTAAATTGTACTGAGCTCATTTAATTCTGATCACTTCATAGTCTGCATTAAAAAAAAAGAATATCTTAGGCTACACATACACCTGCTGCAAAAAGTTGGGCAAACACATCAAGCTAGGGCAACTCTACCTCCTATTAGCCCTTCCTCAGCTGCTTCTCGGCATTGCCTTCCAAAATTTCCTCCCTTGAAAGTCTGCCTGTAAAGCTTCTCCTGCAAGTGATTCAAAGGCACTTCAGTCAAAATGTATCAGCTTAGCAAAGGCCCCATACTTAAATTATCAATAGTATCTGATCTAATTGCTGTGATAGATGACCAGGTGTATTCAGGCAAGGCTGCCTGTGTACTCGGAGAGAAACCAGGTTGCCGCTGAAGACTGATGAGAAACACCACCTCCAACATGCACTACTACTCTGTTTAAATCATCTCAGTCTACACCTTGACATGACCAATTTTACACCCGAATTTAAAAAAAAAAAAACCTAACGATGTTTCAAGTGGTTAAGAATCAGTTTGACCTTGAATTGTTTTTTGAACTTCAATGAAATAAAATTGTTCTAGCAAAAATATAGGTGAAAAATATTAGAATGATTAAATTCTTTATTGTAATATCTTTTAAATGAAACATTTAGATATTTCATGTTGCACTGAAGAACAAATATACTTCAATTTTAAAAGGTTAAAGTTCTGTCAGAAAATCTGGACCATATCACAGTCTTCCTTCCTTTAAGATTAACCTGCTCCTACAGCACAAATGGTTTACTTCCAATCAATTTAGTGCTGCAGTATACTTCTTTTATCCAGATCTGCTGATCTGTCCTGCAGATCTGCTGAATAGCACAATCAAGGTGAAGCCAAATTTCTTCCCGGTATTAATCTTCTCATCAGACAAATGGGAAGGAAAGAGAAATCATAGATAGCCAAGCCATTATTTCTCACCTCTACCAGATTGTTAATAAAGGAATTGCTAATATCTCAGACCTAAGAACTCAAGGGATCTCATTTCCCCTTCCTCCCTTGCCCTCCTGTATAGGTGTGGGCCATAATTATCCTATGGTAAATACACTGGGAACCCTTTTTAGGTCACTGACAAAATATTTAAGTGAAAAAGCCTGGAGCAATCAAATCATCAGAGAGCTTTTCCTACAGCTGGGATGATCTAAATCCAGACACTCATCAGTTTAAGGTTGCATGTCATGTATACAGCTACTTAAAAATTCATCTGTGCAGCTTTATCATTTCTCCTGTCAAAAACTCATAAATTCACATAAATTGATTTCCACCTAAAACATCTTAGAACCTGACTACAAGTGTTGCTATTTTAAGATCCACTTGTAAACTGAATTTGCAATCATGTTCAGGCAAGGACAGATTTGCAAGTTCTTAAATCACTAGTTATATCAGCCAATGATCAAACAGACCCAATAAGTGCAATTAAAAAAAAAAAAAAAGCAAATTAGTACATTTTCAAAACACTTTTGAAAGTTTTTCTCTAACTGAAATGCTTCCATAAAGCTTGCAACCTAAAATTCTGCTTGTCATCAATTAGTATAAAAAAATTACAGGCCATGAAAAGACTGATTAATCTACTTCCTGAAGTTAAAATACCTCATGACTCATGGCAGGTGCAGAAGAATTGGATGTCAGAGAGAATGCCACACTACTAAACTGAGATACCCAACCATCACTGAGCTAGTTCAGTTCTGTGCCTGATGCTACCTTTGATTTCCCGCAGGAGGCTTCAGATTATATGATGACAATTTGTGTGGAAGACATTGAAGTTGAGGATTGGGAGGACCTGGATGAAGCAGGAAATGAAGTTCTTGTTGAACATAAAGAAAGTTTTATGGAGGAAAAGGCTTGTCATTCAGAAAACATACTGTGCATTTACTTAAAGCAAAGAATGAAAAGAAAAAAAAAAAAAGAAATCAAGATCTTAAGTAAATCCAATTATAAAAAGTGTAAAACACTAATGGGAGAAGGATATGGAGATACCTAATCATGAAGTATGACTGCTTTTGCTAGTTGTATGTGATTTATATTGGTGCTTATTTTCAAAGATTTTGGTTTAATTCAAGACCCAGTTCCGGATCTTCTGCACAACTGTGGTCATCCGACATCACAGTCCACAAATCTGCTCACTGCCCTTCAGCTTTGTACAGCTCAGCATTTGTTGGGATAAGTCCTAAGAGAGCTCATTTCTTGAAACACATTCCTTCCTCCAGTACTTGATGTAATCATCACACTGAGACTTGTTAGATAAGTACGACCTTGACTGGTCATTTATAACCACATTGCTCAGGATGCCCAGAGACGGAGGCCATTCCACCTTGCCTTTTCCCAGCAGCAGATCAGTGCACCTTATAAACAGCGAGTCAGGATGATACTGAAGGCTGAAGTCACATTGAACTCCTTCATTCAGAGCAGAATTGCCCACTTTGGATTGCTCCACATCAAATAAAGTAGACTTGAGCTGCACTTTCTCACATCCTGGACTGGTAACTTCAAATCCTAAATTCAGACTAAAGTCCCCAGGAATAGGCCGGTGCCTCGTGGAACCTGGCAAGCCCCAGAAAAGGTCTTAATTTCAATACCATAAGCTAAGTAAAAATGCTGCAAAGATACCTGCCTGAAATAATATGGGCTTTTGTTTTGATGTACACTTTAATGTACACTGCTACAAACTTCCCCCAGAAAAATCCCACTGATCAGTGCACCACTGATTTCATTTGAAATGGTCTTTCACTGGTTTCAGTGCAATTGCTGACAGAATGAAAGCACTGCTGTATAAAAAAAAGGCATGGTCATAATCTCACTCCTATCAAATACAGCTGTGAGCAGATATTGTGCATGCCTTTGAATTTAGCCTTATGCAACCTTCTTTTGGCTTAACCAAGCGGGGAAATATTAAAATAAATTAACATTTTACTAGTTCTCTAATTGGAAGTGTCTGTTCTAAACAAATATGTTTATCAAACAGTTTGACTAGGAAAATACATTAGTGTAGCTGCAGTTACCCAAATTACATGCTGTCTAAAGCAAAAAGGGCAAAAGCCATCTGGCTCATATAACTTACATTTTCTAGACAGCTTGCAGCTGGTTCTGATTAAGCTGCATCACAGTACTCTCAGAGATCTATTTTTATCTCTGCAAGTTTATTTTTAGGGCTCACACATCCAAGGCACATGGTGTTTACATTAATAAATGAACAACCGCCTACAGTTAAGAAAAGCTTTGTGTAATTCTCGCAGCACAGCCACCGCATAACAAAGACGGGTGGTTGAATAAAACATCCTAGGTGCTAATTAAAAAGGACTTGTCCACTCCCTGGCTTTGTACAGAACTGCAGAAAGCCTCTCCGGAGAGCCTAGGTGCCAGGGAGGAGAACAAGTTGCTAGACAACAGACTGGATTCACTTCAGTAATCAAAGTGCTCTGGGTGATTGCCCTAGCAGGGGAGGCCAAGTGTCCTGTCCTTTCCTTTCTCATAAAGTCCTTTTTTCATATAGAATCTACAGATTGCCCAGAGAGCTTAACCTTGTATGTTATGCAGCCACATATATGAGGGTAGCGTAAATACTGTCTTTGCCACCTAAGCGCAATATAAACAGAAAAAACAATGTATAGTTCAGAGCAACCGACACATTCTCTTACAGCCCAGGATCAGTAAGAACAAAGGATACTGGAAGTTCAGAAAGTATTAGCAGACCTATTTGCAGAAATTTATATATATATGCACGTTTTGCATGTGTTTTTTGACTATAAAATGCCAGGATCTTCCTGTACCATCAAACCTTGTCTTTCACAAGAATATTAAATCCACACACCAGAAAAAGATTTGAACTAGGACATTCTTTTTTAGTTCTGTATTTTTTCATTTCATGTTACAGATCTAAACTACAACAATATACAACTGGGAAAAAAAAAAGACAAGAAAAGAAAAAGAAACTGTAACTAACTACATTAAACCCAGCTAACACTAAAACTAGTCCACAGGTGTTTTCAAAATGCTAATTCCCTTTTGCAGGCGCTATGCACATGGTCTATTGTGCACAGTACTTGTACAGAGCACATGCAAAAGGGATGTGGGAAGGATCACACATCTGATCCCTAACTCTTCCAAAGAAAAGCCGGCAGCTGCATCAGCCAGCACGGGCAGGCAAAGGGAGGTGCTAGTGGTTTGGGAGAGGCTGCGCTCCCAGAGTTAGGCTTTGGATAAAGTTCTCTCTCTGCTGCTACTCTTTCTGACAGAGCTGAACAGAAGAGCTAAAGCACCCATGGCTACTTCAGGATTTTCCTGTCTCAGCTTTCACTTACTCGAGAGTACATCCACAAAAGGACGTCCAGGGCAACTGCCAAACTGTTTTGAGGCAGGAAAAAGGAGATTTATCCAGGATCTAAGGCAGCTTTTGATCAATATAATAGTGCTGTCTGTATCCACAGCTACTGAAAGCTAAGTTGGGGATATTTAAGTGTTCACTTGACCTCACTATAGGTGGAATCCAAGGCTAGAGGAACAACTATAGGCCCTTTAGTGGAAGCTGTGAAAAATATTTGATGCTTTTTTCTTTTTATGCAAGTTAAAGTGTGCATATTGTGCACTGGCCTTTATTGCTGGCTAAAATGAAATCCTGTCTCTGCTGCAATCAATAGGACAATCGGCCATGGACTTCAACTGGGTCAGTGTGTCACCCTAAGACTACAGTACTCTCTCAAAACACAGACTAGTCAGCTAGCTCCCTCACCTTTTTTGTTATAGCAGGGGTTCTGCTATGATTATTCCCATTAAATAGCTTCTCTGGAAGTACAGCACTGGTGTCATCATTCCGACTGAGCTCCTTCTGTTCTATACAAGGGGATCTGGTTAAATCAAGACAACACCTGAGCTGTATGTTCTAACAAGACCCAGGATTGCTAATGCTCTTCCAAAACTGGAGTGCTGACTGTTTTCTAAACATTTAGCATTTTGCCCCTCTCTGACTAGCAAGTGACGTGATTCACAGAACACAGAGTAACTGGTGTCCATACTTACAGAAAAAAAACTTATCCTCTATCACCACATGAATGATGTTTAATAAATCCTCCACTCACACAAGATCACTCTCCCTTACACAGTGTAGGAAGAACCAGGAATAAAGATAACATAAAACTTCCAAAAATGGATGACAAAGACTTTGAACTTTCCAAAAAATGTGTGAGCATATCTCTGGAGAGGACAGATATAGCCTTAACCAGCAGTAGGTAGAGGGGAGCCAGGTGTGAGCAGTTGTCATCACTTTCTCTATGGCAATGTCAGCCTGACCTGGTTACTCCACAATTCAGATACTTGAGAACATCTGCATGATATCTGCAAATTGCAGATTATTAGCAGTGAGATGTTAATACACAATAAACACTTGTAGAATTTTACTTTTGGGCATTACTGTAAAAAAAAAAAAGAAGAGAGACTTTTTCCGTTCAATTTTTACCTTCTACATATACTTTCTGAATAATAACAACTCAAGTACAAGGGTCAGAGAAAGCACAGATTTGGAGTGATAATATCAAGAAATCAGATTTCTTAGCATCAACAACCCTTTAGATAAAGTTTCATGAGTCAACCTTATGGTATGATAACTTTTGGAAAGATGAAAGTTGTCTCAAATAAACCAGTTAGTTATGAACAATGCTTGTATGGCTTAAAGAAAAACTGGATGACTGAACAAAGGAATATACAAAATTTGCAGATAAAAGCAAGCTGGGAGAGTTGCAAGCACTTAAAAAAAGAGAAATAGAATTCTAAATGATCTTAATGAACTGGAGAAAAAGCCTGAGATACAGAAGATGAAAAGATGCAAAGGCAAGTATAAAGTAATACATTTGGAGGAGAAAGCAAAAACAACAACAACAACAAAGCATTAAAATAAAACAACAAATAGAAGGTGGGTAACAATAACCCTCATCAACGTTCTGCAGTAAATTGCCTTAAAAATTGAAGAAATCAACATTGAAAAGCCAGTTCAAAACCAGACAACTCTCTCTCTAAAATAACACTAAGAGTGTTTTGGAAATTGAATAGGAGCACATTGGAGAAGTTCAGAAGACATTAGGTAAATATCTCATTCTGTTCAGTACCATACTATGTGGTTTTAGGTGACGAACTAAGAATCTAAAGGAGAAACTGCAAATAGCCTGATTTTTTTTAAGTATCATTTATGAGAGACAGTTAAAGAAAAGGATTTGTGCACTCTAGTAAATAGAAGATGGAAAAGATCATCCTAGTTGTGAACGAGGTGGGGAGCAAACGAGGTGGGGCGAAGATGCTACTGATTTAGGATAGGATTTCAGAAATATTTCCAACCAAAATGGCCTGATCAGGCTAAAACGGCCTGATACTTTGTTTTGGCAGTAACTGCCAACGTTTGAAGCTCAAAACTTCAAACTCAAAGCACGTCATATTGTAGTGTCCATCAGGCTGCCTTCCTTTCTGCCACAATTCCCAGCTGTGAGCGTATAGGACTGATACCTATAGGAGCCCAACCTTGGAACAGACCTCAGGGCAGACATCACCAAGGCTACACGACACAAGCCCAAGGACCACACTCTTCACCAACCCACGCATTCGCCCCGTGCTCTGAACCCCTGACACTTGCTCAGCCAGCACAGTTCTGCCGGGCTCTGGATTTTTGTAAGAATACTCATAATCTAGGAATCACAGGACTTTCAAAATCCTCTCCCACCGCCAACTGTGAGCAACAATTCCCAATGAGATATATTGTTTTGGCCTATTTCAGACCAAGTCAAACTTTACATAAAAAAATTCAAAAACTACAAATCTTACATTTCTAAAAAACAATATGTCAGACATGTAAGTATTAGAAATATAAACAGAAAAAGTAGGAATCTTCCATTTCTAAGGATTATCACTCTTTAAAATTGGTCATAAAGGGGAACAATGGAATGATTGACAGCTTTTAAGAAAGGCTTTTGTCTAATCTCTTCAAGGATGATCAAATTTTTTTAAATGATGAAGGTTCGAGCCATGATTTCCACTAGTTCCTTGGGACCTGGATTCATCCTGCAGGATGTACTGCATAGAACTTCATCTTAAGTAAGAAAAACATTGTCAAAACTAGATTTCTATCTTGAGGTCCCTCTTGACCTTCATTTTCTAAATGCTACAAAGCAGTAATTAATTCAGTTTCTAGATTAAGATATTGCATACATTATAAAACTACATCCTTTGTAAAGAAGTTTTGAAATTGTCACTAGCTTGAAAAATAAGGTGCTACAAAATAGTCCTGCTTTTTGTGAGTTACCTAATCTGCAAATTACCTGTTGTAAGTGTTATAATTATCACTGTAGAAACACTTGTTCTGCAGAAACACATCTGGGCTGCTAGAGTCAGAATTAGGAAGAGGTGTGTGGGTGGAAAAAAAAGTAAAAGTTGGTGAATGTCTTTTTTGGGGTATTCAACAGTTATGCAGCTGATCTAATGAATCTAATGAATCTAATGAATCTAATGAATTAGATCATTATAGAATATATAGGTATTATAGATTCACATGTGAAAATATTAACTGCATGATCTTTCAAGGAACCACATTTTGCTTTAGTTGATTTCTGGTGCCTAACTAATAATGAACATGGAAGAAGACTGATGGACAGATACTGAAATATCATTTTAAAAATGGTAATTATATGACAGATGTTATGAACTTCCTGGTCATTTGTTTTAGCCAAGAACAGAGCTGAGGAATGGAAATGTTCACTGAGCCTCCAAATTCTACCTGGACAGAAGCTGGAAGTCTTAACATTTAAAAATCAAGAATAAGCAGAGGTGGACATCTGTTGAATTCTCAGTATTTCTCTGCAGTTTAGAGATGTGTAGGTAAACTTACTGCTCACGACTGATTGTGTTTCTTCTCAAATATCATGTACAAGGTTTTTTACAAATGTAGTACATGAGTTGAACACTTGTTTCTTTTTTGCGTGCCTTTGCCAATACCATTGTTAGTGTGGCCGTGTAGTAAACCACATTGAAGCACAAACCCAGGCTAAGAAAAGCTCTTTTTTATTATTTTTTTCTCATGGGAAGAGTTGAGTCTGGATCAAGTCCCAAATCAAGCCACATATAGAAAAATACCTGGCACAGCTTAGGAAACAATAAGAAGAGAGGCAACTGGCAAGCAGTCCCAAGAACTTCTTATTTGAGCATGGCCACTGAAAAACAAGAAGTCCCTTTACAAAATGCCTCACCTTCATGGTTTTTAAAAATTTGCATTTGCTTCGGTCAAGGTGTTGGGTCCATGGGCCTTTTTCCTACATTAGAGGCAGCTGCATCCTGTCTTTCCTTCTCCCTCCCCATACACACAGCACTGAATTATTTAGTAAGTGGCAGAAAAGAGTCAGCAATCTGATGAGTAAAACCACCCAGGAATAAAATAATTTTTCCACCATGCAGGAGACGATGAGCATCTTTCACACTGCTTACAATCTCCACACATAAAGAGAAATCTACTAGCGGCAGAGAGGGGCTTTGCTCTTGTTTACCAGGACAGTGAAAAAGCAGTTCCCCAAATGTAGATGTGAAGATGGGAATAGGACCTAGGAAAGTAATTGACCTGTCAATGGAATATTGCAGCGAAGGACCTGAAGAGACCAAATTTAAACCTATCAGTTCTTTAATTATATCTTAAATAAGAGCACAGCTCCCCAACACCTAAAAATCTAGTCTGCAGTACTGTTCTTTGAAGCAAACAATGTTTGTATAAGACAGAACTGAACTCTCAGGTATGCCAAAACTAACCAAATGAAATTTAAGCTAAAAAAAAAATCCTCAAATACAAGAAAAAAAAAAACAGGCACAGCATTCGTGCACCACATTTGTATTTATTCCTGCACCCCTCTGACAAGTATCCCCCTCTAACTGTAGGTAGAAGTATCACTGCAAGCAGAGCCTCTAACAGCCTTCCACTTCAAATTTTGTGAACGATCCTCCAGCAAACGCCAAACAGAATCCAACCAGAATTTACTGGAAAATGCTTGCTGGCAGACCTCATCCTAAGCTTTTCAAATGAGAAGTATCCAGGGCAAATACAGCATGATCAGAGAGAGCATGGAAGCGTGGAATGTTACAGCTCTGAGGGTATCTTCCAGGCCTCCTGCACGTGCCTCACTATGTGACAGATCAGCAAGCCCCCGCGATGGGTCTGCTTGGCCCCCAGCCTTGGTCCCAGCTGGTTTCCCCTCCGCAATTTTCTGAGACAGGATAGGCTCTCCACACAGATGTATTAGAACTTCTTACATCTGAGGCAGTCTGAGGAATACTGTTATATTTGACAGTCCTGATGAACAGGTAGGATGTTTGGTAGTGACCAAAAAATCTATGCCTCAGGGTATGCAGAACTGGGTTTCAGTATGATATATGAAACCTTCTGGAACTGAAAGATGTGGCAGGATCATTTTGCTATACTTAACAGTTTCAGATCCTGATTCAAGGCGGGATTTAACGAAGATAAAAATAAAAACCAAATTCATACACGTAAGGAAGGCTCTATAGTTTAAAGAAGCCGAATCAAGTGAAGCCAACTTTTTCTGAAGCAGGAAAAGATGATCCTGATGCTCTGTGCAAGTTTCCTGCTACCAAAGTACAATTTAGAATTGCAGGCAGCAAAGAAGTAGAAGCAAACACTGCTAAATATTTCTCCTGGGAGACTGCGAAATAACAGCTTCCCAAATTTACTTGGAGTGATGGCAGCACTCCCGTTCAGTAAAAACATGAATATTTTGTCACATATTTAGTCACAATCAAAGCAACTTCTAGAGGCTTGGCAAGACTTACAGACTGTAAAGACAAGCCATGTAAGGAATTAAGGTCCTCATTACTATCCAAAGTCTTTCAATAACTAATTAACAACACTGTTGAAAAATGAAGCCCTAATTCTAATTTGAACTTGTCTAGCTCCACCTTCCAGCCACTAGATCTCATTAAACCTTCTACTTTTAGATTAAACAAGTGTCTAATATACTAGATATCTTTTTAAGCAGGCACTCATCTACCAAAAATCACAAATGACTCAACTTCTTCCTCAGAAAAAGAAAGCAGACTGCTGCTTCTTTCAAAAAGGTATATTTTCCAGATCACATATCTTTTCTGTACTCTTTTTCAAAGCCCTTTCTGAAGGGTAGCTGTCAGAATTGGAACCAGCATTCTCACAATTGTTTTGTTCAGTTAGTCTAGATGAAGGCTGAAGGGAAAGTCTGACTTCGGTCTTTATATTACAGGGTGTAATAAAGCACTCCAGTGCACAGACAGACACTGAAGGCCAACAGTGGAGGGCTCTCAAGATGGTCATGGACCTTGTGCATGAGACCTGTGAGGAGAAACTGAGTAAGCAGAGCTTGACGAGTCCAGATCCTGAGTCAGGCTTTGTCAGTACTGGTAGATGATAATAAAAGACTCAATGGCCACGAATGTTAACTTGGATGCCCAAACTTTTCAGCAGGAGAGCAGTGTACTGGAGGAAGATACCCAGAGAAGATTGCAATCTCCAGCCCTCAAGATTTTCCAGATTCAGATAAACAAAGCCACCTGAGCTAGTGTTGGTGACAGTCCCACCTGACCTCTATAGGTCCCTTTGAATCAGTATTTCTGTAATTCTCCTCTTAAGTGTTAGAGTCTTTGTTCCTTTTATTCAGCTAAAATGCATATTTTTTCAAAAGAATCTGCTGTACCAAGTGGGATTATATAACTATATATCCAAATTCATTCCAGTGTAATGGATGTTATCTCTACCAGAATTAATATTTTCCCTAGATAACTGATAAAAATACTGAATTATAACTAAGCATAAATTCCTGCAGAAATTTACTAGGAAAACCTTTAGGGGATAACAATTTTCCCCATGTATAATCTTTTGAGATCTGTTAGGCAGTTTTTATTTCATTTAATGCTATAATGATTTTGGATAGTGTTATTTTTAAACAGATTGTCATGCACTACAGAATGCTAATTATATTTTTTAACAATTATCTTTATCAAACTGGCTTTCTGTCATCAAAAACATTAACCATTTGTTTGAAAACTTTTTTTTCTTAGAACTATGTTGACTGACATGAGTAATAATACTGTATTTTTGTTCTCTGTAGAATGAGGTATTCTGATTTTCCTTTCCTAAGGTCATTCAATATGTATATTTACCCACTTAACGCATTTATATGGCATACACTTTATTTTTATAGTGTTCAGAAATATATTTTAGAACATTGAAAACATCTGCTTAGCCAGCTATTGTAACAGTCTTGCATGAGAATTATCTATTTCCATATGTTTAGCGTTAACAGATGATGGCTGATATTTGAATACTGGTGAAGGTACAATCTATTTTCTTGTCGATGACATACAAAAACATAACTTTTATTTAATTCCATCTCTAAAAGAGAAATATTTATTGTGTCTTCCATAGTTTAAAAACACTTTAAAAATCATCACAAGGCCAATCCTACTAAAAAAAGTACGAATTATAGCTTTCATTTCAGTGATACCGAATCCCTTATGAGGTTCAACAAGGACAAGTGCAGGGTCCTGCACCTGGGCAGGAATAATCCCAGGCACCAGTACAGAGTAGGGGTTGACCTGCTGGAAAGCAGCTCTGCAGAGAGGGATTTGGGAGTCCTGGTTGACAACAGGTTAACCATGAGGCAGCAGTGTGCCCTTGTAACCAAGAAGGCCAATGGGATCCTGGCTGCATGAGGAGGAGCGTTGCCAGCAGGTCGAGGGAGGGGATCCTGCCCCTCTGCTCAGCTCTGGTGAGGCCGCACCTGCAGTATTGGGGGCAGTTCTGGGCTCCCCAGGACAAGAGGGACATTGAGCTTCTAAAGAGGGTCCAGCGGAGAGCGACAAAGATGAATAAGGGACTGGAGCATTTGTCATAAGAGGAAAGACTAACTGAGCTGGGCCTGTTTAGTCTGGAGAAGAGAAGGCTGAGAGGAGATTTGATCAACATGTCCAAGTACCTGAGGGGTGACTGAAGGGAGGATGGGGCCAGGCTCTTCTCTGTGGTGGCAGGTAACAGGACAAGGGATAACAGGTGTAAGTTGAACCACAAGAAGTTCCACCTCCATGTGAGGAAGAACTCTCCTGTGAGGGTGACAGAGCCCTGGAACAGGCTGCGCAGAGAGGCTGTGGAGTCTCCTTCTCTGGAGATCTTCAAGACCGGCCTGGATGCCACCCTGTGCCATGTGCTCTGGATGTCCCTGCTGGAGCAGGAGAGTTGGACTAGATGATCTCTAGAGGTCCCTTCCAACCTCAACCATTCTGTGATTCTGTGAATTTAGGATGATTCTTCCACTCAAGCACATTCAAGTTGCATGGTCTGTCCTATACCTCTACAGAGCGCAGCATAAATCAGCACAATTTTGGTTAACATCCACTGAAGCCACAGCCATTTGCATGC
This sequence comes from Crypturellus undulatus, assembly GCA_013389825.1. Lineage (NCBI taxonomy): Eukaryota > Metazoa > Chordata > Aves > Tinamiformes > Tinamidae > Crypturellus > Crypturellus undulatus. The sequence continues at coordinate 77,079 of VWPW01003300.1, read as the reverse complement.
CACAAGAATTAGGATGTACAGTACAGCCTTCAGGTAACTTCAGCATCAAAAGCTCAGATCTCTCTTAGCAAGAGGGGCTGTTCAGAGGAGTTTTGTTCTAAGAGAAAACTCTGTTTTTTAGCATATACTGAAGTATTGTAGCTTGGGAGACTATCACCATTTAAATAAGTGTTCATAAAGATATTAGACATGACTGATTGGCTAGTTAATGTATTCAGTTTATATTACCACCATGATTTAAGTAAAATTTGTTGAATTTGTTCAGTACACTCTCGTGAAGGTGTAACTACACCATATCAGTTTTATAAATTAATCAGAGTAATGATTCTAAACCTCTAAAAGAAGAGTGAAACACTGTATCTTGTCACTTGGCAGTAAATCTAATTGATTGCTATTGCTACTGCCTAAGTGAACACTGAGAATAAGGGACATACTTCAAGCGAGAAAAAGTTTACACTTAAAAAAGGCTTTTTGAAAAATCTCATGAAATCAGAATGAGCTTCATAAACCAGATCCACATAAAAATCTTTCAAGGTTCATCCCAGAGATATTGCTAACTGTTAAAAGCAAAGCAAAGAGATGTCAAAAAGTAAGACCTGTGCTTTGGCTACACAGACCAACAAAAGGCTTTTCTTGGAAAACAAAGTTTCAGATAGATAAAACATCTTCAGGCCAGTATTAACAAGTGGTCTGTGAAAAGGAAAAAGCAACACAATCGTAATTTTCAAACACAGTATCTGATTGAAGAGATAGGATTTTATTGTGTATGCACATATTAACATGCATATGTATATGTATTTTTAATATGCCAAAGTTAAACAGATATATGAAAAAGCACTCTCAAGTCTAACTCTCCTGAGTTAATCTGAATGTGCAAAAACCATTAACTAATCCCACAGTGCACTGTCTAGATGATTTATTCTGCTGTTGCTATTTATTTATTTAGAAATTGAAGAGTAAACACAAAGCGGTAGGCATCTATGAACACACACAACTGTAAATGCACGAGTGCAGCACTGTAAGACTTATGTTTTGATTACCAATTTTAATCATAAATGATATAAATTCTTTCTAAGAGAAAAACAAATGAAGTATGTCAATATATTTATGAACTTTAGCAACTAGCAAGTGCAAAAAGATGCTTTCTTGTCTAATGCACAGAGAGAGAGTATTTTATTAATTATTTAGTTGTTTATATATTCAATTCCCTGTGGCAGAACACATTCTGGATCTAAATTCTGCATTCATGTTTATGTGCTACTGGGACTTTACCTGGAAACATATGGGCAAAGACTTGAGGCTTAAACTATCAGGAGTAAAATATACACAGATAGAATGAAAGTCTATAAACAGTAACTTCTTTTACACTTCATGAAGTGATAAGTCAGGTTTTATATCGTAATGAGGCTGTTTTGGATCTCTGTCAGGAGATTTAAAAGGTCAAAGCGTCTGAGCTGTACATCCAAATTGTGCTTTGCATTGAAAGGGAAAAAGTGGGTGAGGAATGGGGTGAGAATATCTCTTTTATGTATCTCAGTAAGCCTGAGTTTATGGATTACTATTTTATATTTTCTCTATATTAAAGAGCTGCAGTAGTGTGTCACACACGTACTGTGATACAATGCAATTTGTATCTATTAATCCTGAAAGTCAGGTGGCCAGATTCAAATCAGATGTCAATCACTATAACTTCACTGTGCTCAGTAAGTGGAAGCAGGTTGATTGAGTGAATTTAATTAATAAATTAATTCAACTCTGCCTTTATTTAGATGGATCGGTTTTGTTCCAAACAAAAGGAAAAGTCGTCTTAAGAAACAGATGCATTTGACTCTGTCTTCTATCAGAGCCTGGGAAAGCACTCAGGCAGCAGCAATCATTTTCAAAGGTTTCAATGCAACTTTCTACTGAAAGAGCTATGCATTTTTCAATATAAATCATTTTAGTCTTCTGCACTTTCATCAATTACTTCTCTTAGGCTAAAAATCCTATTAGAGCATTTTACAAAATGTCTGACACTACATTTAAAACATATGCACATACAGATCATTCATCAAAATATACTTCATCTGTTCATGGCATCTACTGCTGGTTCACAGATGGTTACTGGACTGTAAAATAACCTTTCTGTGCACTTTTACACTAAATCAGCAGAGGAAATACAAATTTGGAGCGTTTTCTATATTTAGTAATTGGGAATAGGAGGAAAGAGTCAAGAAAAAATACAGCAAAGCAGAACAAAAAAATGGGGAGTCAGCTTTGCAAGAAGGTACAGCAAGCTATTCCTCAAGAGGAACAAACAAAGGCCTATTAAAGAAATTCAGAACTGAGATGACAGAAAAGTGATGCAAAAGTAGGAACTGGCAGAATTCAGCGAAAGGCTCCTCTCTGTTCCCACACACTTCACTAAGAAAAGAAAAATCACTTTCTCATTGACTACAGCAACAAGCAGCTCTTAGAAAGTACCAAAAACTTGAAAAATAAGCACTGGTACTGAAGAAGAGGAAAGAAGTGTGAACAGGGATTTCAAACAACAAAAGAGGAAAATCAAAGAAGTCCAGCAAAGTTTCTAAGCCTAAGATTTCTACATCAATAAAAGCTACTGAAAACCCTTGTCAAAACACAAAATGAAACTTTTTTTTCCTTCCCTCCCCGAAAATCTCCCGAAACCAAACTGCATTAAAGTCCAGACAGAGAATTATGGCATTCAGTCATAAAAGAAATTGTTCATTTCAAAGCCTCTTTAAAATTCCTTTTACGAAAACATCTTAGCTTGGTAGTGGTTGTAAAACTATAACTAATGTTACCTCTTCTAGACGATCTGACTATCTTCATTTTCACAGCGAATTGTTTTTTGTGATTATTTCTTATTAAACATTCTGAGATTTGCTCTCACAGAGATATCAAGTAACTGGGAAATTTCATGTTAACAACTATTGCCGAGACACAATAAAGTAAAATTAATTCAAGTTACTAACATTTCAAATGGTATAAATATTTTAAAATATAATATTTTTTTTAATTTGGACAGAGAAAACTGAATAAGCTATTTCTTTTTTATTGTTGCAAAAACATCAGTAATATAGATTGAGATTTAAACTCAGTAATGACAGACATTGAAGACCTGGTTTCACCAACGTGCAAGTATGTAAATTCGATATATTTTGAATACATTCTATTTAGCAGTATGCACATATTGAAACACTTTTGGAAAATCAGTAGGATCCCAGGGATGTTGAAAAGGTCGTTCATCCTAATCAATGACCATCCCTCTGCAGCATCATTTCTCATATTTGCAACAATAAGAGAAAAAATACGTTTTGTGGATTTACTGATAAACTGGTTATGTGGTTTAAAGCTGGGGAACTGTGAGACCAGACACTGACCTTTAACCAAAGCTTGTAGTAGCTAGAAAACTGCAGTTTAGAATTTCTCATATTTTCCATCTTTTTGCCATCTATTAATATTATTTCTTTCTTAAGAGAAATTATACTACACTGCATTAGATTATTCCATGAACAACTTCGGTGGAGAGGGAGTATTATAATTGATTTTTTCTAATTGTTCAACAGTTCCAATGTTACAAGTTTTAATTTCAAGACAAAAACAAAGCACACAACGCCTAATCCAAAAGAACTGATTGGCAGGAGGGGGAAAATGAGAAATGAAGAAAAGATCTCTGTGGTCTGATTCCCCTTCTCAGGGGAAAAATATGAAAACAGATCATCTTCCTGTCCTTTGTAATCTTTATTTTTACAGAAATACTGCTCATCCTGCTACATGGGTGCTCTTTCTCTTTGAAAAGAAAAAAATACATATATATAATAAGTCAATGTATGCTGCAAACAGAATGACCTCCTGTCCAGAAAAAAATAACAGCCTGTTATTATATGTACTCCAGATGGAGTACTTAGGAACTGAACTCGTGGCTCACACAATAGAAGCAATACCACAAACCTATTAATGAAAGATCTGTTTAAAAGAATTATACAGTCAAAAAAACCCAACCAACTCCAAAATATATATGTGGATATTCATTTACCAGTGCTTTTTTTTAAATTCAATATTAGAGAACAAATAGTGAAAGTCTTTCTCAAAACAATAGGTTAACTATCCCCTTTAGGAGCATATTATATTTTCTCTCTTTTTGTCTAATGCTTTTATGTCCACCAATCTGTCAAGATCTATGCACAGGCAGCAGCAGCAGGATGTAAACATTTCCTTAATGATCTTACAATTTATAATAAGCAAAGCAAACAACAAATATCAGCACCTTCCCCTGCTGGGACTCAGCATTTACTTTATAGCTCTACAGATAGCCTGAATCTGGTCCCTTAAGGTTCAAAGACTTGAGATCACGTCAGTAGGTAACACTGTTGTCACAAGTAGTTGTTGCTACACAGGAGGCCTCTTCATTGCATCATACAATGTAAGGAAATACTTATGTGCATTGGTGCTGTGAGTAGCCTCTAGCCAAAGAGGTTCCTCGAGTACTTTCAAATAAAGCCTGCACAATTCTTGTCTCTTCCCATCTGGTCCTTCAGTGGTCCTGTGGGACAATTTAGGCTGGTATGAAGGAAAAGAAACGTGTTCTAAAGAAATAAGCATTTACTCCACTGGTAGTACCCTTGTACAGGGCTTCTAGTAATAGGAATCCATCAAGCACTTGCACATCTCTGTAAAAATATAGAAAAAAATAGCATTGCTCATAATACTTAAAATTTCCTATAGCATTTTAGATTTTTGTTAATGAGTCAACCACAGATCAGGTTGGCTGGTAAAATTCACTTAGAATGTAATGCTACTTTACTAGTTGTTCCCTTTTCTGTGTAAATAGCATGTATGAATGTACAAGCACAAACTATTTACACATAGGTTAAAGATAAAATGTAAAAAAAAAAAAAGAGAAGAGAAGAGAAGAAAAGAGAAGAGAAGAGAAGAGAAGAGAAGAGAAGAGAAGAGAAGAGAAGAGAAGAGAAGAGAAGAGAAGAGAAAAGAAGAGAAGAGAAGAGAAAAGAGAATGACTTTTCTGTTGTGGCCTACAGCTCTGACCTGAAATATTAAAGTCTTTATAGTGAAATATTATGCAGACTTTCACTGGTCCATATATAAGCCACAGAAATTATTATTTGAAAGAGGTAGCACCGCAGCATGCACAAGAGGAAAAAAAATAACACTCTCATGATTAAATGGTAACGTTTATTACAATTTCTTTTGTTATTTTAAATATCATCTTAACTCTCAGCTGTAAGTGAGCATAGCAACCTGGACACTAAGGAAGAACTAGATTTTCAGGAGAGAGTCAAGTACGCCAAAACCGTGTTTAACACTATCCACCAGGTCCACCAGGTCTCCAGCAGGTTTTTGCCATTTCAGCTGTGTATTTAATTAAAAGACGGCCTTTGAAGGCTCACCGTCACAGGATCAAGCTGCTCATGATAGTATCAATCTAAATGATTTTTCTACTTGGATACTACAGATATTTCATTCCCTACTGCAGTGTTTTAAAAGCTAAGAAGTATATCTTAGTGGCGTATATCAATATATTTTCAACCTTAATGTTCCTTCAATATTCTTTTATACATAGAAGTCACCACTAGGTAACTCGAGTTACTCTGGTTACTCTAGGTACTCTAGGTACTCTGAAGTTGGTTTTAATCACTTTTTACAGAACCAAGGTTTCATTCACCCTGTTGACTGCCAACCTCTAAGGTAATTTCCAAAAGGCGCTAAATCTTCTCCAAGTGCTAAGCATCTTAGACAAATTCCTGGCTCCATGTAACTTGCACTGTTCATATGACACTGCAACAGTGAAATGTCGTGTGTGGCAGGCAGTGAGACAGCCTCTTTCCTGCATGAGGGACCAGGTTCACAGATTAGCATCCGCAAAAGTATATGTGTCATCTTAAAACGTAAATATATATAAAAAACTCTGAAAAAATGTAAAAGATACTTCCTGTGCAGCTCTTATCTCTTGGAAAGGGTCAAAAAACCTATTTAGAAGAATGAAAGTTAGAATGGATGCATATAATACATATATGTTCCCATATGTCTGTGAAGGAACAGAGAAACTGAAGTCTTCATTTATATTAAAAACTAAAAGCAATGCAAATTCACTCCAATTAAAAGCAGTCCAAATTCCTTCCAATTACATGCTGTTCAAGCTTACTGACAGCATTTTTAAACTGAAATTCTTGAAAGAGCTAACTAAATATGCAATAATTTTTCCCTCAAAATAGACAACCCACAATTTTCCTCACACTATTGCAAAGTGTTTCAGCTATTTCCCAATTCATCGCTTCCCATCAGTAGGAGAGATAAAACTGCAAAAATTTGAATTACCATCATGATCACTAGCTTTGTAAGTATTCCAAAATATTTATCTATTTTTACTTTCCAGTGGAATGCTATAAATACAGGCACTGTTCCATTAAGAAGATTCATTAAGAAACCTGCAAAGTTGTAAAGTTTAGAGAAAGCCTTTTGACTGTCCTACAGTGCTAATTGCGACATCAGTGTTGTTTTACTGGAACTCAACAATAACTGAATTTTCTGCAGATCCACTTGCACGTCAAAAATACTTCGTCTGTTTTCACACTGAACTAATTAAAACTAGAGAAGGCTCACTACAGTGCACACTGAAGCATTCTTGATATTGTTGATGGGGCTCAATTAGGGATGCCTAGATGCTAAGGATACTGAAAGTCTGGTAAGAACAGACCTGAAGGGCTAGATTTAAAGGTATTTATGCAGTGAACGCCTCTTCCTGCAACAACTGAGTCTAAATAGACCTTTATAGATCCAGGTCTCTCTGACTATGCTGAATGCTTCTCCTTATTGCATTTGAAAAGACAGCAGACAGGAATGCATATTTGCAATCTGTTTTCTGATAGAGATGAGAATATATTGATTTTTTTTCTGTGAGAGCCAATTTCATTTTTGACTATGAGTTTTAGCAGACTACATCTACAGCAAGAAAGAAAATGTTAGAAAGACACCAAATTAACTGGAGCATTTTGATATCTGAATTGTACACTTAGGATATCTGAATTGTACTCTTAGGAATGTTTATTTTTTATTAGCCACCACTGGGATGTATATAAAACACAGACATACTTTTCATACTTTTTCAGACATGTCCCATCATACTTTGTACTGATAATTCTCAAACCAAATTTCACTTGCAGGGAGGAGGGAGGGAAGCCTAGCGTGAAGGGAAAACTAGCTCCATTAACAGAAAAGCAATTATTCCCAGTTTTCAACTCTACAGTCAACAGTTCTCCAAAAGCCTTAACTGAATTACATTTCTATAAGGTGGGGAATCTATCAAATGCATGCCACTTACTCATTATTACAGTGTTCTCCCCAATGCTGTTATACTAGCTGTTTGCACAAAGCCAAAGCAGGCAGAAAATAAGCCACCTGTATAGCGTTATTCTACCAACAGAACCAGAAATAGACACTTGAAGTGTGGGTGAATGAAGTGTGAACCATATGGAACATTGCACAGATCCCAATTGGGGACTCTCGCTCCTCAAATGAGTGAAGTCAAGGCGTGTTCCATATGTAGCATTCTTTTTTCTTTAGAAGTTTGAACATTGGTCACAGCTACTAATAGTTTACCTTCTGTCAGGTGAGACAGCAGCAGCTCATTCTGCAGGCATCAGGTAAAGCAGGTACACAGACCACGGGTAATTATGCACAGATAAAGATGGAAGTTCAGCAGAGAATGGCCAACATAGGCAAATATGATGTTAGAGTAAAAGCAAAACAACAAAATGCCACCTGCTCTCATTCTCTGAACAATGCAGCTATGTAAAGGCAGATAATAATTTAATGATTAGATAAAAATATTAAAAATTAAAATGTTTAAGTTGTCTATATAAACTCTAAGCAAATATTAAAAAAGCATTGCAGACTTGTAGGGGCTTTATTATTCAATTGAGATTAAGAGCCCAAACAATAGACCTTTTTTTCATGCCTGGCCTTTACTCTGTTTCATAAGATAGTCAAATCTTATTAGGTGCAGCTGGCATATGGGTTACTTGCCAAATCCGTTCTATCATCAGCACAAAACATTCTGCTTATTGCAATATAATGCAGGAGCGAGGGGAAGGTGCGAGACACAAACACACTGACCTGGCTGTGTTGTGGAGCTCATCGTTGCTGATAGAATGAGATTGTTGACAGTATAAACCGAACCTTGTCTGCAGGTGTTCAGGTTCTGGGACTGTGCCTGAAGTGGGATGAATCTGAATACAAGAAAAAAAAAGAAATAAAAAGAACCTTAGAGCTATATGTTAATACTTTTTTTTAGTTATGCTAAATATGACAATCCCACTAAAAAAAGAACATACTTTTCTCAGATTAAAGACTTCTTCTGTCACGTAAATTTTATCTCTAAAAATCTAGACCTGATGATCATCAAAAACAAGACTAAAGCTAAAAAACCTCAAACTTCAGGAGTCCACGTTCAGATACAATCTTGCATTACAGCATACCTGGAGTCACAAAATAATCTCATAAAGTGAAAAGGACTAGTCATTTATCTATCTGCAAAGATCTGAGAGTTATATGAACTGCAGAGTTTGAAAGACTTGAGGAGGAACTAGATGGATTCTATCTTTACAGCTAAGCAGTGGCCAATTCACAATTTTAATTGTACGCATTTGTAGTTAGAACTGAAATATGAATGTGCAGAAACAGATCTGCATTCAGAAACCTTGCTGGAAAATGTGCTTTCTTAAACTCTGATGTTTATATTGCTTATAATACAACTTGCTGAAATAATTAACATAGCTGAATGGATCTCCTGCTACTAGTTAATGGCATTTCTGACAACACCAAGAGAGCTGCTAATAGTAAGGGCTGCTTGCAAGTAGGACAAGGAAGCTTTTCTAATTTGGCTCAACTTTTCCCACAGTCCTGTGGCAGTCAGCGTAGAAGCAAAAGCACAGTGTTTCTCTAATACTTATATCTGCTGAAAGATGCAGAGACAAGAGGCTTTGAGGAGACTAAAATATATTTCCATTCAAGTATGCTATAAACAGCATAATAGAAGAAAAGGCTGTAGTGCATTACAATACTTTTAAGCTGTAGCTATCCTATTCAGAAGCCACTGTTCCTGAAGCATCTAAGTAGTCAAATATATTTTTAGCACTGAATATTTTAGCAGCTTTTGTCATGAGTTTTTTAAAAAGCACCAACTGCACATTTGGTTTCAAGTTGAGTTCAGCCAAATTTCACATAGTAAATTACATTTAATTAAGTACAATCATTTAAATTTTGCATCATTATCATTTCAGAAAGGGAAATCACTTTTTTAATAAGCAACTCTGCTTATATGTGCATTAGTTTCCTAACAGGCTCTCTGGATAGTTCCAATATTCCAGCAGACAGCATCTGTAGATCAAAGTCAAAATCAAAATTCATGACACTCTTTGTGCAAATCCTACTTATTTTTCCTTGCTTACCACATGAATCAAGTTTTATCACTTTTTAAAGGGACCACTATTAGAATGAACAGACTCAATTAGTTCATCTAATCCAAAACCTCTGTTTACACACACCTTTACGACACACATCTCTACCTGAATGGCGACACATGAGGGTATGTTAAATCCCCATACAGCTCCAAGAAATGTTAAGGTAAATAAAAGAAACGAACAAGTCAGGCTAGTAGAGTTAACATCATTATTTAATTTAATAAATCTCCTTATTATGCCAGCAGCTGCATTGATGACAAAAAGTATTTTCCCATGAATCCAACTTTCATTCATTCAATACCCTACCTCACAGTTCTGGCTGTGTGGTATCTCACACTGTGGCCTTTACTAGAATTCATTTTCAGCATAGATTTATAATTAAATGGAATAAAAAAGTTTGGGTGTAAGGATTTGCCATATTTTAGTAAAAATTCTCAGTATATAGAACTATTACTTTATCTAACTTCACTTCATGTAGACCCACCCACTCTACTAGATATTTTGAAGTTTTTACTGGGGAGGAAAGTGGGATCACGTTGGACTAGATGATCTCCAAAGTTCTCTTGCAAGCTTAATCACTCTGAAATTACAAGGTGACTCTTGACTACCTTCGGTGTAGTGGTGACTAGGGGACGTTCCTGAGGACTGCAGGAAAACCAGCGTCACTATCTTTAGGAAGCAGGAGGAGGAGGATCTGGGGAACTATAAGCTCACCTCTGTCTCTGGGAAGATGATGAACTGATTTTATAAATCACAAACAAACATGTGAAAGACAAGAGTGTGAGCGAGAGCAATCTGCTCGGATTTATAGAGAGGAAGTTATGCTTAAACAACTGAATAGCACTCTAGGATGCAATGACTTGGTAGACAAGGGGTCAGGAATGGATGTTGTTTGTGCCTTGCCTTTAGTTAGGCTTCAAACACTTTCTTCCATTAACTTCCTCATTGACAAACTGAGGAACAGACTAGAGAGGTGGACTGAAAACTGGTTGAACTGTCAGATTGAAAGAGATGAGATCACCAGCACAAAGTCCACCTGGTGGCCAGTATTTAGTGAAGTTAATCAGGGGTAAATACAGGAGCAAAAAAAACAGAAACCATTTAACTTCTTTCCTCGTGAATGACCTGGGACGGAGTGCACCCTCAGTAAGTCTACAAATGATACAGAAGAACAGCTGTTGACACAGCAGGTGGCTTCGCTGCTTGCTGTTCACAAGGACCTCAACAGGCAGCAGAAATGGGCCAGCAAGACTCTCATGATATTGCACAGAGGGAAATTCACAGTGCTGCAACCTGGGAGGAGAAAACGCATGGACCAGTGCCTGCTGAGGGACGACCAGCTGGGAGTCCCATGGACAACAAGTGGAATGTGAGCCAGCAGTGCGAGCTTCCCAGGGCAGCCAGCAGCCTCCAGGACTACTTAAGGCAGAGCACAGGCCGTTGCTCACGGGAGGTAATCCGTCCCCTTGCTCTGCTCTCGTGAGACCACAGGCAGAGCACTGTGCCCGGTTCTCGGGTCCCCAGTTCAAGTGAAACATGGGACACACTGGAGCAAGTCCCGCCAAGGGCCACAAAGAGGATCAGGGGACTGTGGCATCCGTCATACAAGAAGAAGCTGAGAGCTGCAGTAGTTTGGCCTCAGGACAAGGAGACTCAAGGAATCTTATCAATTTGTATAAACACCTGATGGGAGGGTAAGACAGAGCCAGGCAAGTGGTTGCAAAAACTGAATTAGAGAAATTACATTAATAGAAGGTGAGAAGAAAAAATGTATATATACATATCCACACACGTTTACCACAAGGGCAATCAAACACTGCAACAAGCTGCTCAGAGAGGTTGTGGAACCTCTGTCTTCGGAGATATTCCAAACCAGTCCTGAGCCACCTGCTCCAGCTGACCCTGCCTCAAGCAGGGGAGTTGTACTTGACAATCTCCAGCGTACCATCCAACCCCAGCTACTTTATGATTCTGTGATGTGAAGGGAGAAAGAAAACACGACTTCCAAGATCACCATAGACAGCACTGAATATTCATTGAGGTCAAACTTGCTGAGAATAGCTCCTGTATAATAAAGCATTCTTCTGGGATGCCCATAAAAAGACTTCTGTTCAGGAATTTAGTAGATTTAACTGCACTGGTAGTTTTATATTTTGATGAAGTGATAGTTGGCATCCAGCCTGATACTCTAATGTCCATATTTCCTGTAAATGCGAAGCTTTCATTAAGTGGAATGTTGTGCAGGTTCAGTTTTAACAAATCCTTGTAAATATGGTACAAAGCTCATATTGTCAAAGCTCACATTCAGAGCCATGAAAACCTCCACATCATCATATACATCATTACATTCACACTGCAGACGCTCTCATTCAAATACACTTCTAGTGAAAAGATTACATGCTTCATTTTTTTCCCTTTTACCAAAGAAATGCCATACTATAAATCAGGCAATATAAACTGTATAACTGCAGTAGCACACACATTTTAATGTCAGCCCCAAACCTAGGGAAAATAGCAGAAGCCTGGGCACAGTAGATCAAACTTTTATGTGGGATGCTGCGGTCCTTGGGAGATGTCTTTGTACTCAACTTCCACCCACAAAAGCAGCACAGAGCTCCTGATCAGTCAAATCATGAGGATACTAAGGTATTTTCACTCTGTAAGGCAACACACTTCACTTCGGGTCCAAGGATAATAATTCACCCTCACTTGTAACCCCGTTTATCAATGTGGGATATTAAGATACAGCACAATATATGGCAAATTAACTTCTACACAGTATCACTGTTGGTGACACGATGCACCACTGACTTGCAATTCCTCACCCAGAAACGATGATCCCCTCTCCTTTATCTTTAAAGAAAATTCAGTAGCTCATGTGCTCCCAGGCCCGATGAAGCTTTGAAACTGCAAGAGGAATGATATGAGATGGAATTGAGATCTTCATGCCCAGTGGCCACCATAAAGCTTGTGTTTCTCAAGACTATAAATAGTTACAACATTTTCGAACAGAAATATGAATTTCAAGTTAAATGTTGCTCCTTTAAGCTGTCATCTTTCTCTGCTGTTCCCAAAACTGCACTCACTGACTACATTTTTTTCTGCCTTGTGCCTATAATGCAAAATCCCTTAGGGAACTGGGTTTCTGAAACAGGATACACTGAATACAAATTAACAGAATTCAGATGAAACAGATACTTCTGCTTACATCTCCCACTTCCCCAAGATGAACTTTTTATGTGCACTTGTGAAATTAATTCAGAGGCATATAGTTTTGAAAACAATGTCCTGAAGGCATCTTTCAGATTTCTCTCTTCTAGGAGGACTTTTTACTCAACACAAAAATATCCCTATTTGTAACGGTTTTCAGAAAATCATTAGGCAAAGATTCTGCATATAAAATATGCAATAATATACTTCATCAAATAGCAAACACCACAGGTTGGCACTCCTAATAATATACCTAGTAAGTGCAGATTATCTGTTGGATATTTTTTTTAAAAAATAACATCCAATAGCTTACTGACAAAGCTGTCTTGTATTTGAGATGAAAATGCTCTAGGCCATTCACCTCAGGCATCACAAGAAAGGAACAATAAACAACAACAACTTTTCTCCACAAAAGCTTCTGTGTTAAAAAACTAAGGGCCTAAAACAGACATCAGAATTAGTATAAATCTTGTTGTCTGAGCAGTTAAAAATAAGTAAATAATAGAAAATTGTGTTTGTTTGTTTTTTAAGGCAGATCTCTGCAGGGCAGGAGCAGCAAGATGATTAAAAATAAATAATTCTTCCAAATGACACATTTTAAACAAAAAAACTTAGATATCCATCACTAATAAGAAAAAAAAAATCAAAGGAAAAGAAGTAGATCAAACATCAATCCGTAAACAATGCAATACTGGAAGCCAAGTAATAGCGAACTTTTACTTCAGTGAACTAAAGTCATGTAGGTAGAGAGTGTCAAAGTAAATCATTAAATTTTATGTGAATCTTCAAAATTTGATTAGAAAGTAAACTGATAGAAAAAAAGAAGAAAATATAATGTGTGTTAAATGTTGGTGTGAGTTTTAAGTACAATGGCCTTAAATAAGAGACCAGTTGAAAAATAAATAAATAAACACACATAAAGCTTGTTAAGTGCTCTGCTTTTTTAATGCCTTTCTATTATATTTGGTTTACAAAAACGTAAGGTAGACTAATCATGATGATCTTCAATGTAATGCTGTTAGGCAGTGAATCTTACAGGCAACTATAGAGCAGATTTACTAGTAGAATTATCAAACAAACTCCGATCAAAAAGATATTTAGGTTTCTCACTACTTCCAGTTGGAGTTTGGGATTTCTATAGAGCAGCAAAGCCTTCACGATCCAGTGTAGTATTGAGCATTTTCACATTTCGGGTATTTGTTTCTTAATTAAGTAACTCCTTAACTACTTTTGAAGTCCATGGAAACTGCGCTGCGTATCATGTAGATCCGTCACTACAGAACTACTCTGAGCAGTGGCCCTGCTCCGCTCCCCAGCGTCAGCCCTGATGTGCAGTTCCTCACAGGAAAGGCTGTCTCAGANGTGTAGTATTGAGCATTTTCACATTTCGGGTATTTGTTTCTTAATTAAGTAACTCCTTAACTACTTACCATGTAGATCCATCACTACAGAACTACTGTGAGCAGTGGCCCTGCTCCACTCCCCAGCATCAACCCTGATGTGCAGTTCCTCACAGAAAAGGGTGTCTCAGAGAGTCCTTTCTGAAACATTCCTTTCTGAAGCTCTCTTCAGTAAGCAAGAGAGGCAGATATCCTTATACTCAACCTGTTTGACAGTCTCTCACCACCCGCTACAGAGCTGAATAAAACAAACACATCCAAATAGCAAGGTGAGGATGCTTTCAAAATGAGTCTCAGCCTCAACCATCAGGACTAAACAATTTGCTGCTATGCAGTGCCTGCCCTCCTGTTATGCCAGTTACAGCACATTGGCACAAGCTTCTGCCTGGTTTCACAGCAAACTGGAAATATGCTCAAGCTGAAAATATCTTTTTTTTTAAGATTTGAACAATTTACACTTTCTATTCATCTTATATGGCATTTAAGATACTTAGCATTTGCTTGATAACTCATTTTGAGCTTTACAGAAGATTTATCTCTGTCTTCAGTAAGAGGAATGTGAGATTACAGGTAAAAATCTCTCCTGTTAATTACATTTTTATGTAGATATTAACAAAAAGATAATCATATTTGATAGCACAGATAATTAAATTCAGTAAGACCCAATCTGCAAACAGTCCATGTTTTGAGCGCTGAATGTGTCTCTGGAGGTTGTGCTTTGACTTTTGGTTTGCATGAATTCAGAAACATCTCAAGATAAATCAAGAATGTTATTCTACTTCTTCCCAATGCTTCCACATATTCTGCAACTCTGTTCATGGTTAGGCCACAACTACTACCGCTACATCAGTTATGATCCAGATGTCCCATCTAGGACACAAAACTTATAGCACGATTTTCAGTACTCCACTCATACAATTCATCTCTAAAGATGAAACAAAGCTTAGTGTGACGCAACAAGAGCTCTTACGTTGTGCTTCAGCACCCTCAAAATGGTACCTTCCTGTGCACCGTTTAACGCAGGTGTCAAACATGAGTTTCTACAATCTCAGTTGCTTCGGTTTCCCCCAAAGACCCAGTATTCAGGCTTGGATACAACCTTCAGTGACACTGACATATTCAGAAAGCCGTACGAATACAACGTTGTTTAGATTTAAACTTTCGTATTTTAAACTTTTGTATCTTCTGTATTTCAGATATTTCTGAGCTTGAGAAAGTTTAAGACACTTATGATACAAAGTATTACTCTAGAGTAAAAAAAAAAAAGGGAAGGGTTTCCAAATTTTACAGCTCATCAATCATGTAATACTTAAACTGAGAAATGTGTATTTGAAATAAATGAAATCCAGCGAACATCAAATCCACAGTCACATTTGGCACTTTTAAGTAGCTGGCAAGTCTGACTTCCAACAGGCAAAAAACTTTCCAGAAAATACATCTAACATAAGAGTAAGGCACACAGAATACAGACTTACGATTGCTTCTTCATAGGTTGAGAGTCCCAAGATTACAAAGTAAGAGAAGCATTTAAAACTGGTGAAATGAAGGCCAAGAACTGTGGTAATCATCCTTGGGAAGTGGTCAGCTCCTTTCATTACTTACCACATACGAGCCCCAAGCGAGATCGAGACCATCTTATGCTGATATTAATAAAGTTTGTGCTGCAAAGAATTTGCAGCCTCAATCAGCAAGCCAGACATAGGGGACAACAGAGATAGAAAGCAAAACGTTCTATATTTTAAGAAAGGTTTATTTGTTTGGGTTTTTTATAAAATGAAGAAGTTAGACTAATGAGGGAATCAATGGAGTGGGGCTACAGTTAAACGCAGATTCTTAGCAAGTTTGGCAGAAAGTAGAAGTACCTGTATGTGGAACTCTAGCCTAGCTGTAATCCACTATACTATATGTTGTGCAGTGTTGCTATGTCTGAGTTACTATGCCTGTTACTATGACTGAGACAACATTTTCCATTTACACCTGGGTTGAAAAAAAATGGGTCTATCTGCTAGGCATCGAGAAAGATTTTTGTCTTTCATATCAGCAAGAGTCCTTTAGGTTTTGCTTCTTAATTAACAGCCAGGTATTTTTCTGTTCATTGAAAATAAGTTTAGACAAATTTTCCCCAGGAAAATAGATTGTTGGCCAGAAAAGAGATTAACTGATTTTTAAGATATTAATCCATTATAAAAATCATTCTATTTGCTCTTAGTGAATTTATCTAAGCTTAGAAAGATTTCATGCTAGCTTCTACATATAGTTGGTTTCAGTTGTGGCTTCTCAATGTCCAGACAGCTACAACCACAGAGTCTTTAATCATACAAGCATCTCTTGGCAGTATTTGAAGAGTAATATTTTTTTTGTTGAGCTAATATTACAAAAATAAACCCTTCAGTAAAGCTGATGAATTGAAGCACATTTACATTGAATGTGCTTTAATGGTGGACTTGTTTATAGAAGAACGCAACTTTATAAAAGATAAGTGGAAAAGTAAAGTCAAAGTTTTTTAGAGGATGCTTCAGCGGGAACTGAGTGACACATGAAAAGTTTGATTAATACTTGGCATTTTCAGTAATGGAATATCAGTCAAGAAAAAAGTCTTTTTGCATCAAGTAGCTAAAGTGGATCTCAGGTAGAGGTCTGAAAAAAAATATTTTCACGTAGAATTAATTTTCTATGATGGGAAAAGCTCAGGCAGCATACATAAAGCCCATGGAAAATTATTCCCGTAGGAGCGAAAAGAAAGAGAAGAGGGAAAGGAAAAGGAAAAGGAAAAGGAAAAGGAAAAGGAAAAGGAAAAGGAAAAGGAAAAGGAAAAGGAAAAGGAAAAGGAAAAGGAAAAGGAAAAGGAAAAGGAAAAGGAAAAGGAAAAGGAAAAGGAAGAGGAAAAGGAAAAGGAAAAGGAGAGGAAAAGGAACGGGAAAGGGAAAGAGAAAGGGAAAAGGAAAAGGAAACGGAAAAGGAAAAGGAAAAGGAAAAGGAAAAGAAAAAGAAAAAGGAAAAGGAACGGGAAAGGGAAAGAGAAAGGGACAAGGAAAAGGAAACGGAAAAGGAAAAGGAAAAGGAAAAGGAAGAGGAAAAGGAAAAGGAAAAGGAGAGGAAAAGGAACGGGAAAGGGAAAGAGAAAGGGACAAGGAAAAGGAAACGGAAAAGGAAAAGGAAAAGGAAAAGGAAGCTTGATTTCATTCTCTCATTTCTAACCTTTACACATACTGCAGGCTTATAAATATTTGTGCAAAATACAGGCATCAAATTAATCACAAACTTACACATTTGTAAATCTCAGCTATTTATATCAATCAGATATCAATGCCAAGCAAAAGGCCAACAAATCTGTTTTAAAATTTGTATGAGGCAACAACCCAAAAGTAAATCTCCTCACTTAAGAATATAAATTAGGTACCTGGGCTTTTGCATCTACTTGCACATATACCAAAAATAATGGTCTTCTTAATAAGAAAGGAAATAGAGTCATTTGGTGATTATGATTACAACTGTGGAAAGCTTTTTTTCTTCCTATTATTTCACAGTCGATAATCTGAACATGGATGGGACAGACCACATTTGTGAATAGAAATGCTAAATTTAGTTGGTTATTGCGAGCCTTTTAAAGAGACAATTTTTTGTTACAGATATGGATTTATAGAGTTCTCAAATTTGAAAGAGGGTTTATTTTTATCCTGGAGAAATGAACAGGTAGGCAGATGTCAGCCAGTCAAACGGAAGCACATAATTCATTTTACGCTTCACTGCGACTCTATTCCACTTGCTGTTCCCTCTAAAAGAGGCAGAAGAGTAGTCAAAGGAAAGGGCTTGCAGTGCTCATTGTCCTTAAAAATGGTCAGACAATGTGGTACTTCCTCTGTACCAAACCAAATATAACCACATTAAGCTTTTTTATCACAAATACTAGACAATATTTTGATATTTATTACTGCTGTGCAACTTTAAGAGGCCAATACTATTTGAAACCAAAGGGAAAAATATGTCCTCTTATCATTTAAAAGTTTTTTCAGCTCATAGGAGCAATTTTCAAATCAAACTGTCAACTGTCAAACTAATGCAAACAAAACTAATGACAAAATATGACGTTTCTTGAGTCTTTGGGACTCAAACAGAAGTGCACAGACAGACTGGCAAAGGCACAGAGATGGAGAGGAACACAGTAAATGCTGGAGATGGAAATAGAACCTGGTTCCCACCACATTTTCTCTAAAGAAAATCTTTTACTATCTAACATTCAGCAAGACAGATGATCCACTAACATAAGAAAAAATATCCAAAAATGGAGTTAAAATCTCCACTTTCTTATACTTTATAATTTTTTAAATTCTGGTTCGTTCTTAATGCAACCAAAGAAACGGGGTTTGTAAGTACACTAAAAGAACTCTTCAGTGTTTGCAATATATTAAATGCAGAATTTAGCAGTTTGGGTTTAGAGGAAAAATGGAGCTTTGCAATTGAAAAAAGTACAATCTATACTTCATTGTTTGTTTTTTAAATACTGTTTGTTTGCATCCGCATGCAATTGTATGCTATCACTTAAAATCACCTACCATACATCCAGTAACTCTATTACTATAGAAAGGGAGAAGTTAATGAAAGCCTTCCCATTTTTTCTTTTTTTTTTTTGCACATGAGCAGGAAGCATAAGGGAAAATAATTAAAATTACAGAGCTACATTTGGATTTACCGCCAAATCTCTGTAGAAAGTGAATCCAGCTGCACCAACAGGAACAGCTTTTAGGTGGTTCTGCTGCTGTCTGCACCTCAGGTTGCCGCTCGGCCTCCTCACAGCACAGGCCTAACTAACTGCTCGCGTGTGGGATCACCTACCAGCCTGCACGTTTGACCAGAGGCAGAAGCTTCATCATTACTTTCCTGGGTATGTGAGATGGCATGCCATAGCACACAGGATAACAGGGCAAATAAATGTCCTATTTCACTACTTTCCAGAAGATCCAGGTTTGTTCGACATAATATAAAAACAGGACAAGTAAATACCCTCATGTCTACATCTTTGAAAAAGAAAAAAAAAAAGGCAAAAAGCATGATCGCCAAACCCAACTAGCACGTAACATAAAATTCACAAGATTTTGAAGCAAGTAGAAAAGGAAAAACTAAAAGTCCTACCTTACAGGAGAATGATCAACCTCAAAAGTCACAGCTAAGAGATCCCCAAATCCACAGCTAATACAGCACCCTCACGACTGAACTTACACTCAATTAGTACAGTGACTTTTGACTTTTAAAAGCTAAAAAAATGAACTGCAAATGCTGCAACATCACAAGTACTGCATTAGTACATTAACACTATTTAGTTTATTACCTTGCAAATCTTTTTTCTTTAAATCTCTACAGAACAGAATAGGTGCATCTGTGTCATTATCACTGATAACACCTTGTAAGGCTGGAATATTCTGGCTTCAAGTCACAAGATGAGGCAACAATTTCTCCTTTTTTTAATTTGGTTTAGTTTAAGTAAGTGAGAAGAAACTCTTTGTGTTAGGGGAAGACAGACCTTGCAGTCATGGGGTAAAAAAAGAAAAAAAAATTACTGAGAAACAGAAGACATGGAAAAGGTTAGAAGATTTTGCCAGATGTCAGGGGACAATCTAAGAAAATGAATGACAGTTCTGAGTTTTATTTCCAGATATACCTTCAGCAAAAATAGTTATTCACTGTGATAAAAGAACAAGGGAAAGAGGCAGTAAGTGTAAGTTATAACAGTGGTCAAAAATGCAGATTTTTCCCTCACAAATAAGTGGAAGTATGCCAGCATCAGTTCAAGGAAGAAAAAGGAAAAAGAAAGGAGGTGCAAAGCAATGTATGCAGTACACAAACCAAAGAATCCAGAATTTCATTTTTGAGGTTCAAATACAGCAAGAGAGCAAACCTCTTGGTTTTAGCCAGAGAAAACTATTTTCAGGGAAAGTGAAAGTAGCGAATATATCTTAATGCAGCTGTAAAAACCTGATCTTGCTGAAGTTAACAGGACTGTTCCAGTAGTGTAGGATCAAGGAGCTCCATGATATCCATTCAAAATACTCTTTCCCTAATAAGCAAAAGAAATTGGAAGCTTCTATCCTTCAAAAGTATTGGCCAGTTTAAGCTGAGATCCACATATTAGTTGACAGTGTGAGGTACTGTCACAGTTGCAGTTGCAGTGCCCTGCAGTGCCCTGCAACATCTTAAATACTGAATTCCTGAAACAGCCTGGGGAGCAGTCAAAGAAAGACTTCAGAAAACAGAGGCTACTCAGTGAATTCAAGCAAATAACTGATTTGGAAAAATTGTATTGGCATTGTACATCTAAACTTTTTACAGATCCAAATTTTAACTTTATCTGAGACTATTCCTTTTCCTTTTTAAGTCCTAGTGACTTCTTTTAAGTGCAGCTTCTCACTATGTTGTCCTCTTTAGCAGACACACTAAATTCACTCTTTACACCTTACTAGTTTTCCTTACAAGCACCAGTCATCTGCAGCAGGGTAAGCTGAAGTCAAGCTATATATCTTTATATTCCACTTTCCTGTATATTTCATATCTTGTATACTATACACGATGCCTATTGCATTACTCTAGCTCTTCAAAGTGGTTAGTAATGATTCAAATGATTCCTTTTCGGAAAGGCTTGGTGTGCTCATTACAGATTATTCTATTCACAATCCTGTCATCTTTATCTGCCTCTTGGGACTCATTAGCTGCACTAATGCAAGTGTGAATACATTCACAATGCATATTCTCTGTAAGACTTAAAGCCCTGATCTAACAAGGACAAACTTTTGTTCTAAGAAGTCACCCAAATAACAATCAGTGAAACTAAATATGAATATGAAGCTAAGAACATCCCTAACTCTGTAGAATCAAAATCAGACTCAAAAAGTGTAGAGTTATCATGTGAAAGAAAATTGTCAAGCTCTTATTCAGCTACAATACAAAATTTGACCTCTACTTTGCCCCTATGTGCTTCTAAGAAGGAATAAAAATATAATTGCTGACATACCTTTGTTACACAATAAAAGGAAGAGCAAATTTAATATCTGAAATGCACTGGTTAGGACTCCAAAAAAGAAACTGACTTACTCTTAAAAACAAATAAATAAATAAAGTTGTTATGCAATTACCTAGGAGCTTAAAAACATAGTTTGTAAACAGACTACTACAAATAACATGATTAGGCTAATAACACACATGAAGAACCAGATTCTTGCATCCTAACATTTCCCATTGAAAAAAATAAAATAAATATTTTTCTTGATTGTTTTGGGGTAATGTTCTGATGGATGTTGTGGGGCTAGAAAATTGTGACTGGCTGAAAGAATCTGGTTAAAGTGTCACATCTTAGTCTAGGTGCTTAGCAGGAGAGTTACACTGGAATAACATGGCTCACTCAGAGAAGTTTGACCCTGCTTGTGCAGCGGGGCTGGACTAGATGATCTCCAAATGTCCCTTCCCCATCCTTAATCATTCTGTGATTCTGCTACCAGTTCAAGTTACCTCTCACTGTTTACATTTTCATCTTCATCTTTACATCTTAATTTTCATCTTCAGTTTAGACCTATCTGCACAACAGAGACCCCAAGCTGGCTACAGTCCACAACGTCCTTCTGTACAAATCATCTTCCTACTATTCACATGGTCCGTCCCTCTTATCACCTTAACTTGCCCATCCATTCATGAGGCCTTAGGTCTTAGGCATCCACTGTGCCCACCAACCTTGTATGTCAGCCTTCACTCTAACTTTACAGATCTCCTTACACCTTAACCCTTCTCTCTGAACCCATTATAGACCCTCAGCTCTATACATGCCACTGCGCACATCTGTTTACACAACTTTATAGTTAGCCCCCCTGTACCCTATTAACTGAATTAACTTCAGTTAATATTTAGATGATTTCCTTCCTCAGATTAAGCTTCACCAGCTTTCTAAAACTCCATCCTTTACCAGCATATTCTCCTTCCCAGATGATGAAACGCACGCTGACTGAATCTCCTCGTTCTTCATCCAGGAACAAGTCTAACCTGGGTTTCTCTAATCAGCTTGGATAAGCTACCACTTCTCTTGGTTACCTATGTCAACTCCACTGATGTTAACAGAAATGAATCTGTATATTCCTCTAATTTCTTTACAGGTATCAGTCTACAACTTCCTACTTTTAGTTGCTTAAAAATATAATAAAGATAGTCCTATTTAGATGTGCTCCCCAGCTATCAATCTGATTTTAATTTAAAAGTCCTTCCTTCTCCCAAACTGCCAAATAATGTCACACAATTCTATAATTTGACTTCCCTCATCTATGACTATAATTTATGACTACAGCACTTTCACTGCTGCTGAGAGAAAGTATGCCACAAGATTCCTTAATCTTAAATGAGTCATATTCAGCACCACAGCTCAAAGGAAATGCTTAAAAGAAAACTGAAACTCACAATATATATCCAAGAACTTTGCCATCCAGGTAATGTGTCATCACTGATTTCTTCGAAAGTTCTTTTGGGATTGAAAACACAGATTAAAAATTCTCAAGTCACACCATCTCTGCTCCCACTAACCAAAAACAGCTAATCCTCTATCAAGAATTTTAGAAGAAAGAATATGTATATATTTAACCTTCTTATGTTAAAAAAAGCCACTGTGTATGAGTTCAAAGAATCGCTCTAGAATTTAGTTGAGTAGATGTCAGAAACTATCTTTACATTTAAGCAGATACAGTACTACTTTTATAGGTCACAGGTTTAACAGATATGTATTTCTGATAACATAAACTCCTGTATGGATTTACACATTTCAATATTGCTTCCAAGTCTCAAAAAATGTGGTTATTAACTTTTTTGGTGCATTTTATATTTTATTTGCTGGTGCTAGGTGTATGACACCTTTCCTACATATTAGGTAGCATTTACAATAAATGTAAAAATAAATGATAAATAAATGTCAGCTTCTTTATCACCTGTATGATGAAGCTATCACCAATGCTTTCCAGGAACCTGTTGTGTTGTCCCTCTAGCAGATGAACGAGGGCTTTTGCAACATAAACAACGGCAGCAAAAATGAAGTGGGGGGAGGGGAAGGAGAAAACAGTTGACCAAAATAGAAGAATTTCTAAACTGGCAGTTTGAAAGATAAGTTTGAAAGACAAAGTTACATTATTGAAAAAGAATTTATTCCAGAAAATTAAAAGCTTACTTTGGAGTTAGTTGCTTAGAACAACTTGGTTTTTTCATTTGGTTGTTCACTTATTTGCATAGCAACTGTTGACAACTTCCCTTTTTGAAAGTGATATAATCCAAGAACTATGAGTTACATTTTTGAAGTATTTAAAGTGATTTAGAAGCCTAACCTTGACTTAGTTCTTTGGGCTCTCACATAAATATATATGCCAATGTTAAAAACTGAAGTACATTTCCACATAATCAGATCTATTTGTCTTCATATCTACATGAGATGGTGTATTTAATCTAAGTGAGATCTGACAGAAGATTCCATAAATGCCATAGGAGGAAGAATGAATTGTTTCGATCACTCCAAATGGAGAAGTGTCCTCCTCAAGTGATAGCACCGCACTTTTCCTGAGATCTGCAGAGAATCAGCAATGCTATCAACAAGATTTAATGCCTTGATGGATACAAGACAGCTCTGTAGTACATTCTGAATACTGTATGTTCAGCAGGTTCCCAAATTGTTCAATTCAGAAGGACAGTATTGGCATTTAATAGACAACTTTCCAGAAAAAAAAACATTTAAGAAATACAAAGTTTGCTGTCATATTTCTAAGCTATCACAATCCACCTTCTCCTTAGCAAATCTCTACTAAAGCCTGCAGGTGAAAAAGAATGATACAGCTATTTCATTTCTAAAGAAAATCCCTTGGCACAAGTCAGGGATCTAGAGTTAGGGGTTTTAAATACCATTAGAAGAAGAGCTGAAGCCCATTTATGACCTCTGGCAGGATACATGCGGGGGTATATAATGAACTATCAGCAAAATTCCATCATTGCACTAGGAGGTCACACTCCAGGCCCACAACTAAAGTTAGATACTCCAGGAATAGGAAACATTCTCAGTTCAGGCCAAAAAACTTCAAGATATTTTACTTTGGGGATTTACATAGGGATTGTCACAACCTTCCTGGTTTCACATGGCGTCTGTTCATTCCATGAAATTCTATGTAAACATTCAGAGGATGGCAGCAGTCCATCAGGACAGGACTCGGGGCTCCATATGCAGCCTCACTGAGGCTGAGTGGAGGGGGCGAGTCACCCCACTCAACCTGCTTGCAATGCTCTTCTTCACACNGCCAAAAAACTTCAAGATATTTTACTTTAACATATACGGATTGTCACAACCTTCCTGGGTTTCACATGGCCTCTGTTCATTCCATGAAATTCTATGTAAACATTCAGAGGATGGCAGCAGTCCATCAGGACAGGACTCGGGGCTCCATATGCAGCCTCACTGAGGCTGAGTGGAGGGGGCGAGTCACCCCACTCAACCTGCTTGCAATGCTCTTCTTCACACCGCGGCCCGCCAGGGCACATTGCTGGCTCATGGACAGCCTGCAGTCCAGGTCCCTCTCCACAGAGCTGCTCTGCAGCACATCAGCCTCCCAGCCTGTACTGGCACATGGGGATATTTCTCCATAGGTGCAGGGCCCTACAATTGCCCTTGTGGAACTTCCTGATAATCCCTTTCATCTCTCCAGATTCTAGGTGTCCCTGCTTGAGCAGGGGATTGGACTAGATCATCTCTAAAGGTTCCTTCCAACCTCAACCATTCTGTGATTCTGGAACTGCTCTGAATGGCAGCACAGCTCTCTGGAGTCGAGACTGTGCTGCTTTACTTGTCACCTCCAACTGCCCTCAGCCAGGGCCCACCTGCAGACATTCTCTTCTCCGGTAGCTGGAGATTCCTGACACAGAGACAAGAAACCTCACAAAGTGCAGGCAGAGCTGGATGGTCACTGTTTGCATGTCTTGTGACTTAAATACTACAATCGTCATTCAGAGGATGTCTATGATTTGGATGCTGAGCATGTCAACACTTGTCCCAGGAAAGGATATCTTCTTTTTCTTCCTCTCAAGAATAGACGTCCCTCTTGAAGATGCAGGGAAATGGATACTGAG
This sequence comes from Crypturellus undulatus, assembly GCA_013389825.1. Classification (NCBI taxonomy): domain Eukaryota; kingdom Metazoa; phylum Chordata; class Aves; order Tinamiformes; family Tinamidae; genus Crypturellus; species Crypturellus undulatus. The sequence continues at coordinate 51,863 of VWPW01003300.1, read as the reverse complement.
CCGTCAAGATGCCTGTATACCAAAATTCTGCATTGTTCATGCCAGGAAGAGGACAAAAAGCTAGATCAGTTCTTGTCTCTGATGGTTGCCTGTGCTTGATAGAGAACTATCTGCTTGAAGCTGCGAGATAGACTGGGACCCTGAGCAAGTTTGCAGATGATACAAAACTGGGTGGAGTGGCTGGCACTCCCAAGGGCTGCGCTGCCATTTAGAGAGATCGAGACAGGATGGAGAGTTGGACAGAGAAGAACCTCATGAGGTTCAACAAGGACAAGTGCAGGGTCCTGACCTTGGGTAGGAAAAACCCCAGGCACCAGTACAGAGTAGGGGTTGATCTTCTGGAAAGTAGCTCCACAGAGAGGGATCTGGGAGCCCTGGTTGACAACAGGTTAACCATGAGGCAGCAAGGTGCCCTTATGGCCAAGAAGGCCAACGGGATCCTGGCTGCATCAGGAGCAGCGTTGCCAGCAGGTCAAGGGAGGGGATCCTGCCCCTCTGCTCAGCTCTGGTGAGGCCGCACCTGGGGTATTGGGGGCAGTTCTGGGCTCCCCAGGGCAAGAGGGACATTGAGCTTCTAAAGAGGGTCCAGCGGAGAGCGACAAAGATGAATTTGTCATAAGAGGAAAGACTAAGTGAGCTGGATCTGTTTAGTCTGGAGAAGAGAAGGCTGAGAGGAGATTTGATCAACATGTTCAAGTACCTGAGGGGTGACTGTAGGGAGGATGGGGCCAGGCTCTTCTCTGTGGTGGCCAGTGACAGGACAAGGGATAAGGGGTGTAAGTTGAACCACAGGAAGTTCCACCTCCATGTGAGGAAGAACTTCTCTCCTGTGAGGGTGACAGAGCCCTGGAACAGGCTGCCCAGAGAGGCTGTGGAGTCTCCTTCTCTGGAGATCTTCAAGACCCGCTTGGATGCCACCCTGTGCCGTGTGCAGGTGTCCCTGCCGGAGCAGGGGGTTTGGACTAGATAATTGCTAGAGATCTCTTCTAACCTTAACCATTCTGTGATTCTGCGATTTCGTGATTCTGTGACTCAGACAGCAGTGGAGACTGGGATAGAGCTGTGGACTTAGGGGCACGATGGATGTGAAGACTTCTTTGAGTACACACACACTTCCTATTGCTCCCAGGAGATACTTCTTTGGCAGCATGTTGGTTGACTCCAAGTATTTTCTCCAAGTTGTCACCAACCAACATGAGGTAGACTGTCCTGCCACCTGTGTAAGCCCTTATATCATAGGTCCAAGTTCAAAGCCTGTATTTTCTTCCTGGAAACATTTAACTTCTACTTTAATCCTTTTAATTAATATTTTGCTGTTTTCATTTTTACACACAATTCCTAGAGTGACAAATATTTGTATGCTTTTACTACAAAACTACAAATAAATAGGCAAAGGTTCTATCAATTTTATGATGTATTGCAAAAGAAAATCAATCAGCATAAAGGGATATTACAGCATTCTCTATGGCATTGAGCAAACTTGCAGATCCCAAAGTTTCTTAATCTATTCTAGAAGTCAGATGTAACAGTTATATTTCACCTCTGAAACTTTAGAATTTTTCTAATAAAATACTCTGTACTTCTGTACCATATAATATAATAGGCGAAATGTTAGAGTTGCACACTGATTATTCACATTCATCCTGTGTAAACACATCACACGTCTTCCCTAGTAGCACTAGAAATCGTCCAGACCAGAAAGTTAATTTTGCTTTAAACAGAGCTTCATTTTCAAGAAACCGAAATTTTTGCAGGAAAAAAAAATCACGGAATTTACCTTATGCTTCAAACTTTTTAAATCCCCCAAAGAATGACAGCAAAACTGCTATTAGAAATCTGAGCATTTGGTGCCAAAATGTAACTAGATATAATTCAATTTCGTTAGACTGAATCTCTAGCTAACATATTTTCAAGCTGATAGAAGTCAGATTTTATTTAACTCGATATGTGTCAGTAATATCATCTTCATTAATATCAGTTTAGTTAATTATCATTTTTGCATAAGAGAAGTAGGAATGTTGGTGAAAAAAAATGAATACACATGACAATACTTGCTTGCATGTGAAAATCTCTGAAATTCACTCTGAAAATCTCTGAAAATCCAGTAACTGTTTTAAAGATAAAAGGCAATGTGCTTTGATTTGTGTTCATTTTCTTTAATACTCTGGAGCAAGGAGGTGGAGTTGCTTTCAGAACAGAGAATAATACAAAATTACAGTATACATACTACTGCAATAAGGACCTGAAATAGATGAAATTTTATCTTAAATAGTTTAGCCTACGTATCACATAACCAACCAAGTTCATGCAAGAAAATCACATTCCATCATAGAAAGGAGATTTTACTCTGATATTTTTTATCTAGTTTCCTTTTCTTTTGTGTTTGTTCTATTTCTATGGCCTGAAAATATGAAGAATATGTCTTTTCATTCCAGAATATGTCTTTCCATTCTCCACCCTGAATTATTTACATTGGAAACACCGAAAGGATAAACTTTTTCTTACTGTGATAATGAATTGAATGTATTTATTCTACATTATTTCTATTAAAAATATATTTTATTCTTTCTGCCATTTCTATGCACAAAACCTAATGGTCCAAACACCACCTGTAAAAGAAAGACTCTGAGTTGTCCTTCCTGTCCTCTCTCCAAGTTCAGTACCTTCTTACAGTGACAGTAATATAAATATCCCACAAAAAAAGAGTGAGGAGAAACGGCACAGAGAACTGTTCTGGGTTAAGTAAATGAGAAGCAGAGTGAGAAATGACATTTTATTTGTCACTACAAAGTTAATCAGCACTTCCACATTCCTCACATGCAATGCATACACTCTGAATAAAAACTGCACTCTGCTGCAATCCTGAAACTGCATTGAAATTGCGGAAGCAGATCTCTTGTTGCTTGGAAAGCAGATCTCTTGTGGTCTGGAAAACAGTTATTTCATTCTCTGGACACCCACAGAAATCTCCTACACATACCAATGTACTTTGTACGTATTCAAGAAGACACTGCAAACTTGTATTTGGTCATTAATAAAGAAAAGACTAATGAAAGGACTAGAATCACACAGATATTTTGCTATAGATGACTGTATACATGGAGTCCAGTAAAAATCCTTTAAAATTACTTAAAGTTGATTGACAAAAGATGCCAAAGAGTCATCAAAAAATATTTCTGATATACGTTTGTACCTCCTTAACTAGTTCAGTGGTCTGGCTAAAGCACAGCAGTCTCTTCCAGCTGCCCTAAAGCGTGAGTCAGTGCAGAGTGTCCTAACCACTGCTACCTGCAATCCCAGCCTCACAGCTCCTGCCATTTCTGCTTCCAGCAGGAAAGAGATGACTCTACTACCGTCTGCCATAAAATTAGTCTCAAGTAAGTTCAAACCTGGAAGCAGCCATTCAAAGGCTCTCCATAGCATCTCATCTCTTTTTACCTGATAAAAACACTCCAGAAAGAGGTGAAAATCTTGTGTGCAAAGGTGACATTCCAACCTCATTATAGTCAATGGCGAAATTTCCTCCTAAGTAAAAGCTCTGCACTTTGCAATCAAAGCTCTAACAGTGCTGGCATCAGTGTCATCCATAGCAAGTTGTTTAGAAAATATCTAATGCTATAACTTTCTTTTGCAAACTGCACTTATTTAGTAATCTGAACCAGTAGCCATGGCACACTATAGCATAAAGAAAAAGAATGAGTGGTTTATCAGCTCTCAGAAGTGCCAGTAGAAATCTCATCACAGTAATAGGCTGGAATTGCTCCAGGCTGTTATGCATCACCAGAACGGAGTAAAAACAGAGGGTTACAGACTGATACCATAGTCATACATCTTTATCAAGAGTTTCTGATGAAAGATTTTTGGGAAAAAATACTACTAACTTCATTTTTCAGTCAGACAAAATGTTTGAATTCTTTTTATTATCCATGACTAAAAGACAATTATATGAAAAATCACTTCCATATCAGGACCCTAATTTTCTTTTGGAGGAAGGAAAAGAGTATGCTCAGGAGTGGGAGACAAGGTGTGCAGGGGTATGTGATGACATATAGTAAACGTAGATCCTTTTTATTCTTCCCAATGATTTTGCATAAGCAACCTGAATTTATTGAAAGCAGTCAAATATTCCCTTTGGTGTCTACTTTATTCAGAGCTCCTTTTAAGAGGCTAAAATGTCTAAAATAGGAGAAATAACAGTTCCAAAAAGCTTCACTCAGCTTTTCTTCACTGAATTATATTTGAAACTGCTCTGTTTTATGTGCAAATCATCTATGCTCAGCAAAGAATGCACATATGCAAGAGGACTGGATTGCTAAGACCTTATTACAGAACTGAGCCTATATGTAACATTTATGACCATTTATTTGGCCAGATCTTGCTCTGGATCTTGCTCTGGATTCCTCTCCAAACTATCCACCCTGACACAGGTAACTTAAGCAGTTACTTAATTTGCTGACTTGTTATTTTGTTTATCAATGGATGAAAAATCCAGTTTCTTGTAGTCTTTGTAGTCTTTGTCTCTCAGTCCCATGAAGCCAGCATAAATCAATCGTGTCACTGAACAAACTGATCCTAATTTGCCTCTTATTCCCATACGTGTGCCACCTCATTGCTCTGGACTGGCAGATAGAGTCACATATTAAACTGGATAAGAAAGCAGTATAAATGTTCCCATGTTGCAACTAGGAATAGGTGAGTTCAAATATTTAAGACTTTTATGTCTGAAAGGTATTCAGATCCAGCAAACTGATCTAAAATGGATTTTGTATCACAGAAACCAGTGTTTTGCTTGTGACTGAGGACAATACTATTAAAGAAAAGCACAAATGCGGAACCAGAAAAGCTTCACACATCTATCCTCACTCTTTGCTCTGCGTAGGAGGGGAGGAGTACAGATGAGGGCATTTGGAAATCAATTTGAATTAACTGTTAACTGTGTGGCCAGGAAGGCATTATTTAAAATTTATCACAAAAACATCCATGCTTAACAGTGATAGCAAAAAGGTTATTCATTTTTCTAAAACAGGCATTTCAATAATAACTTTCAAAATAAGAACCTTTAAAGCAAATATTTCAGGTTTTCATCAAAATAAATGAAGTTTAATTTCTCAGCGACTTTCTGGTGTTCTATGCTAATGCATTATGAAGTTTGTAAAGCTTTTTATCAAAAATTATACGCCACATTCTATATTGATTTATATAGAAAACCTCTAGTGAAAAAGATGAGTGCTTTGCATGTAGATCAATAGCAGGATATTTGCAAGCCATAAAGATGACACATTTCTCTTTTCCTGTCAATAACTGTGGGTTTTTCATAGGACATAAACACTTTTTTACAATTTATTCTTGTTAGATTATTAGCATCTTATTCAGTTACATATTGGTAACCAAATGAAGTTGTTCCCAAATCATTTCATCCCAGAATTATCTTTCAGTCTTGATACAGCTGCCACTTACGGCACAGGAAGGCTCCCCTCGTCAGCAACGGTCGTATCTTTCAGCTCATCCTTNCTCTAACAGTGCTGGCATCAGTGTCATCCATAGCAAGTTGTTTAGAAAATATCTAATGCTATAACTTTCTTTTGCAGACTGCACTTATTTAGTAATCTGAACCAGTAGCCATGGCACACTATAGCATAAAGAAAAAGAATGAGTGGTTTATCAGCTCTTAGAAGTGCCAGTAGAAATCCCATCACAGTAATAGGCTGGAATTGCTTCAGGCCATTGTGCATCACCAGAACGGAGTAAAAACAGAGGGTTACAGACTGATACCATAGTCATACATCTTTATCAAGAGTTTCTGATGAAAGATTTTTGGGAAAAAATACNCAAGAAGACACTGCAAACTTGTATTTGGTCATTAATAAAGAAAAGACTAATGAAAGGACTAGAATCACACAGATATTTTGCTATAGATGACTGTATACATGGAGTCCAGTAAAAATCCTTTAAAATTACTTAAAGCTGATTGACAAAAGATGCCAAAGAATCATCAAAAAATATTTCTGATATATGTTTGCACCTCCTTAACTACTTCAGTGGTTTGGCTAAAGCACAGCAGTCTCTTCCAGCTGCCCTAAAGCGTGAGTCAGTGCAGAGTGTCCTAACCACTGCTACCTGCAATCCCAGCCTCACAGCTCCTGCCATTTCTGCTTCCAGCAGGAAAGAGATGACTCTACTACCGTCTGCCATAAAATTAGTCTCAAGTAAGTTCAAACCTGGAAGCAGCCATTCAAAGGCTCTCCATAGCATCTCATCTCTTTTTACCTGATAAAAACACTCCAGAAAGAGGTGAAAATCTTGTGTGCAAAGGTGACATTCCAACCTCATTATAGTCAATGGCGAAATTTCCTCCTAAGTAAAAGCTCTGCACTTTGCAATCAAAGCTCTAACAGTGCTGGCATCAGTGTCATCCATAGCAAGTTGTTTAGAAAATATCTAATGCTATAACTTTCTTTTGCAAACTGCACTTATTTAGTAATCTGAACCAGTAGCCATGGCACACTATAGCATAAAGAAAAAGAATGAGTGGTTTATCAGCTCTCAGAAGTGCCAGTAGAAATCTCATCACAGTAATAGGCTGGAATTGCTCCAGGCTGTTATGCATCACCAGAACGGAGTAAAAACAGAGGGTTACAGACTGATACCATAGTCATGCATCTTTATCAAGAGTTTCTGATGAAAGATTTTTGGGAAAAAATACTACTAACTTCATTTTTCAGTCAGACAAAATGTTTGAATTCTTTTTATTATCCATGACTAAAAGACAATTATATGAAAAATCACTTCCATATCAGGACCCTAATTTTCTTTTGGAGGAAGGAAAAGAGTATGCTCAGGAGTGGGAGACAAGGTGTGCAGGGGTATGTGATGACATATAGTAAACGTAGATTCTTTTTATTCTTCCAAATGATTTTGCATAAGCAACCTGAATTTATTGAAAGCAGTCAAATATTCCCTTTGGTGTCTACTTTATTCAGAGCTCCTTTTAAGAGGCTAAAATGTCTAAAATAGGAGAAATAACAGTTCCAAAAAGCTTCACTCAGCTTTTCTTCACTGAATTATATTTGGAACTGCTCTGTTTTATGTGCAAATCATCTATGCTCAGCAAAGAATGCACACATGCAAGACTGGATTGCTAAGACCTTATTACAGAACTGAGCCTATATGTAACATTTATGACCATTTATTTGGCCAGATCTTGCTCTGGATCTTGCTCTGGATTCCTCTCCAAACTATCCACCCTGACACAGGTAACTTAAGCAGTTACTTAATTTGCTGACTTGTTATTTTGTTTATCAATGGATGAAAAATCCAGTTTCTTGTAGTCTTTGTCTCTCAGTCCCATGAAGCCAGCATAAATCAATCGTGTCACTGAACAAACTGATCCTAATTTGCCTCTTATTCCCATACGTGTGCCACCTCATTGCTCTGGACTGGCAGATAGAGTCACATATTAAACTGGATAAGAAAGCAGTATAAATGTTCCCATGTTGCAACTAGGAATAGGTGAGTTCAAATATTTAAGACTTGTATGTCTGAAAGGTATTCAGATCCAGCAAACTGATCTAAAATGGATTTTGTATCACAGAAACCAGTGTTTTGCTTGTGACTGAGGACAGTACTATCAAAGAAAAGCACAATTGCGGAACCAGAAAAGCTTCACACATCTATCCTCACTCTTTGCTCTGTGTAGGAGGGGAGGGGCACAGATGAGGGCATTTGGAAATCAATCTGAATTAACTGTTAACTGTGTGGCCAGGAAGGCATTATTTAAAATTTATCACAAAAACATCCATGCTTAACAGTGATAGCAAAAAGGTTATTCATTTTTCTGAAACAGGCATTTCAATAATAATTTTCAAAATAAGAAAACAAAATAGAACCTTTAAAGCAAATATTTCAGGTTTTCATCAAAATAAATGAAGTTTAATTTCTCAGCGACTTTTCGGTGTTCTATGCTAATGCATTATGAAGTTTGTAAAGCTTTTTATCAAAAATTATAGGCCACATTCTATATTGATTTATATAGAAAACCTCTAGTGAAAAAGATGAGTGCTTTGCATGTAGATCAATAGCAGGATATTTGCAAGCCATAAAGATGACACATTTCTCTTTTCCTGTCAATAACTGTGGGTTTTTCATAGGACATAAACACTTTTTTACAATTTATTCTTGTTAGATTATTAGCATCTTATTCAGTTACATATTGGTAACCAAATGAAGTTGTTCCCAAATCATTTCATCCCAGAATTATCTTTCAGTCTTGATACAGCTGCCACTTACGGCACAGGAAGGCTCCCCTCGTCAGCAACGGTCGTATCTTTCAGCTCATCCTTATGTAAGCAGAAGCAAACTTCAAGAGAAGTTAACTTCTTTAGCTGGGCAAATGTCCCACCCATTTTCAAAATTTTCCTCTACCTGAGGTTTGATAGTATGTTGTAGAAGTTAGCACCACAGATATGTTGTGTTGAAAGCATTCTTTGTACATCTGTGCATTTCTACTTCATGTCTCCTACAAAGATCCTTCTATCCTTTACCGTTTGGCTGGTCTGTAAGCTGAAAGGTCAGATCTCTGCTTTCTTCTATGCATTTTCCTAACTGATTTCTAAATCCTTTTGTATTATGATACATCTCCTTTAAGAGACATTGAACTATTAATTGCTATTAATTTCAATCATGGCACTATAATACTCGCGATATTCTATCCATATCTTGCATTTCAACTTTTTCAACATTTTAACTAATATTTTGTTTCTGTTTAATATCAAGCACATCTGAATACAGATTGTAACTTAACACAGTTAGTTTGGAAAACAACACTGTGTATGAGTTGTTTGAATGATTCCTTCCGCGATGTTTTTCCTATCTTTCTTAACAGTACATCTCATCTGCTTTAATTTCACACACACAGTTACCCTTCGCAAAATCTCCTGAAATTTCTTAGGTTCTCCCTTACTGTGACTGACCACAAGCAATTTATGGTTGCAAATGCTACCTCTGTTAATGATTACATTAACATTACTCCATTTATTTTGTTCATTGTTCATGCTTTGGCCTGTTAAACCAGACAATCCAATGGTTAAGTAACTCAATTAGTATAAATTTAATTTTATGCTCCATTTCAGGCCTCCAGCATGATTTTGGTCAAAGCATGAAGAAAAGAAATATAAATTACAAGTCAGCTTTTTGGCCCTGAGGTTCAAGACTGTACCTTGGACACATTCTCACCCTGCTGCAGTAGTTGAGATGATTGAATCGCAGCTCCACTCTGCTCCCTTCTTTGATTTTATGGGAAGGAAAACTGAGCAACAAAGGGTAAAGTGGCAAAGATGAGAAAATGGAACCTTTGGCAGCATCCAGCCACGTCCCTGGCAGGGCAGCAGAGCAGGCATAACCCACATTAGAAGATCCTTGATAAAATGGGACTACCATTCCTCACAAAGGTCTGATAAAGGTGGACAATTTTGAGATATTCAGATACTGTAGTAACAAATAAAAAAAAAATCAAATAGTTAAAACAGGTTGCAAAATTATTTATTTGGTCTTTTAAAGTTTGCAATGACAGAATGAATTTTCCCAGATTGTATTCTGTGTTAAAACAGTTTAGGGCAACTCAGGAGCGCTACCTTGAGCAAAACTTGAGAAATTCTTCCCTGTCCATTCTACGCATTTCTGCTGAACATGACTCAACACAGCACCCTCAGAGCAGCTCCTGCTCTTCAAGAGACTAACAACATCGATTCTGTGTTTCAGAATTCCTTTCAGAAGGGAAACTGTTGTTGCAGTTCCTGGCGTGTATGTATTTCATATTCTGTTCATGATTGTAGCAGCTTTCCTAACATTCTCTTCAGCTACTTTTGCAGAAATGATATATTTAAAAAATATAAATCTCAAAACAAACAGGCACTGTTTTAGCTATTGAATATTACTGTCTGCTTTATCACACTGATCTTTCCATTTATACTGTGTTTTCAGAGAATATAGAGCATCCATTTATATTATAAATAAAATGGCTTAAACGTGAACATCCAAAATCCACTTAATTAACAGCGTTATTAATCAATGTTGGTTATATTGTTTACCAAAAGGGCCAAAATGAAAGATTTAAATGATAGCTATATCTATTGTGTGCTGTCAGCATACTCTAACTTGAAGTCACTAAAAAAAATTCTTTTAAATCAGAATCAAAGTATCAATGATTACCCACATTTCAAATTTTCCTGAAAAGTTGTACAGTCTGAAAGGTCCACATTTTTATGTATTTAAAATACACACATATAAGTATATATATATGAACAGCTGAATAACTATGTATCTATATTTCCATCAATCAAATAAAATGTCTATCATTTACATATCTTACATATCAAAACAATTACTACGTGCATACTGTTTACTTTCTATTTTGAATTTAGCACTTCAAATTTTTGCCTTGCTTCACACCTGCATTTCACTCACCTTTGGGGAAAACAAGGTTTCAGTTCAATAGCTGCAGATTTAAAGGCAACCAGCAAAAACATTTATAACTAGTGTTTTGTAAAATTAAACCCCTAGGTATACAGAAATGTTGTGTTGTATCATTTTCTTCACATGGTTCTATGAAGGAGTTACAGGCAAGGAGTATTAAAATAAAAATCCAGAGTCGTGTTACTTTCCTACTCCAAAAAAGCAAGATCCAAGAGTATTTTCTGACCAGAACTATCAAATAAACTATCAAATAGCTGCAAATTCTTCAATGCATGTAGCAGCTTTTATGAATTTTTTGGTCTCAAGATATTACAGTTCTGCTCAGTACCTTATCCATGCATTTTCAGAATCTTGTGCTATTTAATACCTGGTTCATTTACCACTATGAAATTTTATGATTCCTCTTCACCCAGCACTCATTAGATTTCATCTAGAATCCTGCATGCAGCTTGGGAGTTCCCTATATAAGAAAGATAGCTTGTTGAGAAGGTGTTTCAACTGAGATAATTGATAACTGGAACACCTGGGCTATAAGACAGGCTGAGGATAACTAAGTATTGGATCAGAGATGTTTTGTCTTTGCAGGTTTTCAGGACCTCTGGACAAATCCCTAAGTAACACGGTTTGAAACAGGCTGAACCTGCATTGAATGTGAGGTTGGACTACAGAGATCCTAGCTCTTCCTTTCAAACTGAATGATTTGGTGATTTAGTGTAATCACATTTACAAAAAGGGCATAGAGCTCCCAATTTGGACTAAACACATCATAGGACATACCAATTAACGTTTTTTCTTATTATGATTACTTTTAAAGAGACAGAATATTAGCATCCTTGAACTAGGCATTAATGTGACTTCACCTGGACACAGCCTAACACTGATTACTTTTACTGAAGAAATAAATTCATACTGAGAAGGATACCAAGAAGGGTTCCAAAGATACTGGAGGAATCCCTATTTTATAGAAGTAGATTAGAAAGGTTTGACTCAGGCTGGCAAAATGAAGGCTCAGAGGATGCGAGATTTCTGTTTTAAGTGCATCAAAAAGGAAAGCCATTTGGCAGTGGGTATTTAAACGTAATTTGAACATATAAATCTATCAGCACACCTATCTAGATTTCTCATTACAAGTCCATCAGCATTTTTATACCTCTTCTTCTTATTTTAAAATATGGCCCAAGGTCTGTCCCTGGCTGATATCTGTTGTAGAAAGGATGTGGACACAGGCTCATTTGCACACTGATTTATTTGCAGAGGTTCTGGCTGATGACGTACATTGACATCAATGGCAAAAGTTCCTTCTGGAAAAAAAAAAAAAGAAAAGGAGAGAGGAGAAGAGGAGAAAAGAGACAGATAGAAAATGGTGAAAAGGGGAAAAGAAGAGGAAATAGGAGAAAGAAAATATCCAAACTGCCCCCAGTGGCGAGCCAAGAAGAGCACTAACAGTCTCCCCAACCAGCATCCTCTTCTAGGCAGCCTCTCCAGCACCATAATATTTCTCCTACAATAACTTTAATCAACATAGTTCAGATTCCCTGTTGCTTTTTTCCACCATTTCCACTGTTGGCATGGACTGGAGTCCTCTCTGAGCAGGGGTAGGTGTTGCAAACAGTTGGCTGGCCCTTAAGCCTTGGGTATGGATCTTATTCAGTAATACTTACAAGATAAGTAGATACTTGAATTGCTTTAAACAGAAAGTTATAAAACAAGGTGCAGTAGGGTGAGGTGTCTCTTACACCAGTGGCAATCGCTTCCCACGGGAAAACTGACATAATAATATCAGGGCTTGCAGGCGCAAGGCTATGAGAGGAACGGTGCAAAAGCACNCAGTGCTAGGGGAGACCCTTAGCATCACACGGGTTGAGGCACCTCAAGCACCACGCAACGCACCACCTACTTTACGAAGAAGTTGAGGTTCAAACTTCCCCTACCGTGGATGCTCACAAGCCTGACCCAATACTCTTGCTTCCTGATTCTCTGGTGGGCAAAGCACCACCTTTTCCTCAGGACGTCCCTAAGACAGGACCAGGCTGACATTTTTCAGGATTGTGATGGCATGGCAGCAGGAGCTGCACTCGTTCAGCACCACCGCGCGCAGGGCCACGTGCTCAGCCCCGCTCAGGCTGGGGACTCGCGTCCGGCGGCTCCCGCAGGAGCTCGTTACCAACACAGCCCCGCACGGAAACATCAGAGCAGCCTGGACTTCTGAGTCAGCTCTTCTTAGCTAGGTTAAGACTCTGTGCTTGTACAGCACAGTAGGAAAATCGCAGACAAACAGGAAAACTTCTGCAAAAGTGAAAAGCAAAGGACCACTGCACATCACCGCTGCTGCGAAGGGTCTGCAAACACCGTTTGCAAGGTGGGGAGCTCCTGGCAGCAAGGCAGCTACTTCAGGCATAACAGTGAAATTTCTAGAGAAAGGCCTTACTAGCTCTAAAAATACCTTACTCGCATTTCAATTTTGGTAAACAATCTAACCTTAAGATGCAGTCACGGAACTTTCTCTTAAAAATAAATAAAAAATAAAAATAAATAAAAAGCTTACTCTTTAAGAAAGAGATCATTACTGAAATGTTGAACTGTGACAAAGAATGTTTTGTTATGAAATAGCTAACTTGTCTTTAACAAAGAGTTACCTCACCTCTTTCTTTTGAGACGTGAAATGCATTAGGTGAATCCCTACCTAACTGCAGCAACAGAAAGAACATTTTCCTGTGTAAACAATCTTGAAGAGTTTGGAAAATGCTGTTAAATACTGATTCTTCGAATTTCAGTTTCCATGGATAGCTAATTTCATATAAATAGCATAAATATATAAGGCAGAAGTTCTTATAAATCACCCCAAACTTCCCCAAAATGTCTTGAAAAGTAAATTCACAGTTTTATCGATTAAGACAAATTGCTCTGAAGACACAGCATAGAACCCTCTGCAAACCTGGCTCCAAAATGTTCTGTGAGAGGGGGGGAACCCCTCACTGCTGAGAGCTAATAAACCCCTTAAGCTACCTGGCATGTTTACACTATAAACCAGAAGTACTCTGTATTGCAGTTTGCATCCGCACACCCAAGGTCAGAGCAAATAAGCCAGTTTAAATATTGATGAGTATAAAATGGTGATATTACATAATGTCTTGTCAATACTTAGTTAACTTCATTTGCCATTTGGAGATCACTAGACTACATCCCTCTTTTTATCATTTTACAGGGGTTGTAATAGTTCAAATACACAAGGACTTAAATATTTTCAAAACTAAATTTCCCCTACTCAGTATTAGCAGAACACTAGAATCCAAAGTATTCCAACTAGAGTTACTCATTTTTAATATTCATGATAACTGACATCAGATTTTTGCCATTTTCACACTTGTTACATCTGCATTTGACCAATATTTCTGGTACACAAATTACATCTTTACAGGAACTTCTATGGAACCATCTAGGACAGTGAGTTGAACAACTGAAAATGATTTCCTACTTTGAATGCTTTGTAGAAAGTACATAATATTTAGCACTGAATCTCTAATGTTATCTTCTATTAATAAATTAGGAAAAATACATACCATTCAATCACAACATCAGTTATTTTTTTCAGGAAAAACTCTCCCCAGAAATAATTGCATCAGATTAAGTATGTATTGGGACTTTCAGTAGTCCAAACACTATTTCATTTTTGTTTTCAAACTGCCCTCAGGATGGTGGCAAACAGAAGATACAGAACAACTTAGAAATTACAGTGCCTGGATGGACATACAGTTTTCACTATAGACTTTAGGTTTATGGGAAGCCAAACATTACCGTTTTTGAAAGTCATATTTTAATCTTGAAATATTGAAAATATTTGTGTCCATTATACATTCTCATAGACTTTGATCCCAAATAAAGAAGGAATCTGAAATGAGAACACTGTTTTGGATAGGGCTCACTTAACATATTGCTGCATTTGAAATACAATGGAGCAGTTTTCTCTTTTGGGAATTCTGAATTGATAAAGACACGTTATATAATACAGAGATACCTCAATATTTATATGAAGGAGCCAGCACCAATGGTAAGTAAATATGACTGACTGCAGCTTTTCTCTGGGGCCGTGACAGTTGTTCCCATGTTCTGGACCAAATCTCTGGCCATTTAATCCAAAAGAGGTGTTAGAACAGTACTTTTTTCACATAGTTCCTTGTGGAAAGGAATAGTTGAGACCTATCTATAAGTTTAGGCATATAACAATGCAACTTAAGTGTGTAAGGGATGCAATCACCTTCCAGAAATGCTCTGGTGTTAGGACAGAGCATCCAACATTTCACTCTGAACAAAACAGGCAATCTGGGCACAAGACAAATGCGAGATGGGGCCATTGCTACAGGGAGGTTTTGGCCATGACTAAATAATCAGACACCAACAAAAATAAAGTCTGAAATACCGTCAATAGATCAAGGAAGGCTGTTGGGGGGCAGCAGGAAAGAGAGGGAAAGAAGGAGAGTGAGGAAGCATTTGAAAAGCCTCAGTGTGAAATACCCTCCCTTTCTGCTCACAGAGTTTTCCGCTCCCAGGCCTTTGTGAGCTTGCAAATTACATCTTGAATAGTTGTCACAAAACTATTCTTCTGCCACGGAAAACAAAATGTCACGGAACTAAAGCAGACAATGTTGACGGACAAATATGTTAAAAAATCCTTGATTTTATGCCTGGGCTTGTTCCGTGCAGTTTATGACGGAGATTCCCTACAACTCCCTCATCAGAAGGGCACAGCCGAGCATTCTGCCGTGTCCGGAGCTCCCCGCAGCACGCGCCGTCTCGCCTCTCGCAACGTTAGGCTTGTGTCGGGCGCTCCTCTCCTGTCCAGTGCTCCCGGGCTCTCGCGACGGCCCCGCAGCTCGCGGGGCACCGGGAGCCTCGAGCTGCGCGGACCCTTCCTGAACGACGGCCCCGCGTCTCGGGCACTACCTGTCCCTCCTCCCGCGACGGGCGCCAGCGACGGGCCGCGCCGGCCCGAGGCGCGGGCGCCGGGGCGACTCCACGCGGGG
>VWPW01003300.1:1145-35710 GCA_013389825.1 Crypturellus undulatus | reverse complement strand
CGCCGCGGCGCTGCGGCTGCCCCGCTGCCGGCGCCCTGTGGCACCGCCGCCCCGCGCTGCCCGTCCCCGCCCGGCGCTCGGTGCGCGAGGGCGCCTCAGGCACTGCCTCCCACTCGGCCTGGGCATGGATTTGTCACCAAGGGCGAAGCAAGGAGCGCGCTGTTCCAGGGGAAGGCCGGCCCCGAAGTAGCACAGCTCTTGGAAAGCAAAGCAGACCAACATCCCCGTTCGCAGCCTTCCGCAGTACAGCTTTGTAACTTACATTTGTGTCTGTATATATTCCACTCATTACTGTGGAAGTTACTCATTGATAACCTTTCTGTTTTTCTAAGACTAACTGCACTTTTTTATTTTACACTGTACTATCCTCGGAAGTTACTCTTCTTTTTTTTTTCCATGACAAACACACTTAAAATTGTTGTTTTGAAGATCAAAGAAGACCTGGTTAGCCCTAAAAGGCAAATAAAGTTGTTGGGTGAAGAAAGGGATTTAGAATTTGGAGCCTGAATGTCACCAAGTGCTCAGATGTTGCAAGCGTTTTTTGTGTATGTGTCCCTCAAATCTCATTTCTCAAAAAACAATGAGTAATAAAACTGCTTCTGTGCATGCTTCAGCTTGGAGAGGAATCTCATGGTTTTGTTTTGCTTTGTTTTTTACTTTTTGGGTTATTTTAAAGGTATGTTAAGTCATGGAGTACCAGGATGTGACTTTCACTTCATTAAGTTCTCTAGTCCTCTGTGTCCTCAAAGGAGGCAGCAGCATTATAATAATATTCAAAAAAGTAGACACTATTCTAATGCTTTCCTAGGAACTCCTGAACTTACACACGTGGAAAATGACAGGAAAATCTCTCAGACACCTTCCAGCTTTGGTTACTACCTTGCTATGCTTTGGTTACTAGGCTTGCTCTTCCCTTTTCCACTCTGTGCCAATAAATACAGCCAAGTATTGCACGGTAATATCCAGTCGGCCCTATGCTAGATCTACCATTGATATTCCATTAATATACACTACTGCATTACTCACTGCCAATCCTGCTGACCAAACGTGAACAATAGACTTGACTGATGTCTTTTGCTGGAGTGAATGTAGCTGTTCTTTCACATGCAGTGATCCCCATTCTGTCACTGTCTTTTTGACTTACTACAAGCATTTACTGAAAGACATGGGGGTGAGATGAGAATGTGTCAAACCTGCATCATAATTTATAAATTTAATTTAAAAAGCCTGTGGTGCGATGTTGAATTCCTTAAAGCAAATTCATCCCTAATAAAGACATGTTTATTATAAAGACAGGCTTAATCTCTGCCACATTCTGAACACATCTGCTGACCATTAACATTTTGATACCCCCCATGTATACTCTAATTTAGAATAATATGGTTTTCAAATGGAAAAAAAAAAAAAAAAGCATATTCATGAGGCAGAAGATGAGTAAGGTTGCTGATGAGAGGACCATGAAAATTTTTGGAAACTGTGCTGGAACTTGTGGAGTTTGTCTTCCACCTAGCTCCTCACTTACGTGAATACATTTATCAAGGATAGCAAGGAAAACTCCATAATAAACAACTTGATGTTTCACCTTGCATTCTATTTTATGTTCTTCTAACTGTTTCCTCACAAGAAAAGATTGAAGGAACTAAGAGGATTAAAAAAAACCTTTTTCCTTCTTTTTATCAGTCAAGCATTGAAAATACTGAAAACAGTGAAAAATACTATCTCATACAAAACTTTGCATTCAGTAATCTCTTTACCACGTTAACCCATGTTTTATTATTATTGTGGAAGCAAAGCTATCTCTGAGGTCTCATGCCTTCACTGAAAGGTGAAGGTATCACCTAGGTATCAAAGGTATCACTTTGATACCTATCACCTAGGTATCAAAAGGCCGCAGAATGGTAGCACCTCAGGAAGTCGTGCCTGAAACAAGGAGAGGTGACCAAGGCTTTGCCATGCTGAAGAATTTAGAGGCTCTGCCTGCACTCCAACATGGGTCCAGGACAAATTCCCTCACTATAGCATTGAAAGGAAACATGAAAGATGTTCTTTTGGGAAAGATATTTTCCATTGAACGGAAAAGATCCATACAATTTAACAAGACCAAAGTGTACTTGCAGCGTGCAAATGCTTATTAATGTGGAGCTGAATAAGATGAAAATAACACTTGTCAGTGAAAAACATTGAGGAATGAACAAAAGCTAAGTCTGCCCCATTAGTTGATGTTATATGTCAGCTCTTTGCAGAAACGATTAGTTCTTTTTGATGTGTTTCTGATCCTGGACTGTCAGACAGCAAATCCTTTTCATTATCTCTGACAGTCAAGAGGCTTCAATTATTCTTCTCTGGTGAAATCTTGCAATACAACTACACTTCTAGTCACATTCAGAGCAGTTTGACAACATGTACTTTACAGAGATGATTCTTAAATTCACCATGAATTTCAAGGAGGTAACCGCCTACTTTATGAGTAAGATGAATAAGCACCCCAAACTTTACTGCTGCCCATTCTTTAAATTCTTGTCCAGCTTTGAATGGAGCTCATGCATCTGCTTTTTATCTTCAGAGTCCTTATAAATACAAGGCCTGAAAACCTCCTCTGTGGAAATTAATACTAAATACTTTCCATTCGTTATCTCATGGGATTTGATCCTTCATATGCTTCAGATCAGATTTCTTTTTAAAGTGAATGAGGTTCCTAAAAAAATCAATCGGGACCTGGAATTTTATAAAGAACACCCATATACCAAGTACCTAGAAGCATGACCACTGCTGTAAAATTCCTTATCAATGTTTTATACATATATTAATGCTTCCATGAATATTTGCTTTTACAGTTACTAGCATTTTACTGAGGAAATTCACATTAATTCCTTCTCTAAAATTTTAACATTTTCTTTTATTGTCTAAGAAAAGCATTGGAGTTTTTTATTTGGGAGGGTCTAACTTACTCATGCTGTTTGTTAGGCTGACTGAGAATTAATTGAAAGGTCTTTTGGATGAGGCTGCCTACCTTTAGAAAGGATCTTGCTTAATGGCTCATAAAGAATAAAATATTATGTGCTTCAGATGAGTGTAATTGTTGGATTTGTTTATAGAAAGTATTTAGCTGTTTCTTGAAAAAAGAACAGAGGTTCAGCTGATCAGATGTTTTTTTGCAATTTGTAAATAACCACTTAACTGCCATAGAAGTAGACAATCTAAATAAATCAACACAGATACCATCATTTTAAAGATAATAAGATTTTCTTTACTAGCATAACATTAAGGCTTATATATACTTAAAAGCCTTATGAAAATGTATTTCCTGCCCAGTGTAGAGATTTAATGTATGATTAGCGCTCTCAGTCTTTATGCTTTCAGCAATGTCTACATTTGATAGGACTATTCAGGTGCTTAAAAATAAACATGTTATTATCTCCTTCGCTTAGTGCTAGTGGTTCGTCAGTGTTTGGACATCTGTGGTTATTTCTCAGAAACACGATAGAGTCAAGTGGTTTTGATCCAGTCCTGTATACAGGGAGTGCACACAAATCTTACTTCCCTGAGCACAGTAAGTAGTGAGATGAGTGACAGGACCAAGATTACTTTCTCTGAACTCCAAGCTTTTATACAACCTTTATGCAGCAGCGCTCTGCCCCCAAAGTGCCTCTTTCACTCACTGCTAAGCAGAGGTTTTAAAGAGTCCCCCTAATGCTGTGCCGTATGGAGCAGCAGCCTAGCTGAGCCGTGCAGAACAGGCAATCGCTCCCATCAGAACAGGATGCAAGTCAAAGGCTCATAATGAAGTGGATGTTTGTGCAAAGATTCCCTGATAGCTTTAGACTAACCAGAGCTGAGCCCTTTCCTCGCTTCTGATACTGCCCTTTCGCCCTGATGCTCAGTCCAGCCTGCCCTGATCCTAATCACCTTGTCTGACTCGGTTGCAGTCCTGCCTCCTTTCTGTTCATATCCTCTGTGTTCCCTCTTTGCTGCTGCTGAGGTGCCACATTATCTACACTTTGTATTGAAGACATCGGCTTGTGCCTTTATACTCGCGTAAGTGGTGTCTCAGGTTTCGCAACTGTTCTGATTTCTGTTTCTTTGCTTTTTCAGGGCTATGTCATTCACCAGAAGTTATCCTGACGATGGGACTCACCTATCGTCTTTACCCCAAGTTGGGCTCACCTCTAGCGGCAAGTTCTATCACTCTGTGCCCTGTTTGCATAATCCCTCTGTCTTCCTGCTTTCTCCTTCATTTCCCGATGTCCTTGTCTACTCCTGCCATATCACAGGTAGTTCCACCAAAGGAGTGCATCTGTATTCACACCTCATGATACAAATCTCAGATTATAGGACCTATTTCAGCCTTGTCATGCTGATCCGTGACTTAGAAGGTAGTTTCTATTCTTTCAGCTCTTACTAAGCTAGAAGGCATGAAAGTACTCCTTCACTTACCCTGAATAGAAAATGGATTTTATCCAAACAAGGATAGATCATAACTATATCAAGAACTGCCCACAGATCATAAATATATCTAAGCTTACAAAATTCCAGTATGCATCAGTCTTCATAAAAGCATACAATAATAATTTAAAAAAATCCCAGAATATTCTACTTTTGCACTTGGTATGTCTTACTTTTTCTTTCATAGACGACGCTAGAAGATAATGAATTTTATAAGTAAATTTATTCAGTTTCTAACTGAACTACTCTTTTAAAAACAAGATATACCTAAGTTGAAAAGAGGAACTCTCAAGGAGCCATCTGATATTAAATGTGACTTGCTCATACTTATTTGGGTGGACAGTTGCATCTGATTTTGTTATGCATTTAGTACAATTAACTGTATTAACAGATAATAGCTGTTTCTGAATGAAAGGGTGAGCCTGAAAATACACAAATCTTTCTCACTATAATTGATTCATCAGGTAGGACTTTTCTGCCTATCATTCATTTTTTTGTTATCCCACGCTCTATAGTGATGACAGAGCCTCACCAGATAGTGATGAGGAACATGCAGAGGTTGCTGCTGGGAGTCTCTGTCAACAGGTTTTGTGCAGGCAGCTTGAGCATGACGATGATTCATTGGTGGCCAAATACAACCAGCAGTGAGAATATCTGAGCAAGTCTCTCCCTGTTCTGGCAGAGGTGGGGGGAAATGGTCTCATGGCATTATTATTCCTTGTGTGTCTTCCTCCCTCTTTTCTGAGATGTCAGTCCCCAGTAGCTTTCCGTCCTCAGATCCCACAGCTTGGTTAGAAAGAGGGCAATATGAGCCTCAGTGCCAACAGAGAGTTTTTCCTGCATGGTTTTCAGCCTAGGGAGAGGTTATCACTGACCTGGTGTTCCNAGAGGTTGCTGCTGGGAGTCTCTGTCAACAGGTTTTGTGCAGGCAGCTTGAGCATGACGATGATTCATTGGTGGCCAAATACAACCAGCAGTGAGAATATCTGAGCAAATCTCTCCCTGTTCTGGCAGAGGTGGGGGGAAATGGTCTCATGGCATTATTATTCCTTGTGTGTCTTCCTCCCTCTTTTCTGAGATGTCAGTCCCCAGTAGCTTTCCGTCCTCAGATCCCGTAGCTTGGTTAGAAAGAGGGCAATACGAGCCTCAGTGCCAACGGAAAGAGCTTTTCCTGCACAGTTTTAAACCTAGGAAGGGGTTATCACTGACTTGGTGTTCCCATGGGGGTGCATGACCACGTGCTGTTGATGTTTGTTGTTGCTTTCATTGACTTAAGTATGGATTCCGTTGATGTGGCAGCACTGTAGGATTTATCTGTGTTGTAAAAGACAGATCCTCATAGATAATTACACAGGCATAGGATAGTTTTGCAATTATATTTGTTATTAAGCATAAATTATGCATTGCTTGTTATTGACCTCCATGACTTCTGGAGGCTTTTAGTCAAGTAAAAACTGAGATATAACGTTTAGGTGGGTGGTGGAGGAAGAGGGGGCTTAGTCCCCTCAGCATGCCTGAACTTTGGCGAAGGCAGCATACGCTTCTCTCAGGGGTATCGCTGTCAGGCCGTGCAGCTCCTCTCTCGATTCCCGTTACCACTGCAGGCACCCTGATAGGATCAGTTCCTGCTCAGCCACAACCTCGTCAGCTCCCTTTTGATATTCACGTATTATCAACCAAATAACGCTAGTCTCTGCAAATGACCAGTTCCATTTACATTTCATAATCTGTTGAAAGGAAAAACATTTGTGACTGAGTAAAGAGAAGGAAGGAGCTGTCAACCCTGTTTTGTGATTACTGCCCACAAATGTTCTCACTTTTTACTTTAAAAAAGTGTTCTGACAAAAATATTAGCACTAATAGTACAGTATGCATATGTTCTCGGAGTATAAATAGTGCAACTTCATCTCATGAGATAGCTAAGAAGGACTCTGCAGTGATTGTAATGAGATGTGAGGTTGTTCAGCACCTCACAGCAGGCACTCAGCACGCATGGGGAAAGCAGCAGGCTAAACTTCTGATCACATGAAATGTGAAGCACCATCAGGTCTTGTCAAAACCAAGGGGAGTCAGCGAGCCTCAGCACCTGCAGCATCAAGCCTTTCCTTCTCTGTCAAACACCAGAAAACATTTTGCTCCCTGTTACACTGTATCAGCATCCTCCATCCAGCACAGTCTGCAAACAGCAGCATCTTTCTTTCATACAGGACATGAAACTTGCTTGCTCCAAGGGGCTCCCGTTTTCCAGAATACAGAGAAATACCTTGACAGAGCAATTCTTCCCATTCAAATATAGGAGCCTAAATTAGGCTCCTATAGGTCTATGTTAGGTGGACTGAAGCCCACCCAAGGTGTTTGCTCTCTTTTACTCATTCTTTACCAGGTTTCTTTTTATTGCTTACAATCTTGCAGATGACTTTTATTAATCAAATTCATAGAAAAGGCATCTCACATACAGATCATTAAGGATAGACCAGTCTACTCTTACATAACTTCTGGGTTCCTAAAGTTAATATCCAGTTACAAGTGGATATGTCATCAAGGAAATGTTTTGGGTTTAAGAGCATGAAGCACATATATGCAGTGTTTTGCAATTGCAAAACTGCAGTATGAACTGGACACTGATGGCACTAATGGGTTTGATTAAAACAATTTAATCTCACAACAAATCTGAGAGGCCAATATAGTTTGTATTAAAGGTCAGAAATGAAAATTAACAAGAGGTACCATACATACCAAAAAATAGTACTTTGCCTATACTCCACTCTAACATCTTACATACTCTGCTGTGTTTCATACTTTTATTTTTGGTTGTTGATCACAACTATTCTCTCTCAGCTAAAGAAATCTAGTAAATGTTGCTGACAAGAGGCCTACATTTCACTTTTATCAGCCTACCATTTCTTTTGCACATAACTGAATAATTGCATAGAGGTCACGCATAATCACTGTACTACATGAGTGCCCAGTTTCTAAAAAATTTCACACAATGTATTGTACTTTGAAGACAAAAATGTACTTGCTTACTGAATGCCACCTATTGTGTGGGAGTAAAATATTCAGGGCTTTGAAGGCTTAGTTATATCTTTCTTTGTGCTAACCATTATTAGAAAATGTTTTTAAAAGTACAATATGGCATAAAAATCTTATAATATACATAAGTACATATAAATGTGTGAGTATATATAAATGTATTCATAACATTTAAGCATACGTGCACAGATAAATTCCAGATTACAGCTGAGAGCTGGAGTGTGTATGTATGTGTATGTGTGAAGTGAAAGATTTTTTCTCAGCCTGTTTCAGTCTTTCCTGAAAAAAAAAGAAACTTACCTGTCCATAGCCTTTGAAACTCTTCCTATTTCACCAGGTTATAGTACTAGAATTAGAGAAGCAAAAGAATAATAGAGAAAGCCTGCTCTTCCTATATTTTTGCCTTTTGTATGTAAGGGAAATGAACTATGATCTCTGCCCTAAATCTTTTCTGCATGTAGTATACCTACCAGAAAATATTCAGTCTTTTTAGAAACAAGATTAACAGAATAGCAGTAGCATAATCAGTTACAGAACTCATATTTAACATGCTTATTTATTTGTGTTAGTCTGTTAAAAATGAAACAAGTTTTGTTTGTTGTTGTTGTTGTTTTTGATAATGAATATTGTGCAACTTATGGAAGCTGCACAACTCTGGAAAATCTTAACATCAGCTGTAAAGTCTATATTAAGAAAGGATTTATAGAGGGGAAAGTTTCTATCTAATGTTATTTGTAAAAAAACAATATATAAAAAACAACCACTCCTTTTTTGAGCACTGTTATTTGGACAGATTGACAACTCAAATATATCGTGACTGTTTTTTTTATACAAAACAAAATCAAAATCATTCCAGTCCTCTGTATTCCCCTCCACACCTTTTCAAATAAGTCAAGATATGTGAAGTTCCTTAAATACAATACGAAGAAGGAC
The DNA here is from genome assembly GCA_013389825.1 of Crypturellus undulatus. Taxonomy (NCBI): domain Eukaryota; kingdom Metazoa; phylum Chordata; class Aves; order Tinamiformes; family Tinamidae; genus Crypturellus; species Crypturellus undulatus. Next base: position 27,301 of record VWPW01003300.1, on the reverse strand, counting down.
TGCTGGGCATTCAGTTTTTTGCTTATTGCCAAAGCGTAACAAAGATATTTGCAGATTTGTTGTATAATTGATTTATTTTTGTATTCTTATAGTAGGAGACCATTCAAATTCTAGAGTACAGACAGATCTAGGCATCATAAAAGGAACTATGACTATATTCCAATCCAAATGGCCCAAAGGGTGATGTTCTTGAGGAATGTTGTAGTAGCCAATGATGACTGAATATTGGCAATCTGTGATCAAAACATTTTTTCAGTGTTGTCACCTATCAAAATTTTTCTCCTTTTCTCTCAGCTTTTTTGTCTGCCTGTTGCTGATGTGTAGAAAGCTGAGTCTCTACTCCAAAGCTAGATATTGCTACCATCAATGCAACTAGATGAGGATACATTCTTCTTAGGTGATAAATTGGGCAAATTATAATTGTTAATCAGTCTATAGAATAGTAATTTCCTTTAGGAAACATTCTGAACCCCAGTTCCAATAAAACTGTTTACATGGGGATTATTCACTGCATGCAATGAGAGTTTGAAAGCAAAAAAGTAGTTCTATCAGCAGGAGCTGAGGTTTGGTCTCAAGTTTATCATCTTAGTGCTTCTTCACATTATGACCAGTGGCCACTTCTGATTTTCACTGAGAAAGTGATCAGTAATAGTCTTTGTAAAACTTTCCAGAACATGTCAGATTTACTCGGGACTCTTCAGACAATGACTGCACAAAAGATATTCATCACTGTATCTTTGACAACCATAAAGTCCAAAGAATTTGGCTTATTCCTGCTCTTCTTTCTAGTATGAAATCTCCCAAGCACATTTGTCCAGTGTTTTTGCTGTTGCTCTTTAGCTGCTCATTGAGATCGTTTCTCATCATGTTTAAGGTGTCGACTGGTCCTAATACACTGCTCAAAAAATGCGTGTTTGCTATACTTCCACGCAGTGTCTGAAGAAAATTATTAAACAGCTCTTTAGGATTTGGTTGCACATTGGGCAGGTATATCTTACAGTCATCCTAGAGATTTTTGGGCCAGTGCTGATGATGCAGAAGCAGAGTATATACTAACAAGTGCAGGTAGTCATCTTTACTAACACCTTGAGAAGATGAAATACAAGATAACATCTAAATTCAAGGTGTGGGGAGCTAAAGGGCAAGAAATTACACAATTATTTCTTCAGTATCTAGATCTTGTCATTTATACCAAAGCCTTTCAAACACAAGTACATAGAGTTAAGCATTCAAAACTACAATTACATTTTAAAATAAATATGAAACAGTCATTATGAATATATTTTTTTTCCTTCTGATTTCAATGAAATACAACAACTTTAAATCAGACCATTTGTTTGCTCTGGCTCCACAGTATTATGTAGCTTACCAGAGAACATATGTGATTCCAGGAGCCATGCTAAGGATACTTCATCTTACAGATTACCTAATGGATGGCAACTTTCAGATATGAAAAGACTTGCAGATATCTGGAAATCACTTACTTTACCACTAACATCAGAGAACTGGGGGGATTAAGTTCCTCCTCCTTACTGAAGAGCTTGTCCTTGACCCAGGTGGCCTTTGCCAACAAATTGACATTAAGAGCAGAAGTAGTGACTGAATGGAATTATAGCCTTTTCCCTCCTCAGCATCTTTGAAAGTGCTGTTATCTGTGACACGTACCTCTTTCAATATAAGAATTTGGAGGACAGGACTTTGAACAGATCGAGTTTAGAAATACTTGCGTCCCTAGGTATTAATAAAATGTTTACCCAGTGATTTATTGAAAGAACCCTTAAAGATGAAAGTTCTGCCATTACGTGTTTTTTTCTTATTTTTTAAAATCAAGTTCTGACAAAGACTCCCTATAAATATTATCTGTGATTTCTATATTCATTACATACATATTCATTCATATATATTTTATCTTTAAAGGAGATGTTTTTCTATATTTTCCTATAATGAGTAGTATCTGAACACAACTGGTATCTGAACAAGCCAACAAACATAATCCTCAAGATTATTTTCACTAAAAGGCTCTAAAATTGTTTGTACTTTTTTTTCTTTCTTAGATGACTATGACAGTTTTGGGGAAAATAACTCTAAAATTAGGTGGTGTACTCCCATGACAAACCATAACTTCAAGACTATCTTTTGAAATAACTATTTTTTTATTCTGAATGCATACTTGCAAACATGGCATTTCCTCCAAATCTGAAGTATTCCAAGAAAAATAGACAAACATTTTGTAATACTTCATTACATAATTGGCTAAATGATTGAGAAGGAAAGAGCCTGTCAGACAGAATTTACTCATTTACTCATCAAGATGAGGCATAAGGAATCAGATAAATTAGTAACTGAACAAATCAAATGAAAAAAAATGAAAATGTGTTACATATTACTAAGTAGTGGCTAAATTAATTACGTGTAGCTGAGACATCCTGTCATCTTTTAACCTTTAATATTGTTTCAGCAAATGGAAGGGAGAGTGTCTCCAGATATATAATCCTGTTCATGCAGAGTTCCAAAATGCAGGGTGGTGGTCCCTGTCTCAAAACAGTATTTGAGTAGAGTATAAATGAACCAAATAAACCTGTTGTTTTCCCAAATGAGGCAATAAATGCTGATGTCTTAGAGTATAGCAACAGTACATTTATTTTCACATTTGTGAAATAGGAAGCATTTATCTGGATGCATGTCATTAGGGCTAAGTGAATGGTCTGTAACCAGACAGAACCAGAAGAGCTACCCATTCAGAATTCAAGGACTTAAGCTGTATTGCTCAAGATAGAATTTCACAAATATTTCTGAATATTTTATGGTGTTTAGGAACACTCACAGTTCATCTATCTGCTAGTTACATAACACTGTCACTGTTACAAAAATAGAATGTACAAAAACTTCAGCTCTGCAAAACGTATAGCCCACAATGTCCCAGTTTATGGGTTCAGTCCTCCAACGCAATGAGCACTTTGGTCCCAATCCAGTAAACTACTCAACTATCTTCTTAACAGTAAGCACATGAATAATTATGTTATGTTAAGCTGCTACTATAGCTAAATAGAAGTCACAGGGTCCTGGTATCATAGATGACATCTTAACTATCTCTTTGAAATGTTAGAATTCCACTTACTTATCTCAGTGAGTTTTTGTATATTACCATTCATAAGAACTAGTCTGTGGGCTGTCATATTTGAGTTGAAATGACTAAAAAATGGGTAAATAGATTTTTTTTTCTCTTGCCAGTTGCTTTCAGGAGGAGATGCTTCCAGGTGCTTGAAAGGGTTATTAGAACTTGGAGTGGGGGCTAGAGGAGCTATAGCTTCCCTGGCTCCACTAGCAGCATATAGCGTTATGAATCCTATATATCACCTAAGAGCGAGATGCTGCCTGGAGCCTCTCCCACCTCCTCACTGAGCTTCACAGAAGGGGTGACTGCAAAGCTCATCACTCTTTCTGTGCTCGTTTATAGAGTGAAGCTGCTGCAGTGAAAAAGGCTGATGCTGCACCCATAAAATGTGACATTTAGGCTGTTCCAGCATGCTGAACCCAGGGGCTTCCAGAAAAGTTCTAACTGACCCAGCCAGGACTCAATTCCATGGCCATATGATTCCTCTTGTCTCTCTTCTCCCCATACCATTTGACCTCCTACCATCAGAAACAGTTTACAACCCATGTCAGATTTGTTCTTCCATGACACCCAGGTAGGTTTATCAACATGTGAACTGTGCTTTCTGGTGCACATTATTTTTATTATTACTGAAACTTCCCCACAGCTCGTGAGTTCCCCATGATGGGTGTGGGCTACCACACTATCCCAGTTTCCCTGTGCCTCATGAAGCTTTCCGCCTTCAGTCTTCCTTGTTGCAGGCTGTGCTATTCACTTTCTTGCTCTCTATCCATCCATGTATAATATGACACATTTCCAACCGTAATTTCAGTATGAAAACACTGAGGGCTTTAAAAATTTCATACATCTCGAGAGCACTGTGGATTACTTTTTACCTAAAACAATGCTCAGATGGCTGTCACAAGGAAAGTTAAAGCGAAATGCCAAAAGCTTTATGGAAAAAAGCTGCACATGGTAGATACAAGATTCAGTGCACGGTAACTCCCTCTTAATAAACAAGCAAAGATCTATTGGAAGGAAAATTTCCCTGCATTTGAAATTTAACTGCCAACCATCCACATCCTACACATAACTGTCATAAAGGATGTCTAAATCTGTCCTCATTTATAACATGTGTTGTGACAAGATTTGACAGTCTCTGAAAGAGCTATAATTGCCATCTAAACATCCAGCATTTTGTCAACTGCGATCATGTTTGGGGAAAGCATTTATTTCACTTAAAAAAATAGCATTTTTTCTTCATTCTGAATGAGATGACAGATTTTTTTTTTCCTCTTCTCATTAGGGGCTTCAAGTCAGACTTGAAAAGGAAAAAAATAAGTCCTTAAGTCTGACTTGCAGATATTTTTCCAGTTGAGGAAGTTGGAACTTTTCAGATTAAGAGAATGATTATTTTGAAGAAACCAGTAGCACTGTAACAAAAATATTGTAAGTATCTACAAAGGTTCATAGAGATCTGTCTACAAAGATACTAATAACTTTGAGAATTTTGAATGTCTTCTCACCTAAAGAGCTAATTTTGAAGGGTTCTCTGCTGAACCAAGGTGAAAAAGAAGAAAAAGCCCCCAAATTCGCCATTTCATTACACTGAATAAATGTTGTGTAGCTTTACTCCACTGAACAGTTGTTCTAATGCACAATGTAGACATAGCTCCAGGATGAAGATTTGGAGTTGTTGGTGACGGCAGAAAGAATGTTTTTGATGGAGGAAATGTGATTTGTCTCTTGGGCATTAATAGTCTACATAGGTAGGACTACAACTAATGTATAACTGATTAACTTCCCGGATGGTTCAGAACTATACAAGCTCTTACTGGGCCTGAGAGTTTATGCCTTAATTGCCTTAGCAAAGCAGTGAGCAGTAAAAGTCCCCAGTACCAGAGCAAACGCTCCCCAGAAGTGTTGTTTTAATTCACTCTGGCAGTGTTCATAGCTCTTCTGTGTTTATTTACCAAAAAAAATCCAGCAATAAAATTTTGTTCGCAGAAATGTTCACAAAAAGTGAACAATAAACTGTTGTTTTGAAAGTATTGGTACCATAACTGGTATGTTTTCATGTGTGAGTGGACAGTGATTGATGCAGCAGTGACAGAAGAGCAGGATGACATGCACGTGTCCCCAAAGCCTAGATTTATCTTGCTTCTAAGTGCGCTATTCCTGAGAAGTATATAGCACATGGAGTGTTTGTGCTGTGCTACTTTAGGGCTTTTAAGGGAGTACATGGCAAGCTCTTGCTCTGCTGGTTGAGAGGGTTCAGCAAATGTACTAAACTCCTCGTTGAAATTTTCCTGTGAAATGGACTGGGAAACCAGAAGGACAAGACTTGCTGTTCAAGTGAAAGCAAGTGAAAGCGCTAGTTTGCATTATATTCATGGACACAAGTATCACATTTACATAATTACTAAACACTGTATTCTTTATTTAGCTGCCAAGCAAGGCTCTCTTAACCATAATCTGAAACCATAATCATTATTGATTCCTTCTCACGCATGCAATTGTATGTAATGTATGTCAACACTTACTCCGCACTAGGAACTTTGATGTTAGTGAGGATGGCCACACTAGGCGGTCGTTCCAGCGCTCAGTTTCAGTTCAAACAGGAAGTCATAAACGTCAAAATAATAATCTGACACCCGGCAAATAGCCAGTTTAAAAATAGCAAGAAAAAATCTTGTGTAAGGTATTAATTACTATTAATCAAAACCATTTTCTTAAAATTTACCCAAAAAGGTCAGTTCGACCATCATGAATGTTTCATGGCTTTCAGTAAGATTTATTGAACACTTCCTTATTAAAGAATATGCTTAAAAGAATAGAATCAATTCATATATCTATTAACTTCTACACATTAAAAATGAGATAATTTATTAGGAGACTCTTTACACAATGGAAGACTTATTTCAGAGAGCAAGGAAATATAAGTATGGATGACAGACCTGAATTAGTTATCTGGAAGTAAAAAGTTACTTAGTGATCCATTTAGATTTGTTTGAAGTTAATTTCTGCACATAAATCAGGCTCTATTAATCAGAGTAACTAACAATGAGTCTTCTTGTAGCTGTCTCAGATTGTGTAGCACAGATTTACTAGGATCTTTCCAGCATCCCAGTGTTTCAGTGATGCTGCTTGACAAGCAGAGCAGGTCCCCTGGCTGACGATGTTTCTCTGCTGGTTGTATTACAGTGGGAACTAGAGCCTAGAGTTCTAGGCTTAAGTAGTTCAGTGGAAACTGGAGGACAAAATGTTCAAAATGCAGCAACTTCAAGAATCACTGTAACTGAAGACAGACGGATGCCTCAGTTATTGCAGCTGTTTGCATCTTCCAGAGCAACGAAGAGTCTGGCCATCTCTCTGATGATAATGACTATGCAGTTTTTAAAGACTACCATCCTGAATGACCTAAAGCTTAGAAGTGTGGTGAAGGGAAGCTGAGATGTTTGAACACTAGCACAAGAAGAGGAAATACAGGACCTTTCTGTGGGAATGAGGAGGAAAAAGAAGAACCTAGAAGACATACATAAACATCAGCAGGAAAAAAAAAAAAAGCATAGGATAGCGAGCTCAAAGAAAAGAACAGAGGTGTTCTCCTGACAGCAACTGGACAGGGGGCAGGAGATTACAGGAGATTAAATGAGGAGGAATGGGAAATGATACATTGGGACCTCAAGAGAAGATGCAAGGAGTCCTCCAATGACTGAAAATCCCTGTAGATCCCTGTAGGGTCCCAAAATTCAGATTCTATGGTCATAAGTATTGCAAGCAAATATCTACTAGGAGAATTGATAAAAGAAAATTAAAAGACACATTTTACAAATTCTAAGTAAATTTATTTCTTTTCAAGTGATAGTTGTGTTCTTTACTGAGAAATGATGAAAAATTGTAAACATATGACTTAAGTCTACCTTTCTAATTAACTGCAAGAGACGTGTAGTTTGAGCAACTACAGTTTTGTAGGTATCAAACAAATCAGTTTGCTTTGCTCTGTCTCTTGACTTTTATGATTCCTTTGTATATCTTCTTACTCAGATAGGATCACATCCTAGAACGGGAATAAATCCAGCAGATGACAGCAAGCCAAAGGAATTTTTGTGAGGTACTCTTGAAGAGCGCTGTCCTTCATCACTCTTTTGAAGTATGCAATTAATACTGAACTGTAGATCATACGTCCAGCCTTTCTAGATGCTAGCTTGGCATTCTCCCTTGGGTCATGTGCCTTATTAGGGCACATTATTAGTAGGGAGAGAGATAACATCTCTGGTGTGCGAACCTGTGCAGTCTGGTCAAGGAACACAATTCATAGAAATCCCACTTACACTAAAATAGTATCTTAACTGCAGCTAAATAAAGGACTTTGAACTTGAGAGCTTCCATTAAAATCGTAAATATATATGAAAAGTTTAAAAGAAGCCTTACAAAATACTTGGAAAAATCTCATTCTGTACTCTTTGGGAGTTTTAATGGTTCTAATCTTAGCAGTGATAGAAGATAACTGTGTTCCAAAGCTAATGTTTACGTGCTTGTTATTCCAATATAAAAGGCTTTAGTAATCATTATTTGCATTAGCTTTTTTGGATTGGGAACATATTATGCCATTTCTTCTGAGTGCACTCTTTTTCCTAATACTGAACAGCAAGCATTTGGTTGTAAGAATCAGACTAAAATAACTGCTTTGACGCTTAAATGGATGGAGTTGTGCAGCTCTGAATGCTAATCAGCTGCAGGTAAAGAACGTTTCCTCTTGTGGGAGTTTGCTAAATGTGCTAGCTCGAGCTAAAAATAACCAGCTGACCTGCCCTCCTCACAATAACATTGTGGGACGTGTTTCTCCTTGCATGACTGAGGAACGGGCGAGAGAGTTTATATCGTTTTAAGGCAGAAAGAGGTTGTTATGCTCATCTACAGACTGACTTAATACTAAAACACTGTTTTTTATATATCACATCTGGGAAAGCTGCTGAGTGAAGAGGTACCTACAGCTCAAATGATAAGAGCCAATTGTGGAATTTTTTTTTTTTTTTTTTTTTTTTTGACCAAAACACCGCTGATTAGCATTCTCTTATGTTGCTATGATACAAAGACACTAACTTTAAGCGCAACGGTGCCAGGAGGCTAATGGCCATCGGAGCAGCACAGAGGGCCTGACATTAGCTTTCTCTTAGAAGTCCATGCGAGAGTCTGTTTTGCTGCCTGTCAGGGGCCTCAGCTAAACGTCCCTGCGAGGAAGCTTCATGGGAAGAGAGAGGAAAGGACTGTTCCCTGATCTTCACCACAGTGCTGCAGAAGAGAACTGGGAAATACATGGAAAGGACATAAATTAAATTTTTAGATTTGAGGAAATATCTGAGTTGGAATGGGTTAGCACATTGGAATGGGCACAAAAATATATTTAAACTAGAAAAAAAAACTTCATCTGAAATGTCTGTGTTTCTCAAATGTTTACCATACCTTCATTGCTCTATTACAGAATGACTTAGTGGCCATTTGAAAAAAGACTCATCTTCTGTTTAGCCATTTTACTGCAGGGAATGTAGCTGCAGTCACTTCTTGTTCTCAAATACAGTGAAGCAGGTAGCTTGTGACTATGCAAAGACACTGGCAATGAGTTTGTTTTGAATTCTGCTCTGCTCTGCAGCTGATCTGTGTAAGATGAAACTATTTCTTTTAAAAACAGCTTCAGGAGTACACACACATGAGTAGAGCTTGCATTTATCTCATTTTCAGGTTTCCAGCTGAAATTGAATAATTTGGAGATTAATATTTTGACACCACAGGTCAACAACAATGCAATTTCTTCTCTTTAAAATTCTAGAAGTGCTGGATTTTAGAAGGTAAAAGATAGGAACCACAGAAAAACAGGGCTTCACAATCCTCAGGATGCTATCTAGCCCGTGGTCTTGCATCTGCTGTTGAGTTTTTATTTTGCAGTTGCTCTCAGAAACTTCCAAAGATCACCCAACTTCCCATGATATGTTACAGTTCTTAGTAATCCTTATCACTAGAGCAGGCTTATCTAATTTAAACCTTCCGATAGCTCGCAGAAAGATCTAGGCCTTTCTGCAGGGCCTTTCCACGGTCTACGAGAGGGGCACACGCCTATGCCTGAGAGAAACAGCTGTAACCGAGAGCCACAGTGCGGTAGCAGAGCCCGCACACAGAGCTGCTGGGGACCACCAGCGAGCACCGCGCACACCTCAGCGTGTGCAGCGGCACCTCCGCAGCTGAGCTCCTCCAGGCTGGCTGCGCCCCAGTTGCACGCTGACTTTCTGTCTTGGTAGAGACAGAATACCCCCTACCTAACTAGTTTTGACATAGCCCACCCACGGTTTTCTATGACAACAGACAGACTGATGCTAAGACAGCGCAAATAACTACACATGAGTTCTTAAGGAATTGTAAGGCTCAGATTGTACTTTTAAGGTCACAAAATGAAAAATTGTGTAGAAAAAAACTTGAAACACAGCTAGCCTTAAACTTAAGAATGAATAGTCTTGCTATTTATACTATTCATCTGTGTATACACCTGTATATGTCACCTATAATCCTTATTGCATATCCTTATTGCATATTCATTTGGAAGGCTAGATATGCATATTTCATTGCCATATTTCATTGCCATAGGTTCATCATCTAGATTCTTCCCTTTTTATCATTCCATGTATTCAAATATAGAATAGACACCCCCAATTCCCACTTTTTGTAAGGCTTTAGATTGACTCCGACTTTCAAATTAAATGTCCTAATGCATACTTTTAAAATACTCCTTGAAATATTTAATTCTCCACATACTAATATAGTATTAAATATTAATTATAGATAAATTTAACTAAGTCTGTCATCATCAGTGTATTCTCTGTGCTGTAGAAGAAACATGTCTTATTTCACTCCTCTGTGATCATAAATAGAGAGTGTCTTTGTACAGCATATTTCTCAGGACAAGCTCCTCTTTCCCCTCTTCTTCAGGTATGTGCACATTCACATGTGCTCCCTCTGCTATAGGTTAGGCACCAAACTAATAACAGTGAACATGGGGAATACTTCATTTCTTTCCTCTTTGCCATAGTCTAACACATTTGAACACTTTCATTGTTTCTCCAGCCTTGTGTAGTCTAAACAATCCAACCATTTTTTTTAATTATGTTTTCTGCAACTCCACTTGCTCTCCTGTAGATTCTCTGTTTTGCACCACTTTTTGAAGAATATTACCCAGAACTAGATATAGAACTCTACTTGAAGGGTGGTCTTAAAGGATCATTTCACATGCTTCACATATATGATAACCTATCTAGAAGTCAGATAAATGAATGTCATAGGGCTAGACAGTTAATAAACAAGCAGTCCATACAGCATTTGCAGGTTGCTCTTCAAATTTTGGTTACTAACATGATTCTATTTCCAGGTGACAATTATGACTAAAAAGAAGCAAATAAGAGAACAGTCCACGTTAAGTGGGAAGAAACCTAAAGAGCTGATCTGATCCAACTCCCTGCTAGGAACACTGGAAACTTAGCTCCTGTATTTTTTTTCCACAAGAGAAAAACAAATGGTCTTATCACAAGAATGTTCTAATATTGCATTTAGTGGTGATGATACCTATGTAAAAATTGGCCAAATCTGTACCTCCCTATTTGCTGTCTATCTTGTAATAGCTTATGTTCAAACTTGAAAAATAAAAGCTCTCAACATTTCAGTAATACATTTGATGGTGGACTGAGGGTCAGGAAATCTATGTTCTTGCCCATAGTTGCCTGTTTGGCTTCTGACCTTGCACAGCTTTTTGCCCCTTCATGACTACAGTCAACATTTTTAATGTACTCCAGAAGATAAGAAGGATCACTTTCATTATATATTTACCTCATATCGGATAAGTGACAATGATCATAAATAGAGAGATCGTAATAAATAGATCATAAGGATGGGTGGGACACTTTGTGATCTAGTCCAATTCCTGCTCAAAGCAGGCGCAGGTAGATCTGGTGGCTTAAGGAACTGTAGAGTGTCTGTGTAGATCCTGTAGGTCACGATTTTTAAACTCTTACTACCTCTTTGGGAATTTTAATAATTCTTAGACTTTTTTCGGGTATAAGGGACCATGAACCAATGAATTTAATTAAAAACCATATTGTCTAAAATCAAATATATTGAACAGAATAATTCCTGACTCTTCAACTACAAGTCGCGCACAAACATGAACATCCTTTCTTGTCCAAAATTCTGCTTGCTTCAAATAAAACTGTTAATCACAACTTTTGATTTAATATTATATGTTCTGCTTGGTTTGAAACTTCTGTTTTTCCAATAGTTTTTCTATATTCTCTTTTGAAGACTGGGATTAAAGTCACTGGCATATTCATTTTTAAAATTAAATAGTAAAATGACAACTCTGAACCTTCAGTAATAATTTCCTGTACTCCTTGAACCATTCAGATTCAATAATGATCATCTTTTTCAAAGTCATTTGACATTTCTTAGAAGGAATTTGGTATGTAAATTTGTCCAACTGTGACCTCTCTGAGAAAGGAAATAAGGTAATTGCTGGTCTCAAACAGGAGCCTCCTATAGATCTGTCACATTATAAAGTAATTGAATAGAAGAAAATTAAAGGATGGGAATGCTGTCATTAAAAGTCTAATTTTTGGAAAATGAAGGACCCTCTTAGAAGGTGCAGTCAGAGAAGATAGTATTTCACATACAACACAGACCTTAACAAGCTTTGGTGGATTTATATGACCAGAAACATTTTTTTAAGTTGTAAACATGTTACCTGATAGACTACTTAGTCATGCAATACAGCATTGCTCTTCCATAGTTTATTTTCATCAGTAATATTAAACACTGCAGAGCGGATATCTTAGTGGCAACCCAAGGTTAAAACAAAGGAGTCAAAATAATGAACCAGAGCAGTCAATGATAACATGGAAAACTTTCTGATTTATAATTCTGAGAGTCTGTTGTGGGTATCTGCATCAACTTCATGCAAGTCTATTAGCCATTTAATCAGACAGCCTCTGATCACGGTGATCTTTACTTTGCATTAATTTTATCTGCTTTTGGAGGCAATGTAACAGTGATAAAAGCCAATTAGTTTTGCACCATCAAGAAGGACAATGAATTGTGACTTGGCAAAACAAAGATAAAATTAACCATTTGCCTAAATGAAGCTATTCGTTGTTGTTTTCTCATAAGACTTGTTCTGTATATGTTCAGCTTCGTGAACAAGATAGCCTAGGATATGCACGTCTACCTAGAGTGAGACATGTTCTGAAATGAACACTACACTAACGTAGTAACACTGCCCAGTAATTCAATGCTAATTTTCCACAAGCCATTAGATCTGTGTAAAGATTCTATTTCACACATATGAATAAGTGACATGGTGAGAAATAAGCTAGCATTTCAGTTCATGTGGCTAATGCTTCTTAAATGAGAAGTTAAATGAGCTGGATGAAAGATGTTTTTTTTCCAAACAGGTACAATGCTGCCTTTTTAAAAATATTATTGCAAGCCTTTTGCCCAAAAGAAAGACAAACTGCATGCTAGACAAAATTTTGCAAGCCCATTTCTGTACTATAACAACACTTACCATGAAGAAACCCAACATGGAAGCTTTATAGCTTTTCAGAAATATAACTACAGTTGTGATACAGGTAAGCTGTTATTCATATTTCATGTGCAAGAATTATGCATTTTAGAAATTATTTTAAGGTAATTCCATATTTATACAAGACATAGAAATACAAAAAAACCCACAGATTTTCAAGTTCTTTGAATGTGTCTACTTTATATATGTATGTATACACACACACAAAGTGGAGAAGATAACTGAGACACCTCTAAAATTAATGAAGAAAATTTTATTAATTAGTAACTAATTAATACTAATGTTTCTTTCCTTGTTAAAGTGTGAGAAAATAGTCTGAAATTACAGAGTTCACAAAACAGGAGAAGCTTTAGTAGACCCAGAGATTAGGTTGGTAAAATCATTGTGATCTAAGGAAATTAAGAAAAAAAAAAAGATCTAAGGGGGAAGAAACAATCTAATATCTGTCTATGGTAAAAAGAACAAGAGATGATGTTTTGGTGCTTGCTCAGAAGAATACTAAATACAAATACAAGCACATAGATATTATTCCAAAGCAGAGAAAAAAAAACATAGAAAGTATAGAAGAGAGACTAGTTTCAATCTTGGTTTCTACAATAAACTTGAAAATTAGAAGGGGATATATGCTGAAAAATGGAAACTAGGTTAATTTGTAATTACGAGAATAAAATAGCACAAATAGGCAGAGAGAATCAGGAATACAAAATTAGATTCAAAAAAAGGATATCAAATGTAGCAAGAAATAATTTTACAATAACATGATAACAAGAAAAATAATGGTCTACTGATGCACAAAGCAGCAAAGCTATCAAAGATAGGACTCAGAAGGTCAACATGCTCTAGTGTTTTATAACTAAATATCTTTACTAATGCAGTGAAAATTAATACTAATAGCAGAAGAATAAGTTTTTGCCTTTAGAATATCGAATCAGTTAAGAGACTACTTGAGTAATTTTAAATTTTGATTAGCTTGATCTGATTATTATCATCAAACACATGGCCACGTAATCAACAGAACTGCAAAACTTAGTTACTCTACTTAGAAATTCCTGAATATATACTACAGGTCTGGAAAAAAGGTGTATGTAACGCCTATGTTTAAAAGGTAACAAAAAGAGACTTGGTCAAGTATAGAGCAGAATATATAACATAAAGTAATTTAACTTCTGTCATCAGTACAATTATGATAAAAACCAAAACATCATTTTGTAAGATCCAGAACTGTAGCAGGGGGGGAAAAAAGAGCAGCAGACAACTGAAATCTTTACAAATTGTCTCAAACCAATATCAGCTTTGCTTTCCAACAGCCTTCGTTGTGGGGAAAGCACTTGCTTTCTTAAGTGCTGGTGTGCAAAGGTAACCACAGAGTCTAACATGACATTATGAAAACATGGCCCAAATGAAACTGCCAAGGTCTGGTGCAAACTGGTTGGGTAACAAATCTCAAAGGATGTTTGTCAGTGCTTCACTGGATGCCACTAAACAGAAGTGCTTACCAGATATAACAGCTACAAGGACGGCCTATCTCATGTTCTATTCAATGTTTCTCCCCAGCGTAAGTAATGATGATACCTTGGGAAAACATAGACGTAAAAGGAACCTTATTAAATTAAAAACTAATCTGAAACCAGGTTGGATGTACTGTGCTTTGGTGGAAGAATGAGGAAAAAAGGAGATATTTCAGTATAGATACTTTAAAAAAAAGTGCTAAGAGAGATCAAAGAGAGATAATGGATTAGAAGCAGAGCATGAGTTAGCAATTCCATGCTGTTATAAAAAGTCAAACATCATCTTGCAGTCAATTAATAGAAATATAGGCAGTGATATAGATATATAATATTCTTGTTCTGCTCAGGTAGACTGATTAAATTACTTTTAGCACATCAACTTTATGACTCTACCAGGTGAACTCTACCAGTATTTGCTCGGTATCAGCAAAGCAACTTCCCCCTAAGGCTTTGAGACATTGATCTGCAGCTGAAATTTTCAGAAAGGCCTAAGTATCTAATACCCTAGAGAGCTCAAAAAGGTTCGAATGCCCATAATTACTAGGGAGTTGCTGGGCCAGAATTCTGTTACTATTTTGTACATTGAGAATCTATGTTGTCCTAATTGCAGAAAAAAAAAGAGCTACATTTAAAACTGAGTCACAAAAATTAAAACTAATACTTGAATTAGCTCAGATATTTTTCTTATTTACCTCTATTTGTAGTAATCTGTATTCCTTAAGCCCAATTCAAACCCAAAATGATCAGCCATGTGTGCTTCTGTGTTGTTGATCAGTCACTTTATGCCACAGAAAGAGGCCATTTCCTTCCATTACAGCTCCCTCAGTTCCAGTCACTTTTCCTTCCACTTTGAAGAATCTGTCCTTTGAAACAAAAAAAGTTGAAAGGAAACTTTAAGAGATTAAGAGGCTAGGAGAGCTCCTATGTGTGAAAATTTTCCCCAGACCAAATATATTATTTGCATTTGCTTTATTACTAACAATCTACCATTTCCATCTAGCTATAGACTATTTACATTATTGGAATTATTAGATAGGTCATTGTTAATAATATCACTGTCAAAGTAAAATCTAGTGTAGCTCTCTCTGCAGGCTTTTATGCAAGATCCTTTAAACTGTAAATAATACTTGGAAATTCAGCATATATTGTAGCACTGACAGTTGGAGACTTCCAGAATATACCATTTTAAAAATTTGCTTATCCTACTACTGGGATACATACTTCAGAAAGTCACCATTTTTTCTGTGGTGTGATTTGGTAATCTGTAAAAGATACCAGTGAATATCCTGCTTTGTACGCTGTACAGCCATTAGGACATTCACCCATATTTCAGTTGCCTTTTTTTTGGTAATAGTAGAGATTTGAAATATTAAAAATTTAGAGCAATTAAGTAGCCACTTGAATATGTAATCATGACTTCAGGTTTTACTTTGACTAATTAAGTCACTTTTTGCCTTCAACTGTGCATGAATAACTTGTGATTTATGGCACAGTGTAGATTGCTAATACATATATATACATACACACATGCATGAATTCTGGATATAACCCCTAAATTTCTTTTTTTAGAAGTATATTTTTGCTATTGTGTAAGGATAACAATAACTAGTCAAAATTTTTCATTGCTTAAAGACCGTCTTTTCCTGATAACTCCCGCTCTCTTAGAAAGGCATTTCCTTCCTTTTGTCTTCTGTGCTTGTAACATGAGTTTAGAAATGACTAAGTCTACCTTGATTAAAATGGCTGATGCCTCACTCACATTTTGTTTATTAAAAATATTACTGAATAAAATTATTTAAAAAAAAATCTTCAAAATGTTATCTATCAAAACTTTCACACCTTTTAAATACTCCTGAAACCAGTTAGAGCTTAGGTTTATAAAGAAAAATAACATCTTCCATAAGAAGTATTCAGTATTTGTACTAGCTAAAGTTAGAAACAGTAGGCAAAAACCTTGGAATGAACCTACAAAACTACAATAAGTTCTATTTTGATTTTTTTTTTTTCATATGGAATCTAATGGGCAGATTAGGTCTATTCAAGCTCCTTATTTTTATAACTGTGAACACAAGACTACATGTAAGGGATGGTCGCTGAGAGGAGTGTGGTGATCTGGACAGAAGATACCTGCTTCAGAGTATAGTGTTTCTACACTGAAGTTTAAGTAAGAAAAGAGAAAGTCGTCTCAGGTTATACAGACTGGACCTGTTCCTCTAGAATACAGGAGTTTTGTTGATTACATTCCAAACTATGGAAAATGAATCTGCCCGCAGAATGAGGTTTTTTATTTCAGCATTTGGAAATCTATTTGAAGACGTGTGCCTCCGGAGAGACGCTGCCCCACGGGGAAAGGTAAGGGGGTAGGTGTAGTAAATACAGGGGGGAAAGAGGGAAAAGGGTTTTTTGATTTGAGCTGAATTTTCATTTTTGACTAGAACAAATTCCCAATGGGTGTTCCTATAGGAGGATTAAATCATACGTATCCATATTAACAGGAGATGAAATGTAGGGAAAAAAAAAAAGCAAGACATAAAACCACAGAAGACTATTATAACTCACTTGATTGATAGTTACTTCTAAAAAATATTTTTTTTCCATGAAGATTTATGCTGTTCCTAGTGAACCTTTATAAAATAGAAAAAAAAAGTAAAAGAAAAAAACACATTGCTCTTCATGCAGTTAAGAAAAAATTGCAAGTCCAGCCATTGAACAAGTAGTTTGACTGTGTTCTGAGAGTCTTAGTAGTGCTAAATCAAGAAAAACTTCAAGTAATATTAATACATAGAGAAGTTATCACCTATAACTTTTACAATGAGAGTACGTTAAACTGGAACAGCTCTGGGCCCCTTAAATTCTCCATGAACATAGAATTAGAGAAATTGAGCACATAGTAATTCACTTGAAAGTCATGATTTCTGCTACAAGGATGAAGTTTCCTGAACTTTCCAGTGTAGACATCTGCCAAATTTGAGAAAGAAACATCTTGACTTTGTACTCAACCACCTAAAGCAGCTCATAGTTTTACATGCTTTCCTGAGGGAAAAAAAAGAGGTATAAATATATATATATCTCCATGAAAGACAGTATTTATGTAAGGGAATTAGAGTGAATTTCTAAGACAAGAAGAGATGGAAGAAACTCTGGTTATGAGGCACTCCTGAGCCTGAGGTTTAGAACGTTGATACTTTTTTTAAAGTGAAAGTATCAGAACAGAAGAGGAGCAATCACCAAACCTCAGGAGAGGGTAGTACTATACGGAAACTTTTTAAAAGCATTAGAAGCAAACCTGTGAACCTTGAGATTTCACCTATTATATAATGACATCAATATCAAATGTGTGTAGCTCTCAATGTTCGGTAAGAAGAGAAGCATGCTCCTCAGGATCAAACCTCTACTTCACCATACCTGATATTCCTGATATTCATTCCAGTTGTAATGAAAAAGGATGGGAATTTTGAAAAGAAAAAGAGCTGATCTATGATCTCACATAATGATTGACATAGATTGTATATTCTGCCTTGTTTTGCAATGTTTTTAAAAAAGAGAAAAAGTAGGAAAGACTTTCCTGGATTCTCTTTCCTCAACTACTTTGTTTGAAGCAAAGTACATTTACCTGCTTTCTTAAAAACTGATAGGCATTTATAAAGAATAAGGAAATACATACATAATTTAAACAATGACAGATTTTTGCTTCGCAAATATCTGTGAAAAGAGCTTCCTTGGCTGTCCCTTACAACCCTCATGCCCTACCACCCTATCCCAATGGTGGCACTGTCAGAGTTAAACACTGGGTCTCAGCAGCCTCTGTACAAAGTCCAGCAACTTAATTGAAAGCAGTGCGGTGCACAGTTTAAGCAAAGGTGACCAAGTATGCACCAGCCCGGCTGGCTCTGCTGAAGTGTGGGAACCTTCAGAGAAAGATGCTAACAAACAGGAATATCTGCAGTCCTCTAAACTGGATCTCTCAGGCCACATGTTTAAGAGAATATAGCACGTTCTACAGATTAATCAGATTTTAGACATCAAGTACCCAATGTCTGATCTTTGGCAAGTGCATACATCTAAGCAAGAGTTATAGAAACATGGGATATTGAGACACTACGACGGTTAGATTACAGGTTCCTAAAATGTTCCATCTCTCTAGTCCATCTAGATTACATACCTCATATGCCTTTTTCAAATAGAATGAAAAATGTTTTAAAATAAAAACATCTCTTACTGTACAAATGCATTTAACTGAGAATTCCCTTTATCTAAAGCATTTAAATTGTGCATGAGATATGAATATTTTCTTAGTCATCCACAGAGATTTTCTATCTCATAAAATGAAAAATAGATCTGTAAACAGCTTGAACTTGTCCTTGTATTCTCTTGGTCTTCATAAGACTATTCAACTTAAACATCACACTCAATCTGTGGGAAGTCTGAACAACAAAATGTGTATTACGCAGTTCTTTAGACTTTTTATTATATTCCCAATTGTCTAGTTGCTTTCAAAACTAAAATTTGAACAATGGGGAACAACACTTAAAGTACATTAGGTCTGAATTATTGTGCCACAAGGAGTTTTAAAGTCTTTTTAAATGTAATGAGACGTCTCCCCAATTTTTTTGTAGCAGCATGCTTGTCTCTATAAACACAGAATACAACAAACATTTCCAGATTTGTGACTATTTTAGAGAGACAGCCTAACTTTTACGTTGGTATTTCTTTGCTGTGAAGAGACAGAGAAAAAAACTATTTATCAACCAGCCTGCCAGTAAAACAGTGGTTAGTTACTGAAAAGAGCTCTGCCTATTTGCAATCTAACTGACTGAGTACTCAGATACAACCAAAAGCAAAATACAAGTGTCCAAAATTATTCTCACCATCATCTAGGACCGCAGGAGGTATCAACTGAGATCCTTACTCCAGCATCAAAGCACACAGGCAGGTAAAAAACACTGCACATAAAGAATAGTAAGCAAGAAAAAACATTTAAGTCTGAGCTGGGGACTCTTCCCAATCAACTCTACACCAAACAAACAGCCAGCATATGGTGCACTGTGCATATGGATTAGACAGAGGATACACACATCTGTTCCCAACTCACTTCCAGGTGCTGAAGTTAGTGAGCCTCATTTGGCCTGAAGTCACTCAGTGTTTTGTCACTGGCATCAGTTACTGCAGGATGGGGCTGTTGCCATCAAAACGTTTACAAGCAAAATATAAAAAGTTTACACACTATTTCCTTTCAATATTTTTAAATCTTTCTCTGCCCTTTACTTTCTAAGTACACCAGCTCACATTTATCAAGTGAACTTTGAATGCTTTCATTTAATCCTACCTCTTGCTTCCTGTTTACTCTTCTTTATAAGCTCCATACTATGAACTCCTTATTTTTCTCAGTTTTCATCTATTTAGATTATTTCCTGTGGTGAACCATACCATAGCAACATTTTGATTATTTATATAGCAATTTCTGTGAAGTAGTGTTTAATCTTTTATAGCTTCACACATAAAAAAGAACTGACCAAGCTAATCTATACCTTTTCCAGCTACCATATGTTCTGTGCTTGAAAATACGTCATACTGTGTGTTCACTTCCCTCCCACAGTGAGTAAACAAAATCTGAAGAATTCAGTGATTTTTTTTTCTGTCCAGAAGGAGTATTATATCATCTGGTCTGATCTTTTGTGTGTGTCACAAAACACCTTCTATGGCAGAGTAATCTCTTGGCCTAAATTTGATTCATGTATTAAATATCTATCTTAGATAGAGCAGCATTTGGTCCATCAGCAAAAACTGCTGGTGTTTTCAATATAACAGGCTATGCCCTTCATATGTACATGCCTGGCTGTCTACGCCTTCTCTTAATATTTCACAAATTATATAGTTTTTACAAAGAATATTGTGTAGCAAACTTCCCATCTTATTTGTTTTTTAATTTTAGCTTTTCCATCTGAAAAATCACAGTTCTTCACTAGGGCTGTATTTCAAATGTGTCTGCCTGAAGCATCATAGCACATCATTTGAGACTATTATTGAAATTCTTCATACAGTTCAAATATATGTAGGAAGAAAGGGAAAATCTGTTATGAAAAGGAAAAGAATTTCCTTTCAAGGGAAGTTGTATTCAGGACACGGAGAGTGTCCATTGACACTCTCAGTTGTGAGGTATACCTTGAGTTTCATAAATGACTTGCTCTTCATGTGGAGGATATGTATTCCTTTCCCTGACCTTTCTTTGCATATGCACTCCAACATCAGTCTGTGAAATTAATCTTTGCAGGGCTCCAAGTAACCTGCTCTAGCATCTTCACCAACTTTGCTTTGAGTAGGAGGCTGGACTAGAACTCTCTTGGATCCCCTCTGAGTCTGAGATATTCTATGGTCCTGATTTTCTTCTGTACAGGAAAGTGTCCTTTCTTCAGTCAGTCTTAAGTTTATTTTTGTCTTATCATGTCTATCCATGAAACCACATCGCTATCAAAACCCACTGCAATTTTTGTAAAGGGGTGTGGAGGTCAGCAGGGGATATACCTGCTTAGAACAGGCCTCCGTTGACTTGTTTCAATTGTGTAGCTCATACAGGTTGTCTCTAAGCACTAACTACATTTAGTGATATCTGCAGTGAACCTGACCTCAATGAAGAAAAAAAAAAAAAAAAAAAAGACTAAAGCTTTCATCTGCCATGTCAATGTACTAGTATTACTTACCTAGCAGCAAAATCCTCTAGGTGGTTGCACACAGGCTGTGAAGACTCTTCTCTTAAACGCCAAGCACTCACTGCTGCCCTGCACAATCAAAGGGCACACTGCAAAACTGAAAGAGCCAAAATAGAGCTAAAAGCCCATTATCTTTTGCACTTCTAGTGACAAAAATTTGCCAATAAGTTTTCAAAGTGCTTACATGCGACATTGCTCAGCAAGCACAGGTAACCAGAACAATTTGCTGTGAACCCATGGTGCTGGTACAGACAGACTGTACGAAGAAAGAAACAGCTTGGTTGTCACAGTAATTATTCCAGCAGAGGGCTTAAAAATGGGTGGAAGCTGCTCAAGAGCATAAGCCAGAATCGGCCACTTGACATAACAGGAGCAAGAATACTAGAGACAAGTTATTCAGCAGCTACTGAATAACTGTTCAGTTTGACTCCAAATCTGGTGAAATGAGAATTAGCAGGAGGGATCTGGAGGATCAGATTTGGGCCTTTCTCGGACACCTCATTTTTATAGAAAGGAGTAACCGTCAGGACAGTAAAATATCCGAGTCATTCCCTCTGAAACACATTTAGTCCAGTGACTTGACTGTACAAAAGGATATATAAAAATCAGAAGACTTATTATAACAGCTTGACTTACTTTTTTTTTCCAGTGTTTATAATGTCATACTAATCAAGATGCTGCTGCTGAAGGCTACACTTAAGAAAAAATAGATGGAATAAACTGCCACCTAGAGTTAAAGCCTTGATGTTAATAGTGTTATATGCACATTCAAGATAGACAGCTGTAGCATTATAATATTTAGGATCAAGTCAGCAGTGTCTTTGAACACTAGCAAATCAAGCAGAGATTTGTCAGGGATTACAAATTGGATCTATGTGCATAATTTCTTAACAGATATAAATCTATTTAAAAATCACTGCAGAAATGGAGATGATTATTAGCATATGTAATGCTCACCCTCTTTGACAGTAATGTTCTAAATATAAGTGCAGATCAGTAGACAGAATCAGTATTAGTGAAAAACAAGGTGCTACTTTTTTGTTTCCTGGCACCATCATTTTCAGTCCGCTGGGGCTACATATAGATATATCAGCCAATTTCCACACTTTTATCAGCTGGTTCATATTACTATATCATGTTACCTACACCTACTGTAAGAATTCTGAATGTTATTTTGATATTTAAGCTGAAATATTATATTAAACAAGTCCACTAATTTTTGAAAATGCTGGCTTAACCTTGTGCCCCCTGTAGAAAAGTAATCTCTACATTAGCGCAGTTGTGGCAGCTAAGCACAGCAGTTAGTCTTGCAAATGCAGCACCCTGACTCCTGTGGACACCTGGGTGCTCCAGATACGAATGGCTTTTTTTGGGGGGGGGGNTGCCCCCTGTAGAAAAGTAATCTCTACATTAGCGCAGTTGTGGCAGCTAAGCACAGCAGTTAGTCTTGCAAATGCAGTGCACTGACTCCTCATACGGCACTTTCCAAATATTACATGAACAAATTATCTTCCTATTAGACATTCAACAGCAAATACATTAGATATTCATACAGACCTACAACAGGAAGAACTGGAACTCGCATTGATGTTATATCTTCCTAGGGTACTAACTACTTACAGTAACCTGCTTCTCCCTTCACACACCACAAGCTTATTACAAACTCTTTTTACGTTGGTTTTCTAATGAAATGAGGTTTACCCACTCATGCTATGTGTCCATAGGTCTGGAAACCTTTCTTCACTATCTTTTTGAATCCAAATCACCTCTACAAAGCACCCTGGAAAGAAAACATTTTAATTCCTACATGCATTGTGGAAATTTGTATTTGAGCAGAGGGAGAAAAATCTAAATTAACAGCCATCTAGAAAGCAAAGGCCAACAAAATTAAGCTATTTTGTATGTTTTTGCAACCAGCTGATCAGTTTATGTATAACTGCATTTTATAAAAGTCATATATTAGCTCATCTGCTAATCCGCTGATTTGCAGCGTGGAGGGTGAGGTTCAGGAACATAAGAAAGAATTGCAGTGGAGCAATAGTTGAAATATAGGGAAGCATCAGGGTTATCCTTTATAAGATAAATCCATAAGAAACTAGAAATTGTTACTTTTGCATTCATCATTAAAAACTGAGTGCTTATTACAGTTTCTGAATTCAATTAAACCTCCAATTAAAATTATCTGCAAAGAACTCACTCCAGTGGGGGAAAAAACCTCAAAACTTTGTACAAAATGTAAGACTCGGCTCACAATGTTAAGTGTTCTTGGCAACAAGTCCATCATCAGGGATTCACAAGACTGTGAAAGTTATATGGACACCACAGAAACCTTTTCTGAGACCTCATTCCTGGCAAATACAGGTAGCCATAGCCTGTGCTTCACCCGCACACTGGAAGGGCAGTCACTCATCGAGAGGTCAGCAGCTCCTTGCACGGCTGGCATTGACAACAGGGATCAATGCTTTTATGAGGGGAGACCCTCTTTGAGGATCTAGCACTGCTAGCAGCTAGATCCGCATAATCAAGTTTGCAAAGCATCATTTCCAACCAGTTTCCCAACCTAGGCAGGAGAACTTTAAGCTGTAAAAGAGGGAGTGGGGAGGGAGATGACAATCCACGATCAAGTCAGAAAATGGTGGACTTGACTGGCAAGGAAGGGCTGCATGAAGATGTGGACATGAGAGACCTTCAAAAACAAAAGGAGGCAGAAGGGGCCTACGCCAGGTGCGTGCACACAAATGAGAAGTGACAAGGAAGCAGCAGGATGGAGGAAGTCCTCACACCTTTTCTGGGAAATCAGCATGACTGAACAGCTTCCTGAAATGCCCAAACACTAATGCAACATGAGGCACAGACATCTGCAACCGCAGGCCTGAAGTGTCATTGGGATCACAAACATGTTACAGGATAGCACTTAAGACTAAAGTACTGCCATGAACGTATACAGGCTCCTTAGGAAGGGCAGGCTACGACGGTGAGAAGCAGGAGCCGCGTTTTATGTGGGAGAGAGGCTCACAAACACATGGAGCTCAGTTTTGAGATGAGTGATGGGCCAGCTGACATTACGGACATCTGCTATAGACCACCTGACCAGGAAGTAAATGGCTGTACTACAGACAACTGGAAGAAGGCTCACATGCACTTCCTCGTCGTGGAGGATCTGCAGCACCCTCATGTCTGCTGGAGAAAGCACAAAGCATCCAGGAGGTTCCTGGAGTGCACTGCTGATAACTCTGTGACACAGATGATCACGGAGCTCAAGGGAGGCACTTTGCTGAACGGAATCCTCACAAACATGGACAAATTGGTTGGGGATGGGGAGGTTGGGGGCAGCCTTGTTTACGGTGACCAGGAAATGGTGTTCAGAATCCTGGAAAGAAAGAACAAGTCAAACTGCAGAATCACAGTCCTGGACTTCAGGAGAGCAGATCTGGGCCTGCTACAAGATCTTAGAAGAACCTCATGGGCGTGATGCTGGAGAGAAGAATGATCCAGGAGAGATGTTATTTTCAAGCATTACCTCCTTCAAGCTCAGGAACAGTCCATCTTGGGTCCAGTGAGTCAAGCAAAGGCAGCAAGAAGCCTGTATGTACGTCCGAGGTGCTCCTGACAAAACTCAGGCACAGAAAGGAACACAGGAGATGGAAGTATGGGGAGATGATCCTAGAGGAATACAAAGATGCTGTCTAAGCATGCAGGGATAGGGTTAGGAAAGCCAAAGTTCACCTGAAGTTAAATGTGGAACTTGAAGGGCAACCAGAAAGGCTGTTACAGTTATATCAGCTACAAACAGGGGACTGAAGAAAATGTGGGCCAACAGACAGCAGTGTAGCATTACTGAAATCACTAGATGGTGCTAGTAGAGACCAGTTCACTCTTACCAGACAGCAGAAATTTGCTTTTGAAAAAAATGCTTAGCATTAGTGAAATTAGATCAGTAATCAGATCTGCCTGCTCTCATTCTGTCATTTCATAGGTTCAGAAATTGCACAAAGCAAATAAAACCAGAGTGTTGTGATCTAGAGCTCTGTTAGTGGAGAACGGGTGTGTGAGCATCCCTTATATTATACTTCTTAGGGGTAATAACAGGCAGCTGCTGTTTAAACTACTCCGCCTTAAAAGTATTCTTTCTACAGGCCCTCTAAGGCTTGTTAACCTTTTAAGTTGCATACTGAAATGATCCTTCTGTGACAGGAATTAATTCCCCCAACTTAAAATTATATTGGGCACCTACTGAGTGCTTCTGCAGGGGGGCAGAGAGATCTATTTTCAAAATGGGTAATTAGGTACCACAGTTTGATTCATTTTATTGAAATGGGAAAATTAACCATATATTTTGGCATATTCTAAAATAGAGCATTGCTTCCTACAGAACCTCTGCAATAAACGCATCAATATTACAGTTCATAACCTGAATATAAACCCACATTATCTGGCAAATAAATAAATAAACGACACAAGACCTGGTAAAATTGCTTCTCCTAGTTAGGCACATTCGTGTATTTCACTCATATTGCTTTTTCATTTCTCACTTCTCACTTTCTCTCAGGCCACTACTGTGAAAGTAGTTGCAGGCTTCTAAACAGGGAAGTTGTTTTTATAGAATGCCAAAGGTTGGAAGGGACCTCTAGAGGTCATCTAGTCCAGCCCCCCTGCACACGCAGGGCCACCTAGAGCACGTGGCACAGGGCTGCATCCAAGCGGGTCTTGAAGATCTCCAGAGAAGGAGACTCCACAACCTCTCTGGGCAGCCTGTTCCAGTGCTCTGTCACCCTCACTGTCAAGAAGTTCTTCCTTAAGTTCCCGTGGAACTTTTTATGCTTCAATTTGTGGCCATTTCCTCTGGTTCTCTCAGTGCCTACCAGTGAAAAGAGGCCAGCCCCATCCTCCTCATTGCCTCCCTTGAGGCACTTATAGACACTGATGAGGTCCCCTCTCAGCCTTCTCTTCAGCTTGGGCTGAACAGGCCCAGCTCCCTCAGCCTCTCCTCACAGGGCAGATGTTCCAGGCACCTAATCATTCTCGTGGCCCTGCGCTGGACTCTCTCCAGCAGCTCCACATCCCTCTTGTACTGGGGGGCCCAGAACTGGACACAGTACTCCAGATGTGGCCTCACCAGGGCTGAGTAGAGGGGCAGGATCACCTCCCTCGACCTGCTGGAGACGCTTCTCTTAATGCATCCCAGGATGCCATTGGCCTTCTTGGCCACGAGGGCACCCTGCTGCCTC
>VWPW01003299.1:0-18198 GCA_013389825.1 Crypturellus undulatus | reverse complement strand
ACCTTTAACAGCCAAGGTCTGAATTTATTTTAATGCATGAGAAGGGGAGTTTGCCCCTCTATCCTTAGGTGATACTGTGTGAGCTCTCAGGAGATGCTCATATACCACCTTTTCTTCATTTCTTCGGTGAAATTTATTTATGAAATCAAAAGGTAAAAAGGGAGAAAAAGGAATCTTGCCCAGAAATGGCATAAAGTAGGACTGCTGATTGATTCTTCAGTACATGCAATAACAGTCACTATGATCTTGGATCAGGATTGATTACCTATAAATACCCTCCATTCCCCACAGACAAGGTATCAGTAAAGGGAAGCAGCTTTACTGGAAAGGTCCAGGAACAGCCCCAAAAGCAGAGCAGAGCACTTGCAGCTCTCCCAAAGATAACCCTGAGTGTCCACTCTAAGTGCGAGATAACATTTTCCAGCTTGCACTGGACAGAAGGGCAAATGGCATCATTAAAGCCCACATCGCATCTCAAAGTCCTCGGAGGGAAGGCAAAAGGCTACTTCATGTTTCTATAAAACAATTAGTATTGACAGAACAGAGTATAATACAGCACTCAGCCCAGAAGGGTAATTAACTCTCCCGCAGCTCGCTCGCTGCAAGTGCATAGGAAGGAAGGAGGCGGCAATTAGGGAGCGACGAGGAAGGCCGGGCACATGGAGCTGCTCTAAGGAGGCTCCGACTCCGGTGTCCGACAAACTGTTGCGTTTGCAGCGTCGAGCACCAGAGCCCACTCAGCACGGCCAGGCAAACACGTCTCTGCTGAAGCTCAGGCAGCTGCTTCAGCAGCCCTCTCGTGTGCCAGTCTCCCCACCGTCCTGGAGAGCAACGTCTCAAGGACACCCGAGGCTCCCTGCACACCGTTTCAGCTCACGATGCTTGGCTTTAAAGAGCTATGGAGATAAGAGATCTCCACCTTACACTGTACCCCTTTTCCAGGCCCCAAACCACATCCATATTTTCAGATGGACACCCTGGCTCACCTGAGGCTTGTTCTGCCCTGCGAGCTCCTCACAGGTCTGGTCCAGCCCAACCAGAGGGGCTCCCTCATCCTGTCCCGACTGATGGGCTGACTGCCAAGACAAGGCCAAAACGACCTCCCCTCCCCAGCAGCATCTTTGCACCAAGGGCACCAGGTAGGAGACACTACTCAGCAACGCAAGCGTCTGGACCGGTCACCACAGGTACCCAGCACCATCCCACCCGATCCCCACTTGAGGGATGTGGAGCTGCTGGAGAGAGTCCAGCGCAGGGCTGCGAGGATGAGCAGGGGTCTGGAGCATCCGCCCGATGAGGAGAGGCTGAGGAAGCTGGGGCTGTTCAGTCTGGAGAAGAAAAGCCTGAGAGGGCTGAGATGAGTGTCTATAAGTACCTCAAGGGAGGCAGTGAGGAGGATGGGGCTGGCCTCTTTTCAGAGGTGGCCATGGACAGGACAAGAGGAAACGGCCACAAACTGAAGCACCAAAAGTTCCACAGGAACTTAGGGAAAAGTTTCTTGACAGTGAGGGTGACAGAGCACTGGAACAGGCTGCCCAGAGAGGTTGTGGAGTCTCCTTCTCCGGAGATCTTCAAGACCCGCTTGGATGCAGCCCTGTGCCACGTGCTCTAGGTGGACCCTGGAGGTTGGACTAGATGATCTCTAGAGGTCCCTTCCAACCTTAATGATTCTATGATCTCCGCCTGCCCTCAGGACACGCTGATCCCTTGCTTCATCTTATCCATAGCTGCTGTGGGAAGTGCCCTAGCAGATACCAGGCGCCATCCCCGCTTGTTTGCAGATTGGTTAAGCGAAAGCAAACAGCCTTTGACCTTCAGCACGAGCGCTTTCCTCCCATCCCTCAGCTACCCCACTCGCTTCCCTGCCTGCCTTATTGTGACAGCGAGCAGCCTGCGGGATGCATCCAGCGCAGATCAGGGATACTGCTCCTCTGCAAGCAGCCATGCACTCATGGGAGAGCCTCCATCCATGTGAAGTTCCCGCACTTATCCCACATGCATATTTCTGGCGAGCAGCTCACGAGTTGTGCTGGCAAACACGATAGAGCAGGAAAAACAAAGCTCTTTCCTGCTGGGAAGATTCAAAACAATTCAGTAAGCTTTTCTTGTACCAGAGATGAGACTTCAGAAAACTGCATCCTGTAACGATGCAGATGACTCTTCTGTGATGTCCTCGTTATGAGGGTGAAGGCAGGAACTCGTCTAGCACAGATTTCACAAGGACACAGTGCTCTCCTGGATGCAACTGCCAATGCACTGTAAGGAGCAAGTAAAAGAAGCCAAAAAAACAAGAGGCATCGCCCGGCCAAGACATGTACCAGGCTGTAAGGGCTTAAGTCATCCTCTCTGGCCAGCCCAGACTGCGACAGCAGGGCCATGGGAAACAGATCTGAGCTTGGAGACAGTGCTGCTTTCCCCAAACTGACTCTCCAAACAAGCTCTATAGGGAAATTCACAAATGTTACTGGGAATGGGAATTGCAGGGAAAGGAAAGAAAGAGAGAGCTGCAAGATGTTTTGCAAGCAGGAATGCAAATGTTGAATTAACATTTTAGATCCATGGGTCTTAAGGTAGGAATTATTACGAGCCTTTCATTAGGCTCACCGTATCACAAGGGACGCAGAGGGCTACAGGGCTCCCGCACGGATCTTCCGCGAGCCTCCTCCTTGCCGTACGGAGGAGCAGCCCTGCTCGCCGCCCCGGGCGCAGCGAGGTGAACGCCAGCACCGCTTCTGCAGCTCGAGCACGCCTGGTAGACACAAACCTGCATGTCCACAGCGGGAGCTCCAACAGGATTGCTGCCTGTGGGAGGCTTTCATCCTAAGGATTTCCTACCAGTGCATGGCAGGGAAGGTGCCTGTGTTAGCGCCATCCCTGCGGGCCGGTTCCATGAGGGGGAACGGGATGGAAGCTTCTCCACAGCCATTTTTTGCTCCATGCGCAACTGCCATCCAGAATATCTGCAGAGCTGGAGATCAGCTCCGTGTGGTTTGTTCTGCACAGAAGATTCTTCCAAATGGTGAAAATCTTGGTCTGAAGATTTGGACTATGTGGGACTTTCACCCCAGCGAGCCCAGAAAGGTGAAGCAGCCTCCCAGGAGCAGCGAGTCTGCATCTGGCTGCCCTATACAGGCTAAAGCGCAGGAGCTGAGGAGCACAGCCTTCAATCCCAATACAGTATGATGAGCAAGCCGTTCCCCCCATTCCCTCCTTGGAATATTCTACTTGATGCCTCCAGTCCCTTATTTTTCTAAAGAAAACTCAAGCAGAAATCTCCATGAACTGTACAACATTTATACCTTATTGCATGCAATCACCTTGCCAGTTATCCCTCAATTTTCATATGCAGGGACATTTCCAAGAGCTACCTATGCCCAAGCAAAGAGGCACCCTAAGGCAGCAAGATCTGTTTATTTGGAGCTGGTTATACCCCGGCAGCAGTGACAGAATTCCAGCTCTTATTTTCTACCTGATGATCCAGCCTGGTTTCAAGGCCCCTACCTGGTTTAAGTGCACTGGTGACAGGGAGAGAGCAGCAGGATTTGCTTGCTGTGCTCCATGGTGCTATTCCAGCAACCACCTCTGGCCTCCTGCTCCCCGCAGCACTAAGAGTAAACCAGATTCTGAGCTACCAAAATCAATGCCTTCTTTTGCCATTAAATTATTTTTCCACCAGGTAGTCACCACTTTATCTCACCTTTAATTTTCCAGTTCATATACAAAAGCCACTACTATTTTTATAGCTCAATTAATTGCAGCAACAGGCAACAGTCAACACACAACTGCTGCCAAAGCAAACGTGCTGGCCTCATCTGGGGGCCAAGTCCTCTGGTGATGCGGCTTGATATTATTCCACCTGCATCCAGGAGCAACAAGGGACAAAGGAAATCACAGGCAAACAGAAACTACCAAAACTAACACACAAAACGACACTGCAACAGTAGCAGCTGACAGGCTCATTGCTGGGTTTCAAGGCAGCTCTAAGAGAGGCTAAATGCAGCCAGTAGGATAGAGGATAAAATTTGGCAACTGCAGTGGTGCCACAGAGGCAGCGGGGCAGGTCAGATGGACAGTGCCAATATGAGGAGCAGCCCCACAAGGAGGGTCTCTCAAAGAGACTCTTCAACGGGAGCAGCAAGAAAAGGGCAGGTTGTTTCACTCACAAACTGCTCCTCCCAATGGCTTGTGTGGGTCATGTTAGCAAATGAAGAAACCAGGAGTCATTATTTTCCCCCAAACTGTGCTCTGAAATACCTTCCTCCTGCAGGCAAGTCCCCTCTCCATCACACAAAGCCTAATTTCAGTGGGTATGTGCATGAATGCACAAGGTAAGAACTAAAAATAGCCGTATCCTATTTTCATGCATCTAGTCAGCAGGTACAGAGAGAGCGTAAACAGTGATTCAGCAGCAGCCGCGTGATGCAGGGTTGTTCCCTCACCTCTGCCTCCCTTTTCAGCCCTTCCCAGCTTGGAGAAGGGAATAAGCCTCTCACTTCCAACAGCTCTAAAGCCTACGGTGCCCGGGTCTCCCCTGGAATGACATCCCCTGTCCCCCTAGGGCAGGGGAAGGCCTGCCACGACAGTTATGTAACCATAATTAAGAGGTTTTCTATGAAAAAGTCACATAAATCTATAGCAAAAGATGGTTTTTAGTTTTTCATTGAGCCCATCAGCCTCACATCCACAAAAGTTAGCCATCCAAGCTGGGAAATGAAGAGGCACAAAGCACAAGCATAACGTGCGGTTGCTGTCTCTGGTGCAAAGCAGCACGGTGAGCCCATAAACCACACTGACAAACTGCACCAGACGACACCAAGGACATTTTTCAAATCCCGTGAGATTGGCTACACAAACACCTATGACCTTGTACACGCGTTTTCAACAGGAAAAAATTGTTTTTTGGTTCAAGGGGGCTCCCCAGGGCAATGGAAGGACACGGCTACGGGCAGGTCTGTGTCTGGGCGCGCATCTCTCCCGCACATCTTGTCTGCAGCCCGGCTCACGCGCTATCTACCCACTAATATCCTGTGTGAAAATGAATAAGCAATCATAATAGAGGCCATTAAAACCAGAGGAATTGTCATTACAGTTGCAATTTTTTTTTTAAAGAGTCGCTTTTCCATCATTCAGGGATGCCTGCATGAACAAATCCTACATGTAGGCAGCAAGCCTTATAGCACGTATAGTTGAAGGATTCTCCTATACAACTTCAACTTACTGCTATACAACTCCTAGCAAGCATAACGGAGCATAATTAAAGCACACAAGGATTTTAGCTTAATCTCAAAACGGATTAAAGTCCCTTTTACTTTCACCTTGAAATACTCTAAAGTCCGAATGATTTGCATTTTGTCATCTAATTGAAATGGGCACTGCTGTCTGACAGGCCTTAATCTTCTCAAAAACACCGCGGTGCTTCCCGCCCTGAAGCAATATTTATAAGAAATTTCACCTTGAATATAGGCCACAGCATTGCAACACAATCATAAGAGCTATAAAAAAAAAAAAATGGTTTTAGCTAGGTAAAAAGTATCCAAAAAGCACATCTGTTCTCCTGAGCCACAGCATGGAAAGACCATTACCATTAGTGCAAGGGTTATACAGCAAATGAAACAATTGGTTAAGGAAAAAAAGGATCACTTATAGTGTCATCTTTCATCATTAAATTTTCATGGAAAAAACACTGCGATTTGCTTAGTCTGAATATATATGAAATGTAGAGAGACCATCTGACATCACTGAGGCAGAACAGCATAAGATAAATGAAGATGATTTGCCACACGACTGGAGCAGCTGCAAGTCCCTCCCAGACCTGCAGTAATAAAACTAAAGGACACAGAAATAGCAAACCATCTGCTTCCCGCTGCCCACCGAAGCTCATCCTCTTGGCCCAGGGAAAAGAGTAGAGGGCCTCACCCTTCTCCTGCCCGTACATCTTTAAACCCAGCACAGCTGAGCTGTTGGGGTGGCTGAAATGGCTTGGAGAGCCCTCCTACTGCTGCTCCGGTTGTCCCAGAGCCAGGGGAGCTCAACCAGCACCACGGCACGAGCACCTGGAGGTCT
This sequence comes from Crypturellus undulatus, assembly GCA_013389825.1. Classification (NCBI taxonomy): domain Eukaryota; kingdom Metazoa; phylum Chordata; class Aves; order Tinamiformes; family Tinamidae; genus Crypturellus; species Crypturellus undulatus. Next base: position 12,135 of record VWPW01003299.1, on the reverse strand, counting down.
CTGGACTTGGCTGCAGTTGCACCGAGGCTGCCTGAAGCGAGCGCGGGCTGAGCACATGCATATGCATCTAGTGAGCGCCGTGCTGGAGCAGAAGCCTCCTGCGAGGCTCCCAGCAATGCAAAACCAGATCTGCAGCTCTGGGCTGAACTCCTTCCATAGAGGAGTTGGGTTTGCAGAATATTGAGGGAAAGAGCAAAGGTGAGCAATACGGCTGGAGATTTCCCCCACCTCATTTCTGCATTAGAGCAGAATTCTCTTTGCTGAGTACCCCCCGAAAAGGTTCTCAGCACTTAGGAAGCACCTGGACAAACTTCTGGTGGCCGAGCTGATGGCTCCCAGCACTCGCCCTGGAAACAACTCAGGGATCACAGGGCTTCCACTGCCTCCTGCAGCTCCAACAACACCTTCTGCTCCCCAGGGAGCAGCTTTGGGGCTGGGAAGCGCATGCGAGCAGCGAGGAGGCCACCCAGGCTTCCACACCCGCTGCTGCTTCCCTTTCATCTCGGCTACTGGGTATATTGTTGTAAGATCCATAGGAAGCCCCGTATGTGTAAATTAAACATGGGCTCCTTTTATCATCAAGCGTGTGCCACTTGTAACCATGAATTATGCAAGGCTATTAACTGTCTCTAAGAGGGAGCAGCTGCAGAGGCTGCTTGGAGGACACCGCAAGTCACAGCAGGGGTGACCCGCGGGTGTCCGGTGTCCCCGTGCCTCCGAACTACAGCCCTGCGCTCCTCGGGGAGCTGGTGCTCTCGGGGCCAGCACGTGCCATGCAAAGCGATTAGCTGAGCGTCCTGTAAGCCCTCACTGCCTTCCAGCGCTCCATTCTTATCACTTTTTTATTGATGGCAGATTGAGAAATACCCGGAGTCGTGCGAGGTTATGAAGGACCTGGCGGGGAGCTGAACTTGTAATCCAGCTGAAACCCAACCACGATGCAAACTGTGGAGCTCTGCCTCCGCTTTCACCTGGCCATAGCTCAATGACACAGCGATGCTCCCAGCAGAGTCCCTCAGGCTATTGCACTGCATCCTGCTGAGGTCGTCAAGCCCACCTGCACCTCAGAAACACCAAAGTCCCCCTCCAAACCCAGCAGACACGGAGCAGCAGCTATTAGAAAGTCCACTTAAAGCCAGTCGGGTGCGTTCCTAGCTGTGTAGGGTTCAGCTGGTGCAAAACACTCCCAATCGGGTATCAGCCAACACACGTTGCATTTGCCTTCTGCTAGTGCAAGCAGAGAATGCTGTGCGATGNACCAAAGTCCCCCTCCAAACCCAGCAGACACGAACAGCAGCTATTAGAAAGTCCACTTAAAGCCAGCCGGGTGCATTCCTAGCCATGCAGGCCCCTGGGCTAGTGTTCAGCTGGTGCAAAACACTCCCAGTCGGGTATCAGCCAACACACATTTGCCTTCTGCCAGTGCAAGCAGAGAATGTTGTGCGATGAGGCAGGAGAGGGCTGAGGGGGCAAAATTCCTGCAAGAAGGAAGCTGCAGTCTCTGCTCCAACTCAGTAATATGAAGTTTTGACTAATGAAGCCCAGCACTTGGCTGCAGCATCCTCGGGAGGCTCCTGGCCGGGGGAAGCCCAGGCTGTGGCCAGGCCCCAGGAAGGCTGCAGTCACCCTGCAGCACCCACCGCCGAACCGGAGATCCCGAGAAAGCCAAAGGCCAGTTACCCAAGCCCGAGTTTTCCAAGTTTTCTTCTCAGAAAACTTGGCTTCACACTTAGCAGGTGTGTTGATGCTGCCGGAGGCAAGCTCTGGATGTAAATTACCTACAGGCTGAGCAAGCTTTTGGTGCAATTTCACATAAAATATTAATCCCTCTCATCAGTATGAACGCTATTAGGGAACGTTTCCCAATATGACAACTTCCTTAGAGGGAGACGTGTAAATTAGTATTAAGAACATCTTCATTTATTGTGTATATCATGGATCCGGAAGAACAAACTCACTCCGTGATTACATTTACTGATGATTCAGAGTTGTGTGGGCTCCTCAATACACAGTAGGAGGGCAAAAGAGTCCTGGACAACTGTGAGCAAGCAGGCACCTCAGGGGATAATTAAATTAATTTTAGCTATGGAAATGCCACACAACAAGGCCAAGACATAAAGCAAACAACACTGAAAAGGACTTTGCACTCCATGGCTATAAGGGGCAAATTGAGGCTACTTGGGGCTAGTTGGGAGCAATTCTAATCAGGTCCATGCAGGGTGCCAGGCGCAGCACCAACACAGAAGCCACTTTGCTGCAGCCTTCAGAGGGAGCGAAGTTTTTTTCACCTTCAGAGGTGAAAAAACCTCAGATCCATGCCAAGTGATAAAAACGTATTGCACACACATCCGTGGTATGTGTCCCCATGCCAGCAGAGCCCACACTGTGGCCTTGGAGCGGAGGGTGCTGCACAGGGGTGGCCGTCCTGGAGCAGCACTGGGACGAGCCCTGCGTGACCCAAGGGAGCTCCTCAAGGAACCACGGTGTCACCTTGCCCAGGACGGGCCACCCAGCAAGGGGACCGCAGATCACACCAGACACAGAGCCCCTAGCCGGACACATTCCCTCACGGATGGCTGGAATGAGATCCGGGATCACGCAGCATCCGGAGCGGCAACACGAGGAAGGACACGGGAGAACAAGTGAGAAGCGGCAGAGTTGTGAAAGGGCCTGCGGGCAAGGAAAAGATACTAGATTTGATGAGGTTGAGGAAGGGAGCCAAAGGAGGAATAAATAGAGCTAATGAGAAAACAAGTATTCACGAGTATTCAAAAACCTTTAACACACTGCTAAACGGCAATAAAAAGGCAATTAGAGTTCCGAGATGCATGGGAGATAATTGCATGCACTATAAATAGGTGGTGGAAAGACTGTCCCGTTCAGTAGGATCTGACTCACTTTTGGGGTTACTTCTACAGAGACACGAACACGCTGGTGTGATACAGCTGAGAGAAGAGAGATTACAGGAAGAATTTCTAACACACTTCCCTCTGCGTGAAAAATGCAGTAAGGAAGGGCTTGGTCATGGAGGCTTTGGAGGTCTTAGCTTGAGTAATGCAAAACTAAAGTTCAGCAGCAGACATGTAAGATAACCTCAGAAAAAAAACACCTTTTTTTTATGCCAACAGCATGTACCTCAACGGCATCTGGACAGTTTAATGGTTCTGGTTCATGGAGAGATCCTGGAACCACACTGCTAACCCAGGAATCCTGCCCTACCTGGCTCACACGAGCATGTGCACACCGGTACCTGCAACAGCATCGAAGTCCAAGCAAGGAGAGGGGTTTGGAAGTGGAATTCAAATGGCAGCCCAAGGACACCTGCGCACAGCTAGGCAGGGCTCACACTGCTCCATCCCCGGCGGTGGCTGGTGTAACCCTGGGAGGTTCCTGCGTTTCAGCACAGCCCATACAGGATCATCGTGGCTCCTGCAAGCAGACTGCTCACTACTTAAAGAACAATCTCTTTGATGCTTTGCGGGATGCGAAAAGCATTTAACCTTCTCCCTTTCCTTCCTGAGGCAGCTAGAAGCTGCAAGAGAAAAATAGCATCCTGGAGTCAAAGGCAGAACCAAGCACAGGATTCACTGACACCTGAGACACCAGATTATTTCATGAGCCCTGCTACCTTTGTGGAGTTGCTTTCTACAGCCTGGTTCTGTGGCTCAGACCTTGCAGGATAGTTGTGCAGACTTACATCTGGAGGCAGAGAAGGCATCAACAACTTTGCTTGGCTTTTGCAGGAGCCACAGACACACAGACAGCGCTTCCCCCTTCAGCACTGTCCTGGGATGTAGCGTCACAGCCCAAGTCGGTTCCAAAGCACAAAAAAGGGGGAAAAGAAGCTTTTCCTAAGAACTGGCAACAACGTCAGTGACCCTCCCGAGCAGAAAAGCCATTCACAGACCTGAGCACCAAAGGTCGGTACCTACAAACAGGGAAAGGCAGGGGGGAAACAGCAGCATCTCAGCTCCAAATGCCCCCTCAGTGGGTGCCCTCCGCAGCCACCCTCTCCTTCCTGCAGATTTGCATTTGGGATCTGCTTTGCCCTCCCGAAGGAGGGAGCGCACACAAAGTCTCTGCAGTCCGAACTGGCTATTTCCTGGCTACACATCAAAAAAATAAAAAATAAAAATCCATGCAGCTCAGGCAGCTGCACGTCCCCAGATAACAGCAGCAGATGGTTTCTGCCTGCAGGTCTTGCTTGCAAAGGGTGGTCTGTGGTGCTGGGGGGACCAATGCTCTTTTTTGCACCAGGGAGTAAATACTGCTCGTGGGGCAGGCAGCCTGGCCGGGGGCCGAGGAGGAGCTCGCTGTGTCCTTCCTTCCTCCTTGCACTGTCACCATGCAGGTAAGGGAGCAGCTGGCTCCTGCTGCGTCACCCCATTAACTTCCTGCTACGGCAGAGATGAGTCTTTAATCTCTGATTACAAGGGTGGGAGCCGTCTGCTGGGATGGGAGGTAAATCTGTATGTCTAGGTAATAAAAGCAAACTCTACGTCGGCTCTACGCAAAGCATGCGTGCCCTTTTGCTGGAAGGGGAAGGGATATTAGCCTCGTAGAGCACATCTGCCTTTGCTTAATATTCTGCTTGCGTGATGCCCTTATTGCTCCCAAGCTGCCTCGACCCTCTGCTACAGAGGTGTGAGAGCCTCTATCCCTCCTGTCACTCACCTCTTTGTAGCACACCAAGCGACCCAGGTAGAGCCTGTCTTGGAAAAGCTTGCTCCCCTTTCATGTTAACAGAAGACCCAATAGCAATCCCAAACAGCTTAATTTAATTGCTCACAAATAATCTGATTTTAGAGTGTTGTTTTTTCCTGCATGGCTGTGCTGCGCTTGGCTGGACAGTCCGTGTGCGAGTGCGTCCTCGGGATTCAAAGCACCAGTCTGGCTGGCTAGGAGATGGGTGCTGGAAGGAGCACTGAGCACTTGCAGAAAAATCCAATCACTTTATTGGAAGTAAAAAGGTTTTGACAACAAATCTGGCTCCCTTTTGAACTAACATGCTTAACATCATCTATCACTTTAGTCAGCACAGTGCCAAATTTACAAGCAGAGTTAATACTCTCCTGTCCCTTCCTGCTCCCAAGTGGAGCCCCCCTGTCTGCCCACTCCTGCGGCCTCCGCTTCCCTCGCTCTTTGCCTTCATCCATCCCCGTGAGTCACAGAGCCGGGATGGGTCAGCGCGCTCTGTGTGCCCAACTGATTGCAAACCACCACCACAACCAGCAAACACCTGCAATGACCAGAGACCTGGAGTATCTGCAAACTCACCGCGCTCTCCTCTCCAGCTCGGCACACGGAGTCCAACCCAGCAGCTGTCGCTTGCACAACTGATGCAATTCCTTGCTGGAATGCGAGCTACACCTGCGCAGCCTCTCACAAAGTGGCAGGAGACAATATATAAAGCCCATTTAATTTCAGTTTTCTCATACACACCTGGAAAACAGCCTTGCCTTCCTCCCCTATGCCAGCCAGGTGACTAGGAGCCAAAATTATCCCAATTTAGCCAACAGAACCATGAAAGTCTATGGCTGGTAATAATGAACCTTACATAGCTTACCCTCAAGTTGCATAACCTGTAAATGACATGTTGATTTTGGTGTTTAAATTCTACAAAATCTCTACATCAGCACAAACCTCAGGCAAACGATACAAAAATATTATCACTGAAAGAATATATTAAAAGAATAATTGTTCATGCTCATACCAAACATATAGTGATTGCACATACTCTCAGTTTTAAGAACTAGGCCCATTTGATCTAGAAGAAAACCCAATCAAAGCGCTCTAAGCATCCAAAACCCACAAGGAACTTCTTCCTAAATAAGCATGAGATTAGGCTGTTCCATATTTTTTTTTCAGCAGCTACCGAGCAGTGACACAAGGAAATTCTCCAGAAATCAATTTCTGAGCTACCTTGTGCTGCTCTATTTCCAAGGATGCATTAGGAGAAAGAGTTGGAAACAAATCCCACCTTTGAGGGGTGCCCATTCTTCTGGGTGACAAACAGAAAAAACTTGCTCACCACCAAGGCAGGGCCCTCCTGCTGTTTTTTTTAAAAGATTCTCTACTACCTTAATAAGTATTAAATTTCAATACTAACACATAGATGTTCCAAGAGAGTTTTATGGGCAAAACCTAGTTTTGCTGAAGCCACTAGCAGAATTCACATCGACATCACCTGAGACTGAAATTGCAGGAGGTTGGACTAGATAGTCTCTAAACGTCCCTTCCAACCTTAACCATTCTGAGATTCTGTGAAATTCAGCTCTTCAGCTTTATTAACCATACTGTACTCTAGTATATACCGATTATACGATTGGACTTTGCATATTCCTTGGGCTTACAGAATTAAGTAGCAGTATGACGTTGAGCAGGTACCCCTCTGGACAAAGAATTCACAGTAGCTATAAAGGGTTTGTACACGTGCACATTGCTAGTACCACTAATGTGATGCCTGGGATCCTGCTCCTAAATGACCCTATAAAAAATAAAAGACTGCTCCAGCTAACAGAAATTACACAGGGAAATGACTTGCTGACCGCTGCTCGCTTAGGTGAACGGAGAACAAGTGACTCATAATTCAGCAAAAGGAATTACAAGTTATGCAAAAGGCAAAGTGCTTCTGGGAGAGCGTCTAGACTATGCAAAGCAGGGCCATAAATAATGTTTTTGGTAAATGATGGGCTTCAGCTGGGGCTGGAGCTGCATTATCTGATGAGTCTTCTCCGATGGTAGTTCATAACATCTCTGGCCGGAGAGGTACCAGCCACAATAATTGAATCATTGGGCTACAAATCGGCAACTGCAAAGTTTTACAACAGCCAAAACCCAAGCTTACAGCCTATTTAATTACCTGCCTCCCAATTCAATAAGCTGAAAGTATATAAATAGCCAAAGTATGACAAAAATTTAATATCTGCTCGAATTAAATTAAGATAAGGCACTGACAAAACGAATGATAAGTGTTTAACTGAAAATAACCATTTTCTACAGATTCCAGGCAATTAGTCGAGTACAGCGACTGGGCTATTTTCCACACTGCAAGAGAACGTCATCACTGCAACTTGCCCAACCTCTTGTCCACGTAAATGCCTCCCGAGCAGCAGTGAAACGGGGCAGGCGTTTCATGGGTGGCATCGATCTGACCCGGGAACATCCCTGAGATCCCAACAACACACAGGAGCTCTCAGGAGACCCGGTGGTGGCTGCACTGAGCAAGCCAAGCATTGAAGACACAGCCCCAACTTTTCCTCCTGTGTTTCTGCACGCACAGCGCTAACAACTGCCTTGCCAAGCTCACCAGGCCAAGCCGAGCTCTCCTGCAAGTGCAGAGCTTTGCGTTGGACCCAGCTCACGCTTCAGACCTGCCTGGACCTTGCGGATCTTGCACAGTGCTAGAGGAAACCGCTGCAGAAAACCAAACCAAGCAAAACAAACCAAGCAGTGTNCTGCCTGGACCTTGCGGATCTTGCACAGCGATGGAGGGAAGCACTGCAGAAAAAAGAAAACCAAAACAAACCAAGCAGTGCGTGGCCTGTTGCACCTCACCTCTCGTGGCCTCGGGAACTGAGAAAAAAATCACTCTTCCAAGGGTTTCTTGAGTCCAGCAGGAGAGAATCTGACCATAAATCTCAGCTGCTTGAGGAGAAAGCTGCTAAGACGAGCCCCAACACCACCTGAGCCACAGCCTGTCCCAGGGGCTCAATGTGCCAGTAGTTTTGAGACACAACTCATTTAAGCATGGCAGGAGAGGAACAGTTTATCCAGCCAGCGATCGTGAAGAAATATGTGATTATCTGAAAGGATGTACTAGCTTTACTACGCTCCTTACTGTTGCACCATTGCACCCAAGGCAAAATGGCAGCAATTTGGCATTTTAAGATGCACTGTAACTGATTTAACAACATTGCTGATCCCTCACACCTGTTCAGCATTAAGCACGGTGCTTAAATCAATTGCAATTCAGCAAAACAAACTCCGGTGAAAATTTTGGTAACACACCCCATATCATCCCACAGGCTCAGACAGGGATCCAAGTCACAACCATTTCCACGAGGAGCAGCTCTGGGAAACCACAACTACCCGAGCTAAACTTCATTGCTCCATTACCCTGCTAGGAGCCAATATTAATCTCATGTGCACCGACTTGTCCGCCTAATCAGGACTGCCTTAATACCTGGCCTAAATTGGTCAGCAAACTTCATTTTCTAAGGAGTTCTTTGTGTTGCCCCTTTCCAAATACGTGTTTTCAAGGGGATGTTGATCATCTGAACATCTTCCTGTTAATGCTCTTTGGAAGGCACAAACTCCAGCTCCTTTGCTGCGCTGCACATTTTGTCCGCTGTGTTTTGAAGGAGCTGTGAGTGTATTTGGAAAGAGATGCAACCCACATCCTCCCAGCAGCATCCAAGCAGGAGCCTGCGTCTGCTTTGCAGCAGACCAAGAGTCAAGGCTTTCATAGGGAGGAAAATAAGCCCAAAAGGGAAAGGGGCTTGAGAATTGCTCCAGTAAAAAGTCATATGCATTGCCCGAGTTCCCCAGGTTGCCAGCAAAGCTCTCCTCTCAACAGCAATCGGGCTCAACTGGGGAAATATACAGGTAGTTGCTTCAACTCCACTTCCAGCAAGTCAGCATGAGCGAGAGAAAAGGCTAAATCCATCCCAGGCAAGCAATCAGCAAGCCAAGTCCCATCTGTGGCATGAAAACACATCCTTCTGTGAGCAAGAGAGCTTGCAAACTCCCATAGCCGCATGATTTGCACCTGGAGGCTTTGGTGTCTCCTAAGGTGCAAGCTCTGACTGGAGCTTTTCCTCCTGGGCCCCATATTCCTAAGGGCTTTTTTCTCAGATTCTCTAGTGTCTAGTAAGGGCTGCCCTCACACTGCCACCTTCCTCTTGACTGGGGTACTTCTTGACTGATTCCCTGTTTACACAGAAATTTTAAGGGACCTGATATCTTTCAGGCCACTGTCTCCCTGCCAAAGGTACCTGGAATTCATAAGGAGCTTTAAAAAAGTAATCTAAGAATGAAGGAAGACAGCAGAAACAGGTATCTAATGATCCTTTTTTTCTTTAGGAAATCAAGGTGGTAAAATGTAAATATATTTATAGGTATACTCAAGTGAAGCCCTAGCACAGAAACATCAAGATATATATGAAGCAGAGGTGTTAGTTTGAACATGCTGATCTGCAAACACTTTTTACCATGTTTCTGAGATTTCTGGGGTGTTAAGATCAGGCAAAACACCAACTCTGGGCAGCAGGTGCTTGAATTCAGCTTGGAATTTGATACGGATATAAATAAGCAACGATACTGCGCCCACATGCAGTAGATACTCAGCTAAGCTGTCCGTTCACACGCTGCTACCGTTCGCAGCGTCTTATATATGTTATAATTTAACGGAATGGCATGTAATTATCTTTCTATTGTAACGGCACCTTAAATATACACTTGCCTGCGTTGAGGGGGAAGCTGAAGCGATTCGCAAGCGATGCGGAGCGCCGGGCGGTGTTTTCCAGCCCCAGAAGGCTTCGCCCAGGCAGGCTGCTGCACAAGCGGGGCCAGCGCGTTACCTCGGGGCATTGCCACCCCGGGGATGCGGACAGCAGAGACTGCAACCCACGGGGAGGCTGCGAGGGGCCACAACAGCAACTCACACGCAGAGAAGGAAGCAACATCCCAACCCCTGGGTGACGGGGAAACTGAGGCAACAGGTCCCACCAGCATGGGACTGAATCCCCTTTCTCTCCTCCTTTTCCACCCTCAAAATGCGCTGGATCCTTCGAGCATCTGCTGTTTTAGCCATTAGGGAAGGCCTACAAGGAAACAGTCCCCACAGAGATCATTAAACTCGGCAGAACTGTGAAGAAAAACCTATGCCCAAGAGGGAAGCAGTCCAACACACTTCACTTTCTGGTCTCCCACTGAAAATATGCCGTGGCTGGGCAAGTTAGGAAAGGAAGGGTAGGTTTTCCCTGGAGTCATCTCTGGGAGAGCGGGAGATCTCTTGGAGCCCCATAACAACCATCCTTGCTCCAGCAGGGCTTTAACTGACCTTAATAGGAGCCTGAGCTAGGGAAAAAGGACGAAGATTCACGCCCAGGAACCACCAGACAAATGAATATAGGAATATACAGAAGAAGAAAACACAAAATGAATTCAACTTTTAAAGGGGGAATTCAACTCGACACGCATTGTCAAGTTAAATTTAGCTTCCCAAATTCCATTTCATCGCTAAGTTTGAGGGGAGATGGTAAGCCCCTGAAAGGCACCTATTTTAGTTCTTTGTATGAATAAGCAAAACTTATTTTCCTACTGTGATCATTTCCCAGAAAACTGACTATTTTCTCCCAAAATCCCATTTAACCTCCTCATTCCCTCATACATTCCTGCTAGTTTACCACTTTTCTCATTATTCCTTGTTTTTGTTTCACCTGTACTTCATTGTCTCCTCTTCTCTTTCTCTACCTTCCCCAGCTCTTTGCAGGGCTGTATTTTGATTTCACCAGCCACGATTTGCCCTTTCCAGTGACTTATCTCCAGACAACTACGACTCTGTTCACTTTTACATGAGAAACATCTGCCGGGTCTGTTCTGCTTGCTATAACTGCTGCAAAACTAGCAATGACTTAAATTTCCTTTTCTTTTTCTGATCTGAAGACATTATGCAGGAAGCAAAAGCCAAGAGGTCCTTGACAGTCCACAATCTGCAGAAAAGGGTCACAGGTACAAAAAAAAAAAAGGCAACATATGAAAAACATATGAAAAAATGTTCAGCTGTGCATTTCACTCAGCAAACAAAAGCAGATCACCCAACCTCCAAGCAACAACAGCTTGTCCTATATTGCCTTTAGACTATGTGCAGTTCTGATACACTTCCCTACCTCCTTATGTTGCAATGACTAATAATAGTTCTGTAGTGCAACAGAGCTGAATGAATGTCATTTGCATCAACCCATCCAGGAGGCTTCCCGATTTACAAAGGTCGTTTGTGCACACAGAATGGTATCGGGATCAAAACTGCAGGCTAAGAAACTTGGCAAAAATGGGAATAAGCAGCCAGCCGTGCCTGAAAGTCGTGTCCCATTCCGGACCTACCCAGCCAGCCATAGGGAGTCGGATGTTTTGGGCTCGAGCGCAGCCGCATCCACATCCCGCAGGAACTTAATTTCTGCTCTGGCTTAGGAAGATCTAGCACCTGGGAGGAAGGACAAGTGCCTAATGGGGGAGCCAGCACCACCTGGCCCCGCTCGCAGGTGCGGAGGCCAGGAGAGGTTCTCCTGGCTCCACCTGGGCCGTTCCTGCGTGCTGCGGTGACGCATTTGGGGAGGAATCGGCAGGCCGGCGCAGGCCACCTCCCGGCGCCGCTCTGTTGCCCCAGCGGGCTCGTGCGCTGGCGCATCGCGCGCAGACACGGGCGAGAAGTTGAAACCAGACTTTGCAACTCCCCAGGCTGGCACCCGCGCTGCCCGCGAAGGCGACTTTGCAGCGAGCGCGAGGGAGCCACAAGCGCAGAGCGGGCGCTTTCCAGCAGCGTGACCTATTTTCCTCCTTTGGACAACCTTTAGACAGCCCAAACCGCCAAGTTTGCTGAATTCCCGCGTTACGACGCCAGATAACAAAGCGCACACCCCATGCCAGTGCCCTGGCTATGCCTGAGAAATGCCCGGCCAGCGGCACCGTGGGGAGCGCGCGGATGGGCTGGAAGGCACCGGACGGGCCAAGGTGCCCTGCGCCGGCGTCGTCCTTGGGGTGCCCGGATGGAAGGGCACGATGGGGACGGGCAGGCGGAGGAGCGAGGGGATGCGGGGCAGCGGGGACGGGTAGGAGAGGGGACTGGAGGGGCAATAGATGGAGAAGCAAGAGGATGGGGGGGCAGCAAGTGCCGGGCGGGCAGGAGGGGGCCGGGCAGGCCCGGGCCGGGCGGTACCTTCTGCTGCCGGCGGGCCATGTCGGTGGGCTGCTTGGCGTTGAAGGGGTAGGCGATGCAGCGCATGACGAAGACGTAGAGCTGCAGCTTCCTCTTCCTCTCCTCCTCCTCGCGCTGCAGCCGCTCCAGCTCGTCCTTCTCCTTCTCGCTCGCCACCGAGGGGCTGGGGCTGGCGGGCCGCGCCGCGCTGCCGCCGC